>CATNEM010000282.1:867500-986492 GCA_950096795.1 Macrostomum cliftonense | reverse complement strand
AAAAAGTTACGTAATAAATAAAGCTTGAGTACAATGTCCCAATTTTGGCTGAATCGTCGTGTCAATAAGTAAAGAAAGAAACTTCTCACCTAGCCAGAGTACACAGTCCAAACTCTGGCTAAACGGTGGTTGCGAAATGAGATTAAAGTAAAGCTCAGGCATCGTGTACATTTATACTGCTTAAATTTAGCCTAGCTGCGTCACTTGCAACAACCCTAACAAAATCGATTTAAAAGTTAGAGGGGGGAGAGAGAAATTGCACAAGGCCAAGTGTGTGTACAATTATTCATAATTTAAGTGGGCCCTCGGGCTGGCTGGCTATTCAATTCATGGTTCATAGCTCTGTTCCACACTAGCCAGAAAGCTGCTGAAACTCTTTTCCGCGAATAATGCCGAGTAAAAATATCCAAGCATTTATATATAATAAAACATTATGTTATCAGTATTATAATTTTAATAGCTCTTGTGCTCTTGTCATGAATCCCGGTTCAAGACTAATTTGTCACTAGAATTATTGGCCAATGTTGCCATGAATTTTAGGCTTATCAGTCCTTATGATTCAATAAGGAATCATTCCGTTGACTAGATTAAGCATCACTATTCTAGGTAATTTCGGCTTCTTAGCCCTGACGGGCTGTGGCTCTTGGTCTTCACGAGTCTCAAGTCAGCTTTCTTATCAGACGAGTCTGAAGAGCTTGACTTATAATTGCTCCTGCAGAACCGATTAACAGTGCAGTAGGGCTGATTCCCATTCATTCACACAAAACTAATGCAACTTTAAGCCTCCCATTCAGACACACAAAAATAAATAAACAAACGCACAATTTTTTTCAGAATAATTAACGCAACTGTAAAACTTGGCTACGATTAAGCAACGCAGAGAACCCACTATTTAAATTCAGCATTTACTTATTAATGCAAATAGCTAGTAGGTTGGCCCACACAAAACCTTTTGTCTAAAACCAAGGTGTCCAGATGAAAAACCGGAATTCAACAGAATAGAATAAGCTCTGCGAACAAACAGGGACACTACTTAAAACACAATGCAAAAAAAACCAGCATCCAATATTTTTTGCATGATTTTCGAAGTTTCCTGTCCCGTGTTTTAAGTAGTACCTGGGAAGAGAAACTGAACCAAACACCTAGTCAAGTGGTGAGGATGATTGAGTAGCATTTGAATGACACATTTGCACAACCAGCAATGCTCCGCTGCATATGCAGCTGCGCTGCTGCAGGGCCGCACACGCGCACCACCTTACCTAATTGTTCGTTGGCAAAATAATAAAATAGTAGGACATGTAGTTATCTTTTAATGTTGACTTCTATGCTGATACTGTCTGCCAGGGAACGGAAAAAACGCCGAGCTAGTCGTATGGAAGTGAAGTCGGAGCTTTTTTACTTCTCATTGACTTCTCATATCGACGCTCTCGACTCCCTCTAAAATCGAGGGAGGATTTTTCGGCGCAGTTCGAAGGCCATGGTGGCAAACGAATTGGAGTGCTTTGAAGAAAAGTGCACCCTGAAGTGTTGTATTGTTCGCCTAAAAGTGATGTTGGGAAAAATTATCTGAGAATGGTAATAGGCGTCGTCTGAGAATAGCTGGAAAGCATCGTATGATCTCGCTTTCCACGGCATAATTTTTGTCCACAGCGCTACATACTCGTAGCTGATAAAGCAAAAAAATCGTCAAAATAATGGCAAAAGCTTTTTTTTCTCAATGTTGTTGATTGTTTCAATCATTTCAATCAGATTTTTTGCAATTATCTTTAACTATTGTCTTCTTTTGTGCGCTACTTTTTGTGTAAAAAATTTTTTCTGGTGCAAGACCCCTTTGTCAAGCTATACGACGTATGTGGCTCTACTAAATGCAATCTTCAGCTATTGCACAGTTTTCGCTCATGTTGTATGTGACAATCAATAGCCAATTTAAAGGAAATTCTGCGTTAATACAGCGTCAATCATTCTATTGTCGAAAACTGCGTAAGTTACCATTGAAAGTAACGGTTCAAGAGCTGTGATAATAGCTAAGTTTTTGCTTAGCTATTGGCAGGCACTTTTTAGGATGCTGGAGGCTTTTAAAAGCACTTACGATACGAGCGTACTATCTACTGCGAGAGTTACTATTCGGGATAGGTTAATAAGCTGAAGAAACATTTTAAAGTATTTTTTGTATATTCCTCAAGCACCAGACGTTTTCATTCGATGCTACTACTGTCCTGGGATGTCTAGATGAATCAGTGAATGTACATAGTCATTGTTGGATAATCAAACTCCTGATAGCAAGCTATGCAATGTGTAATGCGACCAAATGCATTAGCTCTATCCTCTACGCTGATTGGCATGTGTAATACGCTCGTAAACTCGCAGGCAACTGCCATGAAGCATTTTAGCATTAGTGCTGCAACTCAATGTTATGCTTTAACTTTTTAAATAAAGTCGATCGCAGAAGAAAGTAAAAGCTATTTTGTACTTATTATTATGGAGCAAACGTTTTCCGTTAGAATTTCTCTTTGCACTAAAGCTTTCATCATTCGTACACATAAAGCTTTCACGATTTTTATTCAGACAACCAAGAAAAAAGTGCACGGTAAGTTAAAGTACACAGTAAGTGAAGAAGAAAACCAAGACAAACAAGTTAGTTAAATTATAGCAAATGATTACTAAAATTTTGAGTAATTCATAAAGAGCAAAGCAAATGAAGTTATTATCGAATATTTTGTTTGTTAAAAAAACATATAACAGGTTCGATAAAAAGGTTTTCGTCGCAATAATTCAAATTTAAACAGTAGCATCTCTTCAAAGGATTGAAATCTTTTTTGAATAGAATCTTAAGAAAATTGTTGCACGTTTCTCTTTACAGCAAAGTTTCTTTTGCATGTATTATTTTTGAGTCAGGACTTTTTGTTAAAACAAGAAAGTCGTTAAAAACCATACAAATTTTACCATGAACTGAGTAAGTGAATAGCAATAATGGTTTAGACAACATAATTTAAGCGTGCTGAAAAAAAATCTGAAGGCGCAAAAATCTAAGACAGTAATGGCTCATGAATTTTGTGATATTCAGGGCTACAGGGATGCGAGTTGATTATAAGATATATTTAATAATCATTATGCATTTTGCGTACATTTTACTTGTATAATATCAATATCTAGGATCTCCTGTGCTTCGCCGAAAATTCTGGAGATATTGTGACGGAGTCAATCAAGGTTTTATAATTTATTTTGTTGTAATGTTTGTTTCCACGAAATTAATATGTATTTAAACGTTTAAATGGGTAAAAGCCACGCACCCCTCCCTCCCGCTCGCTCTCTTGCTCTCTCCCGCTCTCGCGCTATACCGCTCTCGCGCTTTCTACGCTCGTATCTAAAGAATTCAGATTGCGCTCTCTATTGTTAAAATAGCAAATCTACTATACTAAATGTCTAATGTATGTATGTATGGAACGATGTAGAGCTCGAACGGCTCAACCGATTTTGATCAAATTTGTGCCAAAAGATTGCAAATTCTTCGAGGATGAGACCGTGAAAGTTTGCAAGCTCTTCTCCAAGTGTAAGGGGATTAAATATTCGAAAAACGAGTTTTTCCTATGCTTTCAATGCGAGGCCAACAAAGGTCAAACTCGGCACTGTCAGAATGATGATTTTATTTTAGATTGCGTCATAAAGTTTTGTGCTCAGTTAAAATTCGCGGGCCAATAATTCTCTAACTCTGCACTGTCTAATTTTTATTTGAAAAGGCTGCGTCATAAAGCTAGAGTACACTGCTCCAATTAATTCTCTAACTCTGCACTGTCTAATTTTTATTTGAAAAGGCTGCGTCATAAAGCTAGAGTACACTGCTCCAAGTTTACCTAAATTGTCGCGCCGGTAAGAAGAGAATATAAATTTTCTCACCTAGCTAGAGTACACTGCCCCAGCCCTAGCTTAATGGTTGTGCACAAGGGCAATAGAAAAACTGCTCAAGCGATCTGTGTACATTTTATTAGCGATTGATCATTTCTCGCCCAGCTGGAGTGCCAACATTGAATAAATTGGCTTAAAAGTGTGGATGCTTGAGCGAAATATTTTTATTTTCACTGGGCCGTTCTGCAGTGAATTTGCCAATCATTTCTCGAGTCAGTAAGTTAAGAATGTTAGTTTTTGTAGCCCTGTTAGATTGAGAAAACTTTTCAAAGAAGCAAAAGCTATTTAAGAGGTCTTCGTCGAGCACGATACTGATCGGTAAGTCTGATAGCCTCCCAATTCTTAAATTGTGATTAGCTTTCACAATGCGAGGCCAACAAAGGTCAAACTCGGCACTGTCAGAATGTTGATTTTATTTTAGATTGCGTCATAAAGTTTTGTGCTCAGTTAAAATTCGCGGGCCAATAATTCTCTAACTCTGCACTGTCTAATTTTTATTTGAAAAGGCTGCGTCATAAAGCTAGAGTACACTGCTCCAAGTTTACCTAAATTGTCGCGCCGGTAAGAAGAGAATATAAATTTTCTCACCTAGCTAGAGTACACTGCCCCAGCCCTAGCTTAATGGTTGTGCACAAGGGCAATAGAAAAACTGCTCAAGCGATCTGTGTACATTTTATTAGCGATTGATCATTTCTCGCCCAGCTGGAGTGCCAACATTGAATAAATTGGCTTAAAAGTGTGGATGCTTGAGCGAAATATTTTTATTTTCACTGGGCCGTTCTGCAGTGAATTTGCCAATCATTTCTCGAGTCAGTAAGTTAAGAATGTTAGTTTTTGTAGCCCTGTTAGATTGAGAAAACTTTTCAAAGAAGCAAAAGCTATTTAAGAGGTCTTCGTCGAGCACGATACTGATCGGTAAGTCTGATAGCCTCCCAATTCTTAAATTGTGATTAGCTTAATTTTCTTAAACCGCATGTGTCTTTGATAAGGCGTTATAATAGCGACTTCCTACCTGCTCGCAGGATTTTTTATCTGCTGTAGTGATTTTCCTACAAGCTCGGGAACAATTTTCTACACTTTTAGGGATTTCCTAGATGCTCAGGGGGTTTCAAACTGCTTGGGAGATTTTCTGACGACTCTTATAAATTTTCTGACTGTTAGGGTGCTGGGAGACTTTCTAACTGCTTTTGGATTTCTGACTGCTCCAATGGGATTTTCTAAATGTTCTGGGAGACTTTTTTACTGCTTAAGGGGGTTTTCTTACTGCATCGGGAAGCTTTTCCAACCATTAGAAGGGGATTTTCTGAATGTTCTGGGAGATTGTCTGTCTGATTGGGGGATTTCAAACTTCTCAGGGAAATTTTCTAACTGATTAGGGGATGTCTAACTGCTCGGGAAAATTTTCTATCTGATTTGAAAATTTCTAAGTGCTTCGAAGGGAAGGGAAGGCCCTGAGGCACGCCCTGTGACGCTGTTTTTTCCACCTGACAGCGTATTTTGCTGTTGTTGTTGTTGAAGGGAAGTTTTTTACTGCTAGGGGATTTCTCGACTGCTCGATTGGTATTTTCTGCCTTCTTATGGGGATTTTCTACATGCTCTGGGAGCTTTTCTGTCTGCTTGGGAGATTTATAACTGTTTGGGGGCATTTTCTGTCTGATTGTGGATTTCTAACGGCCCGAAGGGGAATTTCCAACTGCTAGGGGATTTCTAACTGCTCGAAAGAGATTTTTTGTCTGCTTGGGGGTTTCAGACTGCTCGGGGAAATTCGCTGTATGCTTGGGGGATTTTTAACTGCCCGAAGGGGACTTTTTAAATGCTACGGGAGACGTTTTAACTGCTCAGGGAGATTTTCTAAACTACTCGAAGGGGACTTTCTAACTGCTTGGGGAACTTTTCTCCCGCTGGGGAGATTTCAGACTGCTTGGGGATACTTTCTGTCTGCTTGGGGGATTTCAGACTGCTCGGGGGAAGTTTCTATTTGATTGCGGAATTTGTGACTTTTCAAAAGGGATTTTCAAACTGCTTGGGGGATTTTAGTCTGCTTGGGGATACTTTCTGTCTGCTTGCGGGATTTCAGGCTTCTCGGGGATATTTTCTGTCAGCTTGGGGATTTCTAACTGCCCGAGGGGAGTTTCTAAATGCTCGGGAGATTTTCTGTCTGCTTTGAGGATTTTTTATCTGTTTAGGGAGATTTTTATCTGATTCCGGGGATTTCTGACTGCTGGGATGTTTCCAACTGCTTGAATGAGATTTTCTAATTGCTCAGGGAGATTTTTTGTCTGCTTGGGGATTTTCCTAACTGCTCAGGGAGACTTTCTCACTGCTTGAAAGAGACCTTCTAACTGCTGGATGAACTTTTCTATTTGATTAGGTTTGATTTTCTATTTGATTTGATTTCTAACTGCTTAGTTGTTTCGGACTGCTCGAGGGGGATTTTCTAAATGGCCTGGGGGATTTTCTGTCATCTTTGAGGATTTTTTATCTGTTTAGGGAGATTTCTATCTGATTGCGGTGATTTCTGACTTCTGGGAGGTTTCCAACCGTTGGGGGAGATTTTCTCACTGCTCGTAAGATTTTTTAACTGCTTGGGGAACTTTTCTGTCGGCTTTGTGGATTTGTAACTGCTCGGGGTAATTTTCTATCTAATCAGGGGATTTCTAACTGCTCGAAGCTATTTTCTTACTGTTTGGAAGTTTCCAACTGTTTAAGGAGATATTCTTACTGCTCGGGGAGATTTCCAACTGTTCTGAGAATTTTTTTTATCTGATTGGGAGATTTACTGCTCGAAGGGGACTTTGAGCTGCTCGAAGGGGACTTCGAGCTGTTCGAAGGAAACAGCTTGGAGAATTTCTACGAGTAACTTATCAAAGAGGATTTTCTAAATGCTCGTAGAGGTTTTTCTGTCAGCTTAGGGGATTTTCGACCTTACTCGGGGGAGATTTTTCGGCTTGGGAGATTTTGTACCTCCTATTGAGATTTTTCTATTTGCTTAGGGATTTCTTGCTGTCTGGGGAAATAATCTTTGTGACTGGGGATTTTTAACAGCTCGAACGGCACTTTCAAACTGCTTGGGAGATTTTCTAACTGCTAGGGAACTTTTCTGTCTACTTTGGAATTTCTAACTGCTCGAAGAAAATTTTCTAAATTCTCGGGGGGGGACATTTTTCGTCTACCCGGGAGATTTTCTACCTCTTTGATTTCTTACTGCTCGGGGAAATTTTCTATGTGAGTGGGGGATTTCTAACAGTTTGAAAAGGGCTTTCTAACTGCTTAGGAGATTCCTGACTGCTTTAAAGGTATTGTCAAACTTTTTGGGAAGATTCTCTAATTGCTCAGTGAGATTTTCTGTCTGCTTGGGGGATTTTCTGTCTGCTCAAGGAGATTTTATAATTGTTCGGTGTAATTTTCTATGGGATTGGTGGATTTCTGAGAATGCCGCAGGGGAATTTCCCAACTGTTTGGGCGAATTTTTTCTGCTCGGGGAATTTTTTGGTTGACTTGGAAATTTTTAATGCTGCAGGGGGATTTCTTAACTGCTTGGGAATTTTTTCTAACTGCTCTGGGAGATTTTTTACTGCCTGGGAACATTTTTGTCTGCTTGGGGATTTCTAACAGCTCCGGAATATTTTCTACCTGATTTGGGGATTTCTGACTGCCTGAACTGGACTTTTTTACTTCTTAGGGGATTTTTGGATTTTTGACTGCTCGAAGGGTCTTTGTAAATGCTCCGGGAAGATTTTCTAACTGCTCGAAGAGGACTTTTTAACTACTTGGGTAGTGTCTGACTGCTCGAACGGTATTTTCTGTCTGTTCGGGAAGATTTTCTAATTGCTCAGGGAGGTTTTCTGTCTGCTCAGGGAATGTTCTCTCTGATTGGGGGATTTCTGACTCCTAGAAGGGGATTTTCTAACTGCTGGGGGGATTTTTCCGTCTGCTTGAGGGGCTTTCTACCTGACTGCTGGGGAAAGATTTTCCGACTGTACGCAAAAGTTTTTTCTATGTTTAGGAGATTTCTGACTGCTCGGGGAAAGTTTCTATTTGATTGGAATTTCCGACTTCTCAAAAGGGATTTTCTAACTGCTGGGGATTTTTTCTGCTCGTGACCTTATCCTGGAGGAAGATTTTTCGGCTGCTCTCGAAAAATCTTCTAGCTGCTCGAAAAAATTTTTAGCTGCTTGGGTGATTTTGAACTGCTTAATGGAGATTTTCTAACTGCTCAGGGGGATTTTCAGTCTGCTTGGGGATTTTCTAACTGCTCGAGGAACTTTTCTGTCTGATTAGGGGATTTCTAACTGCTTGGGTGTTTTCGGACTGCTTGAGGGGGATTGGTTGGTCCGGGAGATTTTTAACTGCATGAGGAGTTTTTCTAACTGCCTCGGGTAGATTTCTAACTGCTTAATGGGGATATTCTTGCTGCTCATGGAAATTTTCTGTCTGCTTTCTTACTGTTAGGACAAATTTTCTATCTTATCGGGGGATTTCTAAATGCTTGGGTGATTTCGGACTGCTCGAGGGGGGTTTTCTAAATGCTCCAGGAGTTTTTTAAATGCTTCAGGTAGATTTTCCAACTGCTTAAAAAGGGTTTCTTAAATGCTCCGGAATATTTTTCAACTGCCTCGGGTAGAATTTCCAACTGCTCATGAGACTTTTTTTCTGCTTGGGATTTTTTGTCTGGTTGGGGAATTCTCTGTCTGTGGGGGGGTATTTTTTACCCGAAGATTTTTCTTCTCTGGGGGCTTTTCGGCTGCTTAGGGGATTTTCAACTGCCCGGGAAAGTTTCTATTTGTTTGGGGGATTTTCTTCAAAAAGAAGAAAACGGACTGCTGGCGGAGTTTTTCACTTTACTGCTGGGGGAAGATATTTTGACTGCTCTAAAAAATTTTCCTGTTGCTCGGAAAGATTATTTAGCTGGTTGGGAGATTTTTCAAGTGCTCGGGGCAATTGGCAAATTGCTCGGGGAGACTTTCAGTAGATTTTCTGAATACACAGAAGGATATTATGCTCTTAGGGAGACTTTAATTTTGCTGCAGAGATTTTCTAGCAGCTTAGGGAGATTTCTGTTGAGTAAATGAGTGATTTAAAATGCCTGTCTGCGCCCCCCTGGGGGGGCACCGAAGAGCTAGTATATTCCTAAAGAACTCGGCTTGTGATTTACGTCACATAAATTTTGGAGGTCCCACCGAGACATCATCTTCGCCATCATCAGTTCAGCCTATTATTGTAACCAGCGTCATCATTTTCATTCAGCCACAACTGCAAGTGAAAAATCGGCCCACCGCTTGAGTACGAGAGAACTCCAACTGAGCTAAGCGAGAACCCGTTTAGAGCTGCCGTGACTCAGCACAAGTTTTTACAGCCAACCACCCCAACCAGAGCTAGCTCTTATCTATCTGCAAGTCAGGCGCCACTGCAATTCATACCAGCCTACCCCCACGCCGTCATCACGTGCCCTCAGCTCTGCATAAACATCACACGACTCACGCCACCCCAGGGTCGACCGCTTCTGAGCTGTTTGAGCTATTTTCAAGTTTCGCGGATTAAACTTGAGAAAATAACCAGTCTGCGCCGCCTCTCCCCTAGCCGGCCCAACTTACTGTCTAAATCGCTCTGCAAGTTTCAGCCAGTCTGAGCGAAAGTTGTCTGCTAGCCGCCAAGGCCTCACCGTGCCTATCACCGCTCAGCATCTCGTCTTACCGCCGCGCCTCAACATCGCACAGATTCAACGCCAACTCGTCAGCACTTCTGTGGCTCAGTGCTTTGTGCCAACTCTTCAGCACCGGCATCAGCTAAATTCAGTCAGGGCGAGACAACGAGGACACTGCGACTGCTGGACGGCTTCTGCGACGGTTCGACGACTTCGGCAGCTGGACAGACACCTGCGGAGTGCACGACTGCCTGGCCAAGCATCTGCGACTGACAGCTCAGCATTTGCAGCTCTCCTTGGACTTACTTCGGCTTGCAGGCGTGGTTAACAGGGTAAGCCTTCCGGTCTTGTGCATTAGGGCCTTCTGTTCGACGGTTAGCTTTTGGGGGGTTTGCGTGAGTAGGACTTTAGGTCGCCCGGGATTCCCTCCCCCGTCGAACATTTGCGTGTCTGCCATTTCTTTACTCTGACGTTTCCTTCTTCCGCCTCTTCTTCTTCATCCTTATCACTTTCGAGTCATGCATGTCCGAAACAGGTCAGATGCAGCAAGCACCGCCTGGTCTGTCAGGGGAGGAAGCTGATGGTGCTGCTGGGCACTCAGCTGCAGCTGCAGTTGAGCCCGTTAAACGTGAGCTTGCTGAGTCGGCTGACGCGCCCTTGACGTCAGTTCTGTCTTCTCTGCAGCAGCTTCTCGAGCGGACTCTGTCATCCGTCAACAGTCCGAAACCTAGAGAGACAGAAAAGCCGCAGACAGGTTCCAGTGCTGTCCGGTTACGACCGCCACAGTCTTACAGCGCTGGAATGAATTTCACCATCTGGGAAGCTCAGTTTCTTGCCTACCTAGCAGCTCATCAGATTCCGGACGAACAGCGGCTTGCTGTCTTGCTTTCTCTCTTGGCACCAGAGTGTCAGGAATTCTTTCTGGCTAACCAGCTCGGCAGTAAAGGCTGTCACGGCGCCTTAGAAGCATTGCGCACGCGCTACACCGATGCGAATCTGAAAGAGCGAAGTTACATGGAGCTGATTGCGGCCCAGCAGGGCGAGATCGAGTCCACTCCAGACTTCTTTGACAGACTGACCCGCTATGCCCATGCTGCTTCGCTGTCTGCCGCAGAAGCAGATTCACTGATTCGTGCTCGCTTCTGTTACGGTTTGAAGGACAAATCCTTAGCCGAGAGGCTCTTGCTGTGGGTTCAGGAAAGACCAAATCAGGTCAAATCAGCTGACCTTCTGCAGCGAGCAAAGGAGCTCATCGGCGTTCACCAGCTTCTTCGGCCGCCTGTTACTGCGCCCGTCCGAGCTGTCCACAGCGAGCAGTCTAATCTTGAGAGCCGTGTCAAGGAACTAGAACAACTTGTTCATCAACAGCAAGAGGTGATCCGTAGGCAGCAGACAGGGCAGCATCAAACTTCTGTGCCTTCAGGTGACGCCTCGAATACGCAAAAATTGCACACCAACTTGGCTGCAGCGAGTGCTCGGGGTCAGAATCACGCCTACGCACAGCCAAGGGGCAAAAATAAGCCCAAGCCTTGCTACCGGTGTGGCGCCAAAGACCACCTGATAGCTGACTGCCCTGCACCAATCAAGACAGACACTAATAAGTCCAGGGGTAGCTATGAACACAACAAGCACACAAATCAGCGAGTTGGGGAATCAGGCACAATTGCTATTTGGCGAACAAAGTACGGGTTTATTCAGTCAGATCAGCTTCAGGAACAGCTATTCGTTCACTCAAGTGAGCTATCACCAGCTCTAAGGAAGCTCGCAGAGCAGCACCAAATAGTCGGGACTCGAGTGAGCTTCCAGCGTCAGACCGACCCAGGAAAAAATCATGATCAAGCATGCGATGTGAGATTCCAGCCAAAAGGAGCTCACTGTGCTCAGTCCGATGCTGGGGAGGAGTACAAACTCGAATCAAGTTTTTTTCGTGCAGCTAAAAGTTGGCGACAGCACTCTCATGGGCTGCCTTGATTCAGGGGCTAACGCCAGTGTTATGGGAAAACGCACGATGGAGCGATTAGTAGCAGCTGATCCAATAAATAACACATTCACGCCAGCCCGCCAAGTGGCCGCAGCCACGGCTTTCAACGGCTCACAAACTAAGATTTTAGGCGCTCTCCGTTGTGAAGTGAAACTAGGCAAGCTCAGGAATGAGCAGTCATTTCTAGTTACTGAGGAATCAACTGCTGAGGCCCTCCTGGGCATGGACTTTTTGCGCAACTTTCAAGCTAATCTCGACTTCGTCAATGGCCGCGTCACCGTAGCCGGTGAACCAGTTCCGACCATAGAAGGTGACCAGGGTGTTTTCCGAATGCGCCGAGTGACTGCAGCTCGTAGCGTGACTTTGCCACCAAGATCTGAGACGCTTGTGCCAAGCTGCGTTCAGGACCAAGGTCAAAAGGTTAGCGGCATAATTTCATCAAAACTATTCAGCACAGATTCAGAATACATTGTAGCCAAATCAATCGATAGGGTTAGCGAAACCAGCCACGTTTTAGTTCGAGTGCTAAACAGTAGTGAGCAGCCAGCTAGTATAAATAAGGGGGAAGAGATAGCGTCGTTTACAGAGCTAGGTACAGATGAAGTCATAGCGAAAACCAGCCTCACAGAGAAAGATTTCACCATAGACAGTGCAGCACAACTTAACAACAAACTCGTAAAGCTCCCACCGCCAGACAAGGGCACAGCTGCCTGGCTGATGAAGCAGTTCCGCCTAGATCAAACTAATCTCACACAGACACAACTAAACACCACACTAAAACTACTAAACTATTTCATGAGTTCGATCTCGCAGTCGGATTCAGACTTAGGTAAGACAGATTTACTCGAAATGCCAATCGAACTGACAGATAAAAACTGCCGCCCAGTCTCACTGCCATCCCGTCGCACTACTCCCGCGCAGAAGGAGTTCCTTGACAAACAGATCACGCAGATGATTGAGCAGGGGGTAATCGAAGAGTGCGACGCAGAGTGGTCATCGCCGATTGTGTTAGTCAAGAAAAAAGACGGCACGCAGAGGCTGTGCATCGATTACAGGTCTGTAAATAAGCTTATTAAGCCATGCTCGTTTCCGCTGCCGCTAATAGAAGAATCTTTTGACAGCCTCGCAGAGGCAACAGTCTTTTCAAGTCTAGATCTGACATCGGCCTATTGGCAAGTCGGAATCCGCGAACAAGATCGTGATATCACAGCCTTCAGTTGCCCTCAGGGAACCTTTCGCTGGAAAGTAGTACCCTTCGGCATCAAAACTGCACCAGCAACCTTCGCAAGACTGATGCACAAAATCCTTAGACCGCTCTTGATGAAGGTGAGCCTGATCTATTTGGACGACATCATCATAAAAGCTTCGAGTAATGATCAGATGATAGCAAACTTAGCGCTGGTGCTGTGGCAGCTGAGGAAAGCGAATTTGAAGGTGAAGCCAACAAAGTGCGAGTTATTCCAGGAGAAAGTTCGATTCCTTGGATTCATCGTCTCTGCGAAGGGGATCGAAGCAGACCCGGCTAAGACTCAAGCAGTCAAGGAGTGGCCACGGCCGGTTGATAAGAAGCAACTACTCTCTTTCTTGGGGTTTGCAAATTACTACCGTAAATTTGTGCCGCGATTTTCGATCATCGCGACTCCTCTGTACGCACTTGCCCGTGGATCTGAGAAATTTCAGTGGCTTGAGCCTCACGATCGAGCTTTCACCGAGCTAAAGAAAAACTTGTGCTCTCCGCCTGTGTTGGCGTACCCAGACATGTCTCCAGGCAGTCGAGGATTCGTGCTCGATTGCGACAGCTCCTTGGAAGGCGTCGGTGCAGTGCTCAGTCAGGAAGATGCAGCTGGAGAAGAACATGTCATCGCTTACGCATCAAAAAAGTTTTCGTCTAGCCAGCGCAACTACTGCGCTACGATGCGAGAGTTGCTGGGACTAGTGCTAATGTTAGAACACTTTCGGACCTATCTGTTAGACAAGCCCTTTGTCGTTCGATCAGATGCAGCAGCATTGCAGTGGCTGCATTCCAAGAAGCACGCCACAGGCATGCTGGCACAGTGGCTAACAACCATTGAGCTTTACGATTTCAAAATTCAGCAGTCCACTCTTGAGCGCATGGCAGAATACGACTTCAAGGTGATCCACCGTCCCGGCACTTCTCACGTAAACGCCGATGTGCTCAGCAGAAACCCGCGGTTTCGGGCGGATCACTTTGACTGCCCTTCGTGTTCAGCAATCCCGGAATTTCAGCAGAAATTTCAGGAAAAAAGGCAGACTAATTCAGAAGACAAACTGCCGATTGCATCCAGTGCTGTAGCCTGCCAGATCGAGCTCCGCTCTCTTACAGCCGAGATCGGCTGCCAGACTAAGCCTGAAGATCGGGTCAGGTGATCATGCCGAGCAGCAAAGCTGTTCGAATCTGACCAATACTGAACCTTCAGTTGACTTGCCTAAACACAATCAACCTTCCATAGATTGTGACGCGCAATTGTCAACTTCTTCCGCAACTCATGGCACTAGCGAAAGCGAATCCGATACTCTTCGAGACGAGTGGGTTCGTGAAGCGCAGGACTCGTGTGTCGATCTTGCACAACTCATAGCTACTGTGAAAGGGACATGCGAAAAGCCAGCTAAGGCTGATTTACAGGGATGTAGCAGAGAGATGCGTGCCCTCTGGGCGCAGCTCGACGAGCTAACAGTCGAGCAAGGGCTGCTTTATCGACAAAAGCCAGCCAAGAAAAATAAGCCATCAAACAAAGTTCTTGTCATACCAGAAAGTGCAGACATTAGTGAGCTAGTAGCTAGATATCATCGCGAATTAAATCACTGTGGAGTCTCAAAGACTACTCAAGCTATCAAAGCCAGATTTCAAATATCCGACCTAGAAACTTATGTGCGAGGTATCCTAGCTGAGTGCGAAGTCTGCGCTCGAACGAAAAAAATGTAAAATGAAGAACAAAGAGCCAATGCAACCAGCACTAGCTGGATTCCCAAATCAGGTTGTACACGTCGATCATGCTGGCCCGTTTCCCGAACAGAGTGGTCTGAGGTATCTCCTCGTCATGGTCGACCGCTTCACAGGATTTGTTGAGATTGCCCTTGTCGCTGATGTCTCAGCCGAGACTACAGCCACCGTGTTGCTGTCCGAATGGGTAGCCAGGTACGGAGCCATGGAGCAGTTAGTTACAGACAACGGTACTGCATTCATAAACCAGGTGATGAGAGAGCTTACCCGCTTGCTTGAGATCGACATGTTGCGCACCACTGCGAGAAGACCGCAGGCGAACGGGAAAGCCAAGCGCATGGTTCAAACCATCAAAAGCCAGATTAGAGCTGTGTGTCTCGAAAGACAGCTGGACTGGCCCCTGGCCGCGAGATTGTCAGCGCTCTCAATCCGTGCTACGGTGGCCGAGTCGACTGGTTTCTCCCCGGCTAAACTCTTCTTCGGCCGAGAATTAAATCTTCCTTTAGACTTGGTCTATAATCCTCCGCGTCAAGATCACTACAGACCAGAGAGCTATGCTCACTATCTGCACAAGTCATTAGTTGAAGTCTCAGCCATGGCTCGCCACATGCGGGGCAAAGCTCAGGCGAGACAGAAGAAATACTACGACCGAAACGCAATCCACTCAAATTTCGAAGTAGGCGAGCTAGTCTGGGTTTTGAACCCTAATCACAAAGGATTAGACACTGCAATCTGGCTAGGACCGTACAAGGTCATTCAAAAATTATCAGAACGCAATTATAGGCTAATTCCAGAATTCAGTCGCATAAATCCGTACGAAAAAGTGCCTAATCCGAGCCACAATGTTTATAATGTGGACCGCATGAAGCGATGCGTGCGAAAATCGTCCTATCAGGAGGTGATAGACCGATATGGCGTGCAAACAGCTGCACGGCTGCCGTCGTCCAGGCTCGGTCAGGGTGACCGCCAGTCAGGCTGGCTCGACTCACTTGAGAGCCTGTCTATGGCCCAACCCGTGTATCAACCCCCAGCTGTCTGTGCACAGCGACCTTGGCCAGGTTCCAGTTCGGGGATATCAGATGTGTGCGGAGAGCAGAACCCGCCGCCAGCCACTGCTGCGTTAAGCGCCCCGTCAGAGGTTACGGTTCCTCAGGTGGATGAGGCGGAGGTTGAAACCGCTCCCGCGGAGCCGGCAACAGAAGACAGTGACCAGGTAGCGCTGGTCCCTGAACAAGCCGACGATCAGGCTGTAGCTGAAACAGAATCTGTAGCGCCGCCAGGGTCAGCTGGGGAAGAGGTGACAAACGAAAGTTCGAGTTCGCGCTCTGGCAGTCTGAACACGTCTGACAGCGCAGCATCAGAGCAGGCAGAATTAGCAGAGCAACCAGGGATTATTGATCATCCAGTGGTCGAGGTTGAGCAGCCGCCGCCAGCTGCTGAGGCTGGCTACACGACCAGGTCTGGTAGAACAGTCCAGAAACCGGCTCGCTTCCGACGCTGGCTGATGGATGTCGGAATCTTGAAGTCTGAAGTTTAGTCAGAGCTGCTATGTTGCTTCGCGTGCTGTTCGTCATTCCGCGTTTTTTTGTGCCGCCTCATTTTTTGTGCTCTCATTGTCGCTCTTTCTTGCTTTTGTTGCGTGCGCTCTGTGCGTAGCGCCGCTCGGTGCAGTGCCTCTGTGGCACCGCTGCTGTGTGCTGGTCTGCCAGCCTGGACGCAAGTCGCGTCGGGGTTTGGTTCGGCATCCTCTTTGTCGTTCCTGCCCGTCCTCTTCCCTGTGTTCCCCCCTCTCTCTCTCTTGGGGTAGCCTAGTGTGTGCCTGCCGCGTGTGTGCGTGTGTGGACCGGAGGGTTTGCCTTGCAGCCGCGCGCAGGTCGGATTGCGGTTTCAGGATTGAGCATCGAGTTGCCAATTGAATTGAATTCATTCCCTCTGCATTGCAGTTGCTTTTATTTCCTAGTTCGCCTCTGTGCGAAACAAAAAAAAATAATCAAACAAATATTTTGCGGCACTTTGTCCTGTTCTCGTTTTTTTCGTCATTATACTTAATATAATCGAATTTGATATTTCGTTGTACGTTGTTATTGTTTCAATACTGCGCTCATAAAATGTAAGAATCAATATTTTTAAAATAATTTAATTGTACTAATTTTGACCTTCCTTCTCGTCAGTAAAATATTCCTTTGACCTACTTACAGTAGTTCCACCTGCCTTCTTTTCGGTACGGAGGCGGGTGTGACGGAGTCAATCAAGGTTTTATAATTTATTTTGTTGTAATGTTTGTTTCCACGAAATTAATATGTATTTAAACGTTTAAATGGGTAAAAGCCACGCACCCCTCCCTCCCGCTCGCTCTCTTGCTCTCTCCCGCTCTCGCGCTATACCGCTCTCGCGCTTTCTACGCTCGTATCTAAAGAATTCAGATTGCGCTCTCTATTGTTAAAATAGCAAATATATTCCTAAAGAACTCGGCTTGTGATTTACGTCACAATATATTCTTCTTGTTTCAGTTTTCCAATGTTCACTAATTCATCCTTTTCTTGAAATTCAATCAGAGAAGAGGGAGCTACGTAATCACAAAGAACACTTACGAGTGGCCCACTAGTAAATATAGGAAAAGTAAAAGTATATGTTGCCAATACACTATTTGTCACTTACAAATCATGACCTCGTTGATTTTAGAAATTTCAAAGAAACCATTAGGCATATACTCTTAAAAATTCAAAAATGAAAAGGCGACGAACACTCGCACAGAACACCTTGGGGTAAGGTTCTGTCTTCCGCCGTATCGCTCAGTCCAGCCTTGTAGCTCCATCGTGCAATTGCGTTTTCTATGTTGCCTTTATTGTTCGGCTCACCAGAGCCCCAGAGTCTGGCATCAACGCTGATGTTGCACGCGACCCAGTGCCAGCCTCCAGCCGGTTCGGCGCTGCCCGCAGTTTGGTACCCGCCGAGCCAGAACGGCTTGCCTAGGCTGTACTTTTCGTACAGAGCGTCAACATGGTTCATCTCCTCGACGTCGATCACATCGGCCATGATCACCAGACCGCTCTCCGACTCGCACTTCGCTCTGCTCGGCCACCAAGTTCCCGTGCCTGAGTACAGCTTGTACTTCACTCCGCACAAGTCGTCGCCGTAGCCAGACGGACACAGCGCGCCCGCCTCCAGTCCCGCCTGCTGCTTCACAAACAGCTGGCCTGTCCTGGAGCAGCCGCAGTCCCTCACCGACTTGCTGCACTTGTCGAACACGAACAGCTTGCACGGACCGTCAGCCAAGGAGAAGGCCTGGCAGCGCTGGTCTCTGCTGCACAGCAACGAGCAGTCCAGCACGTTCCGACAGTTGTTGATGACTCGAGCGAACTCAGTGCGGATGCACAGGAGTCCTTGGATTTGTTTGTAGCTATCGCGACTGCTGCACAGGTGCTGGCATGCAGTGAGAGAGAGGACAGCTGCACAGACGGCAGCGGTGATGCAGAATGCGAGATTCCTCATTGCCTAAGCTGGAAGTAAGTGTGTGAGGTAGCCGTTTTGAGAGCGAATTTTTTGCGAATGATTTAAATCATAAAAGACGTTTAGTTTTTGTAGTAGTATCATTGGTCTGCACTCGTGACCAATCAGTAGTTGTGGCTAATTGTAGATGAAGTAGTTATGAAAGTAGGGGTGATACTGGGGCCTAAGCTTAGGTAATTTTGCTATAGTTGGACATATAATAAAATAAAATAAATTTAGACACCCGACATCTCAATCAGATGTACAGCCCACAGCACAGCCGCAGCTAGTTGCGCGACGCATCCTAGGGCTGTGTACAGCTTTCAGCCTGACGGGCTGGAGGGGCCGCAACACCCACACTAAATTTACTCAGCTCAAACTGGTACCCGATCTCAGCTGGGTGGACTGAAGAAATGCGGGATTAATTGTACCTTGCTCAAGGGCACAAACTGTCTCCTAGGGCCGGGATTCGAACCCACGACCTTCCGGTTATGAGGCAGGCGCCCTAGCCACTAGGCTACAACTCCTATAGTTGGACAGAATCTATTGCAAAAAGGACTGGGATCAGATAATTTAAAACCCATGTAGAGTGCAGTGTTCGATATAAATTATTTAAAAATTCATGCGCTTATTACCCTACTCGCTTAAGTAGTATTATTAGAACTTGCAAACCAAACCCTAGAAGTACAACATGCGCTCACCTACTATAAAAAGCACGCTCATCAATCAAAGATCATGTGACTACTATAAATAGTAACCAATCAATTTTACTGTCAAAATCAACCCACAAACACACCAATCATGTAACCCACACTCAATCAAAAGGTCACGGAAGCGGTAATCAATCTTTTTGTGCTTCCGCTAGTTTAGTTGTAAAAATCTCTACCCTCTCAAAGTTGTCAAGCGTTGACCCAGACTTTTGACAGAATTTTGTCAGCTGTACATTGAACGCACTCATCGAACCCGAGAGGGTCCGATTCCCTATAAATACACGAGCTCCGGAGAGCCAAAAATCAGACTCTCCCGGCCGGAGAAAAGATCTCTGAACTTCACAGAGAAGATAACTGAGAGGAAGACGTTCAGGACGGATTTGAACATCCGGGTCTTGTGGTAAGAGTTCCTTATTTCTATTCGTGAATCTCTAATTAATTATTAATTAGAAGCTTATATTGAAGTTAGTTGATCCCTCTCCTAGTAAGCGTCAAGTTACGACTTACCTTGATCACAGACGTGTGATCACATTTATATTTTGATTCAGTTAGGATCGGTGAAGCGCCAGACTCGTGGTAACTCCAACCAGGGCTGGTAAGAAGGAACAGCACCACCACAAGGGTTATTGGTCGACCGGAACTACGCGACATAATTGTATCTAGATACTTTGATTCTAGATTCGTCGCGGATTGTATTCGAAAGCAGAGAATAAATCTAATTCTCCTGCTGTTTGATCCAGATATCTGAAGGGCAACCGAAGCCACAAGACAGCAGCTACAGACAGCACTCGAGTCCTATTGTCAGAGAATCCAAAGCAACAAGCAGAGAACCCCGCGGAAGTCAAGAGCGAATCCAGAGCAACAAACAGGGAACCCCGCGGAAGTCGAGAGCAACTCGAGAGACTACAATTAAAGAAGGTAAGATCTACATTTGTTGAACGCGCGCAAGTTACTGGGGCACCCAGCAGTTGCTGGAAGTGGTAATTTCCTGAAGGCTCAGTAAGGAACTTTATCAATTGGTGATCTCGCCCTCTTGGCAACAGTTTACGAAAGCCCTGATCAAACGATCGTAAATTCAAGAGAGCTTTTTCACAGTACTGTTTTGAGAAACTAAGACTTTTTCGAGCTCATAACCTTTCGTACACACGTTTGAGTACACATTTGAGTACGTTTTGTGCACAGTTGAGTACATTTGAGTACATTTTGAGTACACTTGAGCACAGTTTGAGCACAGTTTGAGTACACTTTGAGCACACTTTGAGCACACTTGAGCACACTTTGAGCACACTTTGAGCACACGACTCAAATTAGAAAAACAGAACTTTTGAGCACAAAGAACCTTTTCGACACAGCTTTTTCGGCACAACTTTTCGGTTCACACCTTTGCGTGAGGGTACGTACGTGATTGCGTAAATTGCTCAATTGCTTATTGCTTAATTGCAAACACTTGTTTAAGGGAATCCCACACGCACACACGCACACACGCACACAAGCCGACACACCGAAATTAAACTGAAATTAAACCAAAACTCACTTGCACACTGAAATTAAATTGAAATTAAACCCAAAATCACTGAAAACAAACAAAAAACAAAACTAAAACAAAAACCAAAACAAAAAAGAAAAAGAAAAAGAACTTAACCGAAAGTTCATAAAGAACAAGCACCGACAAGAAGAAAAACAGGCGCACAAAGAAAAGAACACAAGGAAAAAGAGAGGTCAAAACCGCAAGACTACACGCCGATTCATCAACAAAGAAGTTAAAGTTCGAAGAGAGAAACACACTGGACAATCCAATTTGGACATAGATCCTGATTTACATCTACCGTTCTATCCAATCAATCAAATGGCGCGTCGAAATCCTACGGTGCACAGAGACATCAAAGAAACCGTCGGCAGTTACACGATGGATAAAGATTTTAACACGTTTGTCGAACACTTTGACCTCGTAGCCAGAGAATATTGACTGCAGAATCCGGAAAAAGCGCAACTGTTACCACCACTGCTGCAAGGGACAGCCAGAGAGATTTATAGCAAGCTTGACGCCGCAACACAGCAGAACTACGCGGCGCTGATCAATCAACTGCGAACGCAATTCAATAGGTGTGGAACAAATCGGTCAGTGCTGCTACACAAGCTACACAATCGGAAAATGCAACCTACTGAATCATTCTTGTCTTTCGTCGACGATATTCGGCAACTGGTGAAGGCATTGAATCAACCGCAAGCACAGCAAGAAGGCGATCAACCCTTAGGGATTGCAGAACAAGCCGCTAGAGAAAGACAACGAAGGATGGACACGGAGCAAAGTCTGATTCTACACGTCATTAATAACAGCAGCGGATCATTGAAAGACAGACTACTGAGAGAAAACATTGACACAGAAGAGGCCCTCATCAGATGTGGAATGCAATGGGAAGCAAGCGCACCGCTAATGACAAACAACAACACGGACATTCAGCAACTATCGCAGCAATTGAACAAATTAATGCAACATCAAATGGCAGCAATGACAGTGCAGCAAGCGCCACCACAAAGAAGAAGATCAACTGTCACGTGCTACTATTGTGGAAAAGCAGGACACTACAGCGCTGAATGCAGAATAAAACGAGACCAAGAAGGACGGCGATACAACAACACACCCAATGGAAATTGGCAATACAGGCCGCCTACACAGCAGCAACAAGGCCAGCAAAGAAATCGAAGATACAACAACAACAAACCAGGCATGAGCCGCAGCAGACAAGTTGACAGATATGTTCCAAAGCAGCCTACGCAAGCACCAAAACGCTACACCAATGTAATTCAAGAAGACGAAACACAGCAGCCAGAAGAGAGCTTCAGCATCAACGCATTGGAAATGGATTTCGGATTAGAAGAAAACGGTCCAGATCCGTATGAAGGCATGATAAATATGATTGAAGAAGTAGCACCAACAAGTCAATCTACAAAACCAAACACTGGAGCGAAGGAATCAGGTTACAACACAACAGGCGCGCACAATAGACCACGATGTTTCTACTGCAGCAAAGTTGGACACGTCATCAAAAATTGCCGAATAAAGAAAAGAAACGACAACTTGCAGCACAGCAAAAATCGCTACTTGATGAAGGAAAGGAAAGTTGACCAACAACACCAGAGCCGATCCAACAAAGAAGCAGAAAAATACTACTGGCAAAGACAGGCAAAGAAATCGCGCAAGGCAAGCCAACAATGGGCTTCGGACAGCAATGAACAAATGAAATTTGATACCACCAGCCACGCAACCGCCACAACACGCGACAATGAGGAAAGGCGCAGCCAACAACACAGAGAGGAATGGAGAGAGAGGAAAGAAGGCGCAGCGAACGAACAGCCGCCAAGGGAAGAAAGGAAGAAAGTGGCAGGCAGCCTCGCATGGAAAATGAAATCCGTCATCTGGCTAGTACTACTTGGACTACTGACAGTAGCAAGAGCAACAAAGGATCAGCTAAAGCCAATGATTTGTCCAACTGACGCCCACATTCAGCCAATGATCTACAAAATTCCAACGGATGTCAAATGCAGCTACTTCAAATCCAACCAAACAAAGCCGGTACCGATAACAATACAGCTGTACAAGGCAAACATCAAGAAGCATCGACAGACAGGCATTGTTTGTTTCCGCGACAGACACGAAGTGGAAAAACTATGGCTAATGCAATGGAATCGTATACGATTTTGGTCGCACGCAACTCCAGTCACGAAAGAGGAATGTCTACTGTGGAACCAAACACTATACTCCAAGGATGGTCAACTACATCCAGACGCTAAAGTCGGAGACGCACAACTATATCGGACAACTAATTCAGCCAACGGACCGTACATACACGTAGCAGGATACAAGCGGATATATCATGCTACAAACAGCTACCTGATTCGAAATGTTCCGTTTGTACACAATCCGTTTGAGCAAATGGAATCACTACAGCTACCACTACAAGACTGCCAATATGGAAAAGGGTACTGCGCATCAAAGAAGCTGAACAACGAAGAAATGGACAACTTGCCGCTAGCACCGACGTATCATCAAGACTACAGATGGCAAATTGAGCATCGGACTGACTCAAGATACGTCGCGTACCGAACAAGGCAATACTTTCTTGCTTGGGAAGTGCAACAAGATGGCGACTGCAAGTATCAAAGCTACCACACGATGAAAGGCAACTTGCTATCCAACACCTTTGTATCAAACACTGGCGATTTGGCACTGACATTCGAAAAGAAACCAAAGGAAATAAGACTGCAATGTAAAGACACGAACACGACGCTGTACATCTCCGAACAAGAAGTTCCGATCAAAGTTGCGGACAAGGACAAAGACACCTTCCTACAAATAATCAACGGCACATTCAAGGTCAACGAACGAAAGAAAAGAGACTTGGAAAGACCATCGCTGGTATCCAATCGACTACTCGCAGCAAAACTGACAGCATTGGATCATAACCTGCACCAGCAGTTAAACTACTTGCACCGATCACTTGTGCAACTGACATGTCGCATGCACGAGACCAGCCTTAACTACGCAAGGCAGAACTACTACGTGAATCCAACAATGACGTTTCGGAAGATCACTGGATTAACGGACGTCTTAGCAATTCCGGTGCTAGGACACTTGCTGATCTACAAGTGCACTCCAATCCAGCACTACAACATTCTACCGTCAAATACGTCGACCACTTGCTACGACAAGCCAAGGATTGAAGCATTTCACGGTGGAAAAAGGATTCAAGGATTTTTGGACACAGTGCAAAACATCATCGTCGGCACAGCAATTCCAAGACCATGCATCAACACAGCAAACTACTTCAACTTGGAAGGTTCGCTACACATCATAGGAGCTTCGGGTAACGCCACTAATGTCACGAAGCCGGAAGTCATCATTGATGAGAACTATGACATCATGGATATACAGCTAAGGTTCAACAGGACGCAGTACACACCATTCGCGGACATCAAGCTAGACGAGATAACACCAGGATGGACAATCAACGATTTCCTGCAAGCATTCATCAACCAGCGGAACTTGTTCAACGAACTGTTCGTACGAAGAGAGAAGAAAGAATCGTCAACAGAGCTACCCATCGTAATGACAGTTGACCAAGCGATACAATCGTTTTGGACAAACAGCTTCCTGGATCTTATCAACGGAAAAGGATCCCTTTATCAAGGATTCATCTTCTACAGCGCCTGCCTCGTATGGATGGTCGTTATCATCTTCGTCATCAGCCTGATAGTACGCTGTTTCCACAAGTTGCTACCGCACAGGAAGAGCATTAATGCTATCCTAGGACGAAATACAACAAAAACTGAAGAAGAAGACAACAGCGCGCCAGCACAGCAACAAGAAACGACAACTAGCCGACTATATCCGACAATTCCGCCGACACCGACAGCGCCTCCGCAGATGCCATACTATCCGACAGGACAGCAAGAGCCGACGTGGCCTCAAAACTACGTCTGCACGCTAAATGCCAAGCTAGGCAAAGCAATGGCACAGGTACTGATAAACAATGTACCATGCAGAGCACTTTTGGACTCAGGCAGCTCCATCACCGTGATCTCAAAGAAACTATGCAACCAACTGAAACTGGCAATGAGACCAACGACAATAGCCGTCGCAGGAGCCGGAGGACATTCACTCAACATTCTTGGAAAGACCGACATTGACCTGAGGATCGCGAATAAGAGCCTAACAGTACCAACCTATGTGCTTGGCGACACACTACCTAACCAGGATGTCATCATTGGAATTGACACCTTCAAGCAACTACGGCTACCGCTGACATTCGACTTCCACAAGCAGACCTTCAAGATCGACACGGTTGAGCAACCACTGGTGAACCAGATTGCGTTTTTGCCTAAAGTGAGCTTAACGCATGACGTCATCATACAGCCGGAAAGTTCATGCTGGATAAAGGCAACGATCAATGGAAATCAACAGCTGGAAGAAGCCATGATCTTCGATCCACAGAAGAAACTACTTAACCGATTCGAGATTATGATTCCGACAGCACTGGTAATGGTTGGAGCCGATCGACAAGTACCAGTCCAAGTGTTCAACCCGAACAGGCAACCAGTACACCTACGACCGAAGACTTGCCTGGGACACCTGAACACACAAGCATCAGGTCATGCTAATTCAGCAAACGGCACCAAAGCTAACGAAGGAACAATTTCAACAGCAAATCAACTTGGATGACAGCCCAATAACGACAGAACAAAAGGAAAAAGTCCGAGCTTTACTATGGAAATACAACGAAGCCTTTTGTCACCACAGCTATGACATCGGACTTGCCAAGGACATCAAACAGACTATCAAACTATTGCCGCACACAGAACCAATTCAATGCAAGGCCTACCCGATCGCTAAACACTTGCAGAAGTCTTTCGACGAAACAATTGAGAACATGCTAAAGCACGGCATCATCAGCAAAGCGATCTCAGCTTATTCGTCACCATGTCTACTAGTTCAGAAGAAAGACACCAACGAGAAGCGTTTAGTCTGCGATTTTCGACTACTCAATAAGTACATCCCAACGGATCAACAGAGCCTACCAAAGATTTCGGAGTTACTCGCTCGACTAAACACGGCACGACTATTCACGGTATTCGACTTACGACATGGATTTTGGCAAATTGAGATCGAGAAGGAGTCACGACAGTACACAGCCTTCAAGACCTACAATGGACAAGTCTACGAGTACAACCGCTCCCCAATGGGTTTGAGCAACAGCCCTGCAACGATGAGCAGACTCACCGCATACATGCTAGCTGGATGCACTAATCTGCTACACTACGTGGACGATATTCTCGCCTTTGGAGAAGATTTCGACAAACTCTACGCCGCTACAGAACAAGCATTGTTCCTCATCCGACGACAAGGACTCAAGCTACAGCTGACCAAGTGTAAGTTCTTTAGAGACAATGTTCGCTACTTAGGACATCAAGTAACAGCAAATGGTATTTCGCCGGATCCAGACAACGTTGAAAAGGTAAAAAAGTTTCCAGTTCCGACAAGCATCACGAAGGTACAATCCTTCCTCGGATTGGCACAATACTTTCGAAAGTTCTTGCCCAACTTCGCCAAAACTGCACAGCCGCTATACGATTTGATCAAACAACCAAAATGGAAACAAGAAAATTGGAAGCAAGAACAGCAAGAGGCATTCGACAAGATCAAGCAGCAGCTCACGACGAACGCACTACTGCAACATCCTGACTTCGACAAACCATTCATTATCGAGACAGACGCATCAGGAACAGGACTTGGAGCTGTTCTTCTACAAGAAACTGCAGACAAGAAAGAACGGCCAATAGCTTACATCAGCAGAGCATTGAGACCCAACGAGACGAAATGGTCAGCGACAGAACGAGAACTACTAGGAGTACTGTTCGCAATGCAACAGTTCCATTACTACATCTATGGTTCGCCGCTACAAACAATCGTTCGAACGGACCATGCACCGCTCACCTACGTTGTCACCACCAAAGGACAGACCAACAACAGACTCATCAGAATGACGTTGAAACTACAGGACTACAACTTCAAACTGGTGTACAAGACAGGCGTCTCAAACAAGGCAGCAGATGCACTATCACGCATGTACGAAGTCAACGCAATACATCCGATACCGTCAATTAAAGAGCTAACGGAAGAAACAGAAAAAGACAACTTCTGCAGCGCAGTATTGGACGACACTGGAAAGGCAAAGAAGAAGCTGACCACAGCGGAGAGGAAGTTTCTACAAAGATACAAGCATCAGCTAACAATGAAAAGATCAACATTGTTTTGGAACAACGGCAACACAGCACGGATCTACATACCATTCAGCTTTAGGAAGGCAATCTTAAATGAACTACACGACAATCCACTAGCCGGACATCTATCAGCGGAGAAAACGATTGCGCGGATCGAACAATACTACTTTTGGCCATCACTACACAACGACGTCAAACAATATTGCCGAGAGTGTCACTCATGCGCAGCTACGAAAACAGGCAGACGGCAAAAGCCTCAGCTACAATCAGTACCGAAGACAGGAACAATGGACTGTCTCAGCATTGACATCACCGGACCAATGCCACCGAGTTGTCTGAATGGCATCGCCTACACCTACGTACTGTCAGCACTCGACGTTTTTTCGAAGTTTGCAATTGTTGTACCATTGCCAGACATCACAGCACAGACAGTGGCAATGGCTTTCTTCAACGACATCATCTGCAAGTTTGGAACGCCAAAGACGTTAACATCGGACAACGGATCGCAATTTACGTCGCAGCTATTTCAACAAGTCGTCAAGATTCTCGACATTCAGCAGATTTTTACATCGACGTACAATCCAAAAGCGTCATTGGTCGAACGCTTTCACCGTAACCTGCACGAGATGCTAACGCACTTCTCACATCAGCAGCCGGAGGATTGGATAATATTTCTACAATCAGTAACAATGGCCTATAACAGTGCCATTCACAGATCAACGGACAATACGCCATTCTTTCTGATGTACGGACGTGACTTCGTCCCACCGAATTTGCTAACGCAGCAACTGCTACCATCACAATACGTGGAGACACCGACAACGGTACAAAAGTTCGTCACACAGCTACACCTGGCATGGAAAATTGCGAAGCACAATTTGGATCGACAAGCAGCACTCAACATGGAGAACAACCGAGCTGAATCAACGCTACAAGTAGGAGACGTGGTCTACTTACACTATCCACCGCAACAGACGCATAAGCACGCACAAAAATACAAAGGACCATACAGAGTCGTCACGCTCGTGTCACCAACGACTGCCCGACTAGCAAACATGCAGGATCCGCATCAGAATCAATTCTACGTGCACATCCATCGGCTCAAACGCATTCGAGCAGATTCAACGTTTCTACCAACATTAAACAACGCCGATCACACCAAGGCTACAAATCGACACGTCGCAACTCAGCACGCAGAGACACAGACCGGGACAGAAGGCAGCCGGCACGAGTACAACTTAAGACCGCGTTAAATCAAAAGTCGAAACCCGTGTAGGCCTCGGGTAAAGAATAAGGCTACAGCTTGCGCTGAGCTTGTCGTAAGAGGCGACTAATCAGTGGCAAAAGAATGAGAGGTCGAAACCCGTGTAGGCCTCGGGTAAAGAATAAGGCTACAGCTTGCGCTGAGCTTGTCGTAAGAGGCGACTAATCAGTGGCAAAAGAATGAGAGGTCGAAACCCGTGTAGGCCTCGGGTAAAGAATAAGGCTACAGCTTGCGCTGAGCTTGTCGTAAGAGGCGACTAATCAGTGGCACAGATTGAGAAGTTGAACCCCGTAAAGGCCTCGGGAGAGAATAAGGCTAAAGCTGGCACTGAGCTTGTCGTAGAAGACGACTAAACAGTGGCACACAATTGAACGTTGACATTGAGCAGTAGCCTGAGACGTTAGGGCTACAAACACTAATGCGTAACATTGGCAATGCTTATGTACAAACTGACTCTACGGTAAACTTGCAAAAAAGCAGAACAGAACTGACATTATCTTAACCACCCCCCTTTTCGTTTTTCTCATGTAACAGTGACCCGGCAGAGTTGAAGGTTTTCACGATTTTCATCGGACAACAGCCGGTAACTGACTATGGGCAGTGTATTTTCAAAGCCCGCTGTACAACCCATGCTTTTTGAATGTTCTTTATGCTTAACGGATGATATTACTAACCAACCCCCTTGCTCACTTGCAACAGAATACTCAAATACCTTTTTGTAAAAAATTGTTTTGAATTCTAATTCAGGAAATACTCTACCGCAATTTTTTTGTCCATATGTTAACAACTTGCACTCTTGAGAATGATATTTTTTATATTTTTTCGAAACCCCTTTGCAATTTCGGGACGAAATTTTCGTAAAAAAGGGAGAATTTGTAGAGTGCAGTGTTCGATATAAATTATTTAAAAATTCATGCGCTTATTACCCTACTCGCTTAAGTAGTATTATTAGAACTTGCAAACCAAACCCTAGAAGTACAACATGCGCTCACCTACTATAAAAAGCACGCTCAGCAATCAAAGATCATGTGACTACTATAAATAGTAACCAATCAATTTTACTGTCAAAATCAACCCACAAACACACCAATCATGTAACCCACACTCAATCAAAAGGTCACGGAAGCGGTAATCAATCTTTTTGTGCTTCCGCTAGTTTAGTTGTAAAAATCTCTACCCTCTCAAAGTTGTCAAGCGTTGACCCAGACTTTTGACAGAATTTTGTCAGCTGTACATTGAACGCACTCATCGAACCCGAGAGGGTCCGATTCCCTATAAATACACGAGCTCCGGAGAGCCAAAAATCAGACTCTCCCGGCCGGAGAAAAGATCTCTGAACTTCACAGAGAAGATAACTGAGAGGAAGACGTTCAGGACGGATTTGAACATCCGGGTCTTGTGGTAAGAGTTCCTTATTTCTATTCGTGAATCTCTAATTAATTATTAATTAGAAGCTTATATTGAAGTTAGTTGATCCCTCTCCTAGTAAGCGTCAAGTTACGACTTACCTTGATCACAGACGTGTGATCACATTTATATTTTGATTCAGTTAGGATCGGTGAAGCGCCAGACTCGTGGTAACTCCAACCAGGGCTGGTAAGAAGGAACAGCACCACCACAAGGGTTATTGGTCGACCGGAACTACGCGACATAATTGTATCTAGATACTTTGATTCTATTGGTTCGTCGCGGATTGTATTCGAAAGCAGAGAATAAATCTAATTCTCCTGCTGTTTGATCCAGATATCTGAAGGGCAACCGAAGCCACAAGACAGCAGCTACAGACAGCACTCGAGTCCTATTGTCAGAGAATCCAAAGCAACAAGCAGAGAACCCCGCGGAAGTCAAGAGCGAATCCAGAGCAACAAACAGGGAACCCCGCGGAAGTCGAGAGCAACTCGAGAGACTACAATTAAAGAAGGTAAGATCTACATTTGTTGAACGCGCGCAAGTTACTGGGGCACCCAGCAGTTGCTGGAAGTGGTAATTTCCTGAAGGCTCAGTAAGGAACTTATCACCCAATTGTACTTAGTAAGCAAAAAAATCCAACTTTATTTTGTCCTCCACTCTTGCCATAGTTTTTTATAGGAGGCAATCGACAAATTTTAATTTATTTTTGCACACTGAAAGCCTGAAAACTAGATTATTATAATTATTTTAATTAGGATCCAAGTGTTCCTCGGTTTTATAATATAAATATTTAATTTTAAAATTTGTTTATATCATCCCACCCGTTAATCATCTCTTTCAGATCTGCTTTACGGTAGTTCCATATTTATTTGCAGTTCCATATTTATTTGCAGTTCCATATTTATTTGCTGTTCCATATTTATTTGCAGTTCCATATTTATTTGCAGTTCCATATTTATTTGCAGTTCCATATTTATTTGCAGTTCCATATTTATTTGCAGTTCCATATTTATTTGCAGTTCCATATTTATTTGCAGTTCCATATTTATTTGCAGTTCCATATTTATTTGCAGTTCCATATTTATTTGCAGTTCCATATTTATTTGCAGTTCCATATTTATTTGCAGTTCCATATTTATTTGCAGTTCCATATTTATTTGCAGTTCCATATTTATTTGCAGTTCCATATTTATTTGCAGTTCCATATTTATTTGCAGTTCCATATTTATTTGCAGTTCCATATTTATTTGCAGTTCCATATTTATTTGCAGTTCCATATTTATTTGCAGTTCCATATTTATTTGCAGTTCCATATTTATTTGCAGTTCCATATTTATTTGCAGTTCCATATTTATTTGCAGTTCCATATTTATTTGCAGTTCCATATTTATTTGCAGTTCCATATTTATTTGCAGTTCCATATTTATTTGCACTGAGGTGCAAATAAACGCCGCGCCTCCTATGGTTGGAACGGAGGAGCCGCGCTTAACTGCTGCGGCGGCCAAAAGCGGCAGAACCCAGCGCGGGCAGCGGAGCGCGCACCGGCGGCTCGAACGTCGGTGGGAGCGGAACTGGCGAGGTCGGCAACGTGGCGCCGCCCGCCGAGCTGCCGCCTTGGCCCAACTGGATCCTCCGGGTGGCGCCGGGGACCATGAGGCTCAATGTCATCGAGCCCCAGCCGTACCACAGGGCACGCTTCGGGTCGGGACGCTGAACTGCCGCACCCTCAAGGCCGACTGGCGAAAAGGGCTGCTGGCGAAGCTAGCGCTCGACCTCAGCTGTGATGTCATCGCGCTGCAGGAGGTGTCCATCAAGGCCGACCCTGGGCTTCACTGTGAAGACCTAGGCGCCGGTTGGACTCTCTGGTTCAGCTCAGCGGATGAGCGAGGCCGTGGAGGAGTTGGAGCGCTGATCGCACCGAGGCTGCAGCAGAGCTGTCGCTGTGTCTCCTTGTCTGGTCGGCTGCTTCGGATCGACGTCCGGCTTCGCGGCCGGAACGCTCGCCTGTTCTGCGCGTACGCGCCCCCTGCCACCCGTTCCGATGAGGCTCAGGCCTTCTTCGAGCAGCTCTCGGAGCAGGTGGAGGAGATGACGCAACGTGACACAGTGGTCATCCTCGGAGACCTGAACGCAGTTCCGCGTAGGTCCGAGCGGTCACTGTTCGTGACACCGCGTGAGAACGGCAACACCGGAGCGCTGGAGGACTTCCTGGAGAGACAGGACATGGTGTCGGTCAACACCAGGTTCCGCAAGCCGCCGGCTCAGCTCGCGACTTTCGAGGGCTGCAAGCGGAGGCGGCGGAACGCGCGCGGACGAAACGCTACTCGGAGGCTGGCACAGCTCGACCACGTGCTGTTGCGCTACCGGGAGCGGCGCCGCGCCATCAACTGCCGCACCATTACGCCGCTGGCTCTGCGGTCCGATCATCGGCTCCTCGTCTGCGACCTGTCCGTTCGAGACCCGCTGTACCGCCCGCCGAAGCGGCCGCCGCGGCGCTACTACCGCGCGCTCAGGGACGCCGAGACGCGTCGTCGCTTTGCCGGCGCCTTCGTGGCTGCGCTAGGCGACAAGCGTGGAGGTACCGAGTACGCGGATGTCGGCGCTGCAGTTCGAGCCGCCGCGGAGCAAGCGGTCCCGCTGATGCGACCGGCCCAACGCGGGCAGCCGGTCTGGCATGACGACCCTGTTAAGATGTCACTATGTTGTTGTAATTTGCAATTACTTAATGTATTATTTATTTATTTATAGACGCGAACCCTTAATCTAGAATATTCTAGAATTCGAGTTAATCTTGCTATTACAGTAATATCTATGGAAATACTTTTTGAATATGTTAAGTGCGCGCTCCTCAGTCTCTTCGTAAGCTAACCGTTTTCTAAACATTTTTCTCTGCTAATCAAATAAACGTTACCATAACCAAAGTCTCAATCTTGAAAAGCTCTTTCTTAATAGGTTATGGGCCCAGCGCCCTTGCACTGCGGTGTGCAGCGGGGTGAGCAGCATTAAAGCTGGTCAGTGCGTCAGACGGCGTGATCGTCCTGGTCATCGTCACAGTCACAGGTTCTGCTCGACAGCCGGTGGTGCTGGTGGATCCGATCGACGCGATGTCTTTCGATGCCAAACTGCTGGTGGACAAGTTGGATAGTTCCAACTACTCTGTTTGGAAGTTCAAGATGAAGAACGTTCTGATGGAGCGCGAACTTTGGGAGATTGTTGACGGTACAGAGATACTTGCCGAGGACGCGGCCAATGAGGCCAAAGTTCAATTCAAGAGGCGTGCAAATAAAGCACTGGCTACTATTGTTTTATCGGTGGCGGATAGCCAAATTCATCTCGTTGAGGATGCAACCACTCCAAAGGAAGCGTGGGATGCGCTTAAAGCGCATTTTGAGCGGAACTCGCTCGCAAACAAGCTGTTCCTCAATAGGAAATTACAGGCGCTTAAGATGGAGGAAGGTGCATCGATGCAGGATCACATTAATCAGTTCAAGGATATTGTCAAAAAGCTGTCGGCCATCGGGGCGGTGGTTCCCGACGACTATCAAGTTACTATCCTGCTCAACAGTTTGCCGAAGTCTTTTGACGGGTTGATCACTGCTTTGGAGTCGCGAGCTGACGACTTGACGATGAATTTTGTACAGGAGCGGCTTCTACATGAGGAGAGCAAAAGGCTCGAACAAGACGGCTGCGGATCTGGCGGCAACTCTAAAGCTTTGGTTGGATTCAATAAGCATCAAAACCACAGTGGTAAGCCAAAGCAAGTGTGTTTCTTTTGTAACAAGCCTGGTCATTTGAAGAAGCAGTGCTACAAGTACAGAAATAGCCTTGCTGCAGCTAGTTCAAAGCCACAGCAGGCTTTCAGGAAATCTCCTGGCAGGCATCAGGCTAAGATAGCAGGTGCCCCTAAAGATGGAACTGTGTCAGATGAGGGTGAGTCTGCGTTTCCGGCGATGTCTTCAGGCGCATCATCGGATGGTACCAAGTCTATCGAGACGAGTACATGGATTGTTGACTCTGGTGCTACGAATCACATGACTAATGATCGCACAAGTTTCCAAGAATTTGAAGAACTACCAGTGGTGGAGCAGATTTCATTGGCGGACGGACACAAGCTCAAAGCAACTGGAAAAGGAACTATTCGGATGAACATCTGTGTCGGATCTGGTAAAAAGTTATGTAAGTTAAGTGACGTTCTCTATGTACCACAACTGGACCAAAATCTATTCTCAGTGTCAGCAGTCACAAGAAAAGGCTACACTGCACTATTCAGTGATAGCAAGTGTGAGATCGTGGATGCAGCAGGAAAAATTGCTGGAGAAGCTGTGAAAGTTGGACGACTGTACAAAATCAAGGGCAGCATAGTAATTAACGAATCAGCGGCTGTGGCGAAATGCACCAGCATGGATTTATGGCATCAACGATACGGTCACATAGGCGCACCAGACCTAAAATACTTAGTTCAAGGAAATCTAGTCCAAGGATTAGATATCGACAAGAAGGACATGCAAGTTGCATTCTGCAAAGCCTGTGTCGAAGGCAAACAGCACAGGGCTTCTTTCCCAAAAGGTCAGTCAACACGATCAAGCGATATTCTGGCTCTAATTCACAGTGACGTATGTGGACCAATGCAAACCCCGTCAATCGGAGGAGCAAAGTATTTTGTGACATTCATTGATGATTATTCGCACTATTGCTCAGTTTACTTTATGAAAAACAAATCAGAAGTTCTGGAAAAGTTCTAGGTTTTTCAGGCACTTGTCACGAATCAAACAGGCAAGTCAATCAAGGTGCTTCGAAGTGACAACGGTGGCGAGTACACATCTAGAGAATTCGAAAATTTCTGTTCCCAAAATGGAATCATTCATCAAACTACAGTACCACACACTCCTGAACAGAACGGAGTAGCGGAGAGAATGAACAGAACGTTAGTGGAAGCGGCGAGGACTATGATTACACACGCTCACCTTGAAAAAGAATTCTGGGCGGAAGCCATTTCAACAGCAGCATACCTACGCAATCGTTCACCTACTAGTGCGATTGGCAAAGTGACACCATTTGAGATTTGGACTGGCAGCAAACCAAGTGTGCAGCACTTGAGAGTGTTTGGATGTTTTGCATACGCACACATTCCTGCTGAAAAGCGTCACAAATTTGATTCAAAAACACGAGAAGTGAGATTCCTAGGATACTATGAAACCTCCAAAGGATATCGGTGCTTTGACTGCAAAACACGAACAGTTTTTGTCAGTCGCGATGTCATCTTTCAAGAGTCCTGCTTTACTAAATTAATATCTCCAACAGAAAATGTTAAGCTAATTTCAGAAAGTGAAAGTGAACCAGTGACGATTTCAACTCAGACTTCCGAGTCTCAGATTCAGAGTCATGGACACGACCAGAGAACAGCTAATCCTGAGCCCCGAAGATCGATGCGTGAGAAAAAGCCAGTGGACAGGTATGTCGCTTCAGTAGCTACGCAAATTGATGAGCCGAGGACTCTACAAGAAGCACTAGACAGCTCACATGCGCAAAGTTGGCAAGAAGCTGCTAATGCTGAGTACGAATCGCTGATGGAGAACAAAACCTGGAGATTAGTTGAGTTGCCAAAAGGACGTCAGACAATTGGTTGCAAATGGGTCTTTCAAGTGAAGTACAATTCAAATGGATCGATCGACAGGTTCAAGGCAAGGTTGGTAGTCAAAGGGTACTCTCAAGAGTACGGAGTCGATTATGAAGAAACATTCGCACCGGTAGCTCGATTCACATCAATAAGGACTCTACTAGCTGTTGCAATTCAGCGAGATTGGAAAATTCATCAAATGGACGTCGTTACAGCATTTTTAAATGGTAAACTAGATGAAGAAATCTACATGGAACAACCGGATGGATTTGTGATTGAAGGTAAGGAGAATCTTGTATGCAAACTAGAACGAAGTCTGTACGGACTGAAACAGGCTCCAAGATGCTGGAATCAAACTCTACACGAAGAACTCATAAGTCTTAATCTAGTGCAAGCAAAGTCAGAACCGTGCATCTATTCTAACTCGCAGTGTGCGATTGGTGTGTATGTAGACGATATTTTGCTAACCGCATCTGAAGATTATATTTCACAGTTGAAACAAATGCTACATCAAAAATTCAAAATGAAAGACATGGGTGAACTCCACTACTTCCTCGGAATACAAGCTATCTGGAAGAACGGTTCATTGTTTTTAAACCAAGAAAGGTATCTGAACACTATTCTTACAAAATTCAACATGGAGTGCTGCAAACCGGTGTCAACACCAATGGATTCGAGTCTCAAGCTCTACAATGCTCAAAGCGGCGATGTTAAGGTGGACAGAACCATGTATCAGGCAGCAGTCGGAAGCCTAAATTACGCAGCACTTGCAACTCGACCAGACGTGTCAGCTGCAGTGGGAGTTCTATCGCGTTACTGCTCTGACCCAACTGAACAACATTGGAGTGGAGTGAAGCGTGTACTGCGATATCTAAAAGGAACGCTTTCATGTGGATTGCTATTTCGGAAGGCGGCAAGAAGCATTGACCTAATTGGCTTTTCTGATGCCGACTGGGCTGGAGATCACAATGACCGACGTTCTACAACAGGATACATTTTCAAACTGTCTGATTGCCCTATTAGCTGGTGCAGCAAAAAGCAACAAACTGTAGCTCTGTCAACTACAGAGGCAGAGTACATGGCACTGTCAGCTACTGCTCAAGAAGCTACTTGGCTACAGCAACTGCTAGCAGATCTGCAAGTAGAGAACATATGTTCGGTAACAATTTTTGACGATAATCAGGGATGCATTGCTATAGCGAGAAATCCAGTGTACCACAGCAGATCGAAGCATATCGATATTCGACATCATTTTGTACGTGAGAAATTGATTGCTGGAACACTAAAATTGCTCTACTGTCCTACCGAAGAGATGGTTGCGGATATCCTAACAAAGGCGCTGTCGAAAGGCAAATTTCAATTGCTTAAGTATTTGATTCCTGTTTGTTCATCGTGAAATTATTGCTACGAGCGTATACATAACTAACTTTAATTTAAACTGATGAAACCCGACATAACAGTTTAAGCCTTGTCCTAATCTTACCATAACATTAACTAATAATTGTTTCTCTCTATCAGTATGCTTCAAGTAATATGCAAATTAAGTGGGAGTGTTAAGATGTCACTATGTTGTTGTAATTTGCAATTACTTAATGTATTATTTATTTATTTATAGACGCGAACCCTTAATCTAGAATATTCTAGAATTCGAGTTAAGCTTGCTATTACAGTAATATCTATGGAAATACTTTTTGAATATGTTAAGTGCGCGCTCCTCAGTCTCTTCGTAAGCTAACCGTTTTCTAAACATTTTTCTCTGCTAATCAAATAAACGTTACCATAACCAAAGTCTCAATCTTGAAAAGCTCTTTCTTAATAGACCCCGCGATCAACGCAGCGAGGGAAGACCTGGAGAGGCTTCGTCTGAGTGGGCGACCAACTCGCGAGGCGGAGGAGGCCTTGGCGTCTGTCTACCTGCAGCGGCAACAGGCCGCTGTTGACGACGTTATTCAGGCTGTCTCTGCCGCCGGTCCCGACGCCAGAGGGCGTGTGGCCTGGTCCGCCATCAACACTCTGACGGTGCGAAAGCGGCGCTTACAGCTCAACCTGGCAGGCGACACTGCGGATGAGCGCAGAAATGAGCTGCGCGAGTTCTTCGCCGCCATCGTGAACGCGCCGCCACCCCCGCTGCCCGACAGTCTGACGCTGCCGCCGGAGACGCCGTTGCCGACGGAGGAGAGTTTCAGCGTTGCACCAATCAGCCCAGACGACGTTGTGAGGTTCGCTCGGAAGTCGCCGGGCGGCAAAGCGCTGGGTCCGGACGAGGTGCCCATCGAAGCATTGCGCATCAACTGCGTGGCCGCTGAGGTCGCCAGAGTGATGAACCGCGTGCTTTCCGGTGAGGGTGCGCCCAACGAATGGACTACAGCCCACATCGTCGCAATTCCGAAGAAGCCCGGCACCACCAAGCTTGAGGAGCATCGAGGCATCTGCCTTCAGTCCTGCGCTGCGAAGCTGTTTAACCGGATACTGTTATCGCGGTTGCAGCCCGTGCTCGATCCCTATCTGCGACCGGAGCAGAACGGGTTTCGGCCCCATCGCGGCACAGTGACGCAGATCCTAGCTCTTCGGCGAGTCATCGAGGAGGCGCGGACACGCCAGTCGATCCTGATTGTTATCTTTGTTGATTTCAAGAAGGCCTTCGACTCGGTCGTCAGGGCCGCGCTCCCCAAGGTGCTTCGGGCGTACAACGTGCCAGAGCAGCTGATCGCCGCGGTCATGGCGATGTACCGCGAGACGACTGCTGCAGTTTCGACACCGGACGGCCTGTCGGACTTCTTCGAGACATCCTCCGGGGTGCTCCAGGGAGATACGCTGGCGCCGTTCCTGTTTATTCTGGTGCTTGATTGGGTGCTACGGACTGCTCTGCCTACCAACGACGACGGCTTTCTGCTGCGGCTACGCGTGGGTCGACGTCAACCGGAGAGGCGGCTCAGCGTGCTTGGCTACGCCGACGATCTCGCCCTGCTGTCCTCGACCGTCGAGGGCGCCCAACGGCAGCTGGACAGGCTGGTTGCCGTTGCAGCGAGTGTCGGCCTGGTGGTCAACGCGCAGAAGACCGTCGTGCTCTGCGTGCCGAGCAACATCGAGGCTGCAATATCCTGCCGAGGCGCTGACGGCCAGGCGAAAGAACTTCCGCGCTGTCAGCAGTTCGTCTACCTCGGCGGTCTGGTCCCTGACGTCCGCGAAGACCTGCGGCGTCGCCGAGGACTTGCATGGGCTGCCTTCCGTTCAATAAGGTCGGTCCTGCAGTCTGAGGCCCTGCCAGATCGCATGAGGGCGGCGCTGTTTCGGGCGGTGATCGAGACCGTCCTGCTGTACAACGCCGAGACCTGGACGCTGACAGACTCGCTCGAGCAACAAGTCGACGCGGCGCACGCTGGCCTGCTGCGCGCCGCCTTCAAGATCAGCTACGAGCGGGTTTCCAACGCGGCACTCTATCGCTGCGCCGGCCTGGACCGTCCAAGTCAACTTTTGCGCCGACGGCGACTCCAGCTGGCAGGCCACGTCATCCGCGCCGAGTCGTACTGCCCCGAGCCGGTGCAGGAGGTGCTGCTGCTCACGCTGCAGGCGCCCTACCGGCGAGGACAAGCGCGAACTCGGCGTTTCGTCGATTGCCTGCTGGCTGACGCCGGCGCCCCCGATTCTGCCGGCGGCGCGGCCTTTGTTCGCGGCCAGGCCCTGAGGCGCGCCCTGTGACGCTGCTTTCAACATCTTGACAGCGTACTTTGTTGTTGTTGTGTTGTTGTTTACGGTAGGCAAGAATTCTAAAGCACGCGGTTTCGTTGTTTGTTGTAAGTGCGACAAAATAATTTTCGCACTAAGCTTCCGTCACCAATCATTTGATGGATATAGTTAGAAAACCTCGATGGGGGACGGGTAATTCTCCTAAATTTTAAGTGAAGTCCCTTGCTTAGCTCGTACTCAAGCCAGCTGTCCATCCACTAGCTAAGAAATTATTTTCTTTGGCAATAGCTTAGCACTTAGCACTTAAGCAATAGCTTAGCACTAAATTGAGGTGTTAAATTTTTTAGAGCCACTCGTCTCTATCTAATTAAGTAAACACTTCGTGGCATTTGTATTTTCAGGTAAAAGTGATAGACATTTTTAATTAATGACTGAATTCTAATGACTAGTAAGTACACATGTTAAAAAACTAACTGTTAATAAGCCTGCTTCGAAATGCTTTGCTGTCATAATAAGATTTTTACAGTAAAGTATTGATAAATGATAAAAAACATATGGATTATTGACGACCATTTTTACAGTAAATATACTTCAAGTACCTATTTAGTACACTCATAGAAACATACGTTTTTACACGGGATAACTTACAGAATCCCGCCCCCCGAGCCTGAGGTACCAAAATTTTAGGATTCAAAGGTTTGTTATGGTAACGGGAGTATCTTCCATTTTCCATTTTCAAACGGTGAACCAAAAACTCAATGCGCACAGGAAATACAATACATCCAGATAACAATTCTTAAAACATTTTGGATTCCATTTAGATGCATACTCGTAAGAGATAGTCTCCTGCAAGTAGAAAGTTGCTGGACAGACTCAGAAATTGCGCTACACAAGAGCGTTCGGCATAAGTACGGTATGGAAATTCAGTTAAGCTAGCTAGAGGTGGAAGACAGCCGAGTTGTTGGGTGAGGTTGCCTGAAGACGCTAAAGAGAGCAGAAACCGCGGTTGCGACAGTCCTAGCAGCAGTTCTGAGCATCCACCCTTTGGTCATCCACTAACAGCGGAAATCCTGGTGGATACTGAGTTCTTAGGGCTTGCTGATTTTGCTCGCAACTTGGTGAGCTGCTAGCCATACGGCTGGAAAAAAGTAGTCGCTAATTAATGGATTTTTCCTGACAAGCCAGAGCCTGATTAGTTTGCTCTTCCAATAGTCTCGAACTCCACAAGGTCGAGTTGTATCTCGTACTCGACCATTAGCATCTTTCGATCTCTCTTTGTCTCGATCAGCTGATAAACTGTCACTTCTGGGTAACTTTGATGAAGCCGAACACAAATGATGCTGATCAATGTTGGTGATCACGTGACCCTATCCCACGGAGATGTTATCAGTTTACCGGAATCATTAAAATGATGACGTGTGGCATCATTAAGAAAGGAAATAAGCATTACAATATTTACATATATATATGTGATGGGTTTCTGCCTTTTTTGCCTTAGGACCTCAGCGTAGCCGGTCTCCACCTAAAAGTACACTGGCTTCCCACTCCTGACTCGATGCCGGCCCCAGGTAGTTGATGATAAAGAGATTGTCTCGAGTATGGCTACGTCCTATATAACAGGAGGAGACAGCGAAAGACAAGCAAGGAGATAGAGGAAAGGTAAGAGTTGACGGCCAAGAAATGAGACCGGCAACACTGCCGCCACCAGCTTGTACGGACCGCATAACCAATCGGCCCTCTCGAGATCAAGCTACCGACTAATAGAGGATCATTTCCACCTCCAATTAGTGTCTTTTAGCTGTCTACCCGTGTCATAGCCGTCTAAAGGGACTCTGCAGGGACAAGATCGCATGGCTAGGCAGGTACAGAGAGGACTTGCGCAGGGGGTTAATTCTTGCTAGACGGGTCATAGGGTCGGATTAACGTGCTATTGGATTTCTAGGAAAGGATTATCTAGCTTTTGGCCTCAATGCGTCCATGAACGGATCCCTCAGCAGTGGCGGCGCAGGGGGGGGGGGGGGGGCGGGGGGGGCGGGCTGCCCCCGGGTGACCACCCCTCACCACCCTCATCAGGGGGTGACCACCCAGCCGGCCATATTGCGGAAGGGGGGAATACGCCGGAAATTTCCGGCGTACACTTGCTTAAAACAAAGGTTTGGCGTACACTTTTGAGAAATTGGCGTACAAATCGCGGGAAAAGTTCGCGGGACCTTTTTTTGCTCCTTCCGCAATATGGCCAGCCGGAGGGGTGACCACCCAACTACCGCCCCCCCCCCCAGCTGGAGGTCCTGCGCCGCCACTGTCCCTCAGCGATGAAATAAATAGCGCCGCCACTGTCCCTCAGCGATGAAATAAATAGGGTACCAAGACCCTCAGCACCATGCCAGCGAATAAAAAAAGTGTCCTCATCACATGTATGTACAAGGAAATAATTTATGGGTTGGGAGGTTCAAGATTTTAATAAAGATATGGAGTAGCGCCATATTGAACAAAAAATCGTCAAAAGACCTAACCAGCGCTGCACTAATGTATAAATTTCGTTTCGCCTTTCTGCCGACCCCACCTTACAATGAAAAAACTTAGTCAGTGAGTGACCAACCGGCTAAAACGAGTGCTCGACCAAGCTAGCACCGCCAAAATATCACTGTAAACGCAGCAATTAATGAGCATTACAGTCTTGTAATCTTGATTCAAAGAATTTTAATTTTAAATTTTATTTTTAGCGTCTGGGACCTATTGTTGGATGGCAGTTAATATCATGATAGATTGATTTTAATTTTAGTTGCAAAATAGTAATTTTAACAATCAGCTGTTAAATTTGTAATCCATATGTTTCTATAATAGTACCCATACAGATTGTCAATATTTGCTAGGCCTAAGCATTGTCAGCCAAATGGGAAAGTCATGTTTTTTAATTTTCTTTACTAATTTCCACTTAGCAAAATTTGTAATTAGTAGGAACTATTTATTTAAAGTTGTTGCAAATAGATTGGTCTTTAAAATTACATCCCACTTGTAATAATTTATAGCCATTAGCTACTAAAGTAATAAATGTACTATGCCTAACAATGGTAGGCCTAATAATGGTAGGCCTAATAAATAGTAAAGAAGGGGTATAGGTAACATATACCCTGATTCTTAAAGCCAAAATATCCCAAAGTAAATAATTTGGTATTATTTTATTTTGCATAATTTTTTTAAATATATTGTTACATTTTATAGCTTATATAAATTTATAGCTTATACTATCTATTTATAATCCAGAGTAAAACTACATTGGCAAAATGTCTCAGCTAGAAAATGGTTTAAACTTGGACTTAGTAATAGCAAGTAAGCAAATGCAATTTTGGATAGATTTCTAGGGTATTTTTCCATAGTCTATATTAGTGGATTTGGTAAATTTGATCTGAATATATGTTGCAATTCCAGTAGAAATATTGCTATATTGATTTGCACAACAAGTAAAATTTAAGCTAATTAGTTTTATTTAAATTAAGTAATGTAGCTGTTGCATTTTAAGATTGCTGCTCAGTTGCATTTATTTGCTTGGACTTAAAGCAAAGGAAATGAGAATAGGATAAGACTTAGGTCTTAGAGTATTAAATTTGGGGATGCTTAGTTATATAGCTTAAGAAAATATCTAGCATTGAATATTCATTGTTCAAGAAGAAAGTAACAATGGAACACACTAAAGTCATGAGTTGAGAAATTTCTAGAAGGGAATGGGAAAAAGGACAAATAGATTGAGACAGAGCACAGAGTGGAGCTATATAGTATATATTTAGCTATATTTTTGGAAACATGTGCACTTACAGTTCCTTGCATATATATTGAATAGAAAGTTTTTATATAGTATACTAAAAGAAAAAAATATAGTTAAATTTTTTGGAAGCTTAAATAAAACCCAGCAAGAAATGTTCTCAAGAAGAAAGCATTGAATATGCCCATTCCATGTGTCAATCTTGTTTGATACAATCAATATTGCCAATTTTTACACATTCACATTGAAGTGACTGCTATCTTTAAGATTACTTTTTTATACAAAAGATACAAGTATCTAACATTTTGGCTATTATATAGCTAATTATTATATTTATATATTTGGTAGATTGATTGGATTTAAATAGAATTGCAAACATAAAGATTTTAATTAAAATATAAAAAAATTTCATATTACCAGGTCTTTGGTCTTGTGTAGCTTTTATGAATCTTTTTAGTTGTTTTATTGGCTAATGGTGGTTCTTTAATATTGAATTGAATTTTGTTAATGAGGTTTGAAAATAATTCAATTAAAATAAAAATTATTATTATAACTATTTCTATAAATTACTCTTTATTATAGTAATACTTGCATTAATCAGTCATGTAGTTGCCCTTAAAGTCAATTACAACTTGTTACATAAGCTTTTGATACCTTCAGTATAGAAAATATAACAAATTTGCTATAGCATAATTGATGTAGGCAGCCTTGTTCTCCTTTACCCTTTAATAGGGTATGCTGTATGCAAAATCCAAATAGCAGAGACATTTCAAAGGTACAGGTCCTTAGGCAAGATCTTATACACAGTAGTTTTCCCAACCTCTATGTAATCAGCATGGTCTTTAACACTCACCTTTGGGTCCTCTTTAACTAAAGCCCAGTAGGTTTTAATCAGCTCCAGTATTTTTGTCAATCTTGGCCCATTAGTCCTTGCAACTTGGCCAAAGGAAAGGACTTATATCAAAACCTTGTGTAATATTAGTAAACTGATGACATGTTAGGTGCAAAATTTCCATGTGCTTTTAAAAGTTCTTCATGGTAATCAGTTGCAGATATACCAAGTTTAAATCTCATGTAGGTGGAAGCTTGAAAAGTTTCCATCTTGAAGCAAGATGCAAAAATAAGTAAAAGCTGCAGGTTTATACCTGCATTGCACTGGCTAGGCATTAAGGGGATAATTGCCATTTATTAGGATTTAACTAGGATTTTGAAGCTAGAATTGAAACTTGTATTGAAATACTAAAATAAAAATTAAAATTTTTTTTTAAATACTGGCTTATTATACTGGTAGCTAACTTTTAAATATGCAGACTATAATATTCTCATCACTTTCTAGACACTTGGAGTAGGGCCTAGACTATAGTTCTAGCATTGTAGCAATGTGGCCTAGCTAGCACTTTTTAGTATTGCAAGCAAACCTTTCTAACTTTACTTAAAAAGTGGAAGCTATGCAGCTTGTCTTTTATTATCATAGATATTCACAAAGTTGATTGCTGGAATAGTCAAAATTTTTACAATATTAAACTATTTGTAGATTTAAAGTATTTTGATCTTTCTATTTCTATTTGCCATTTGAATTTCTACCATTGATTGAGGCACTGAATAATAGCAAACAAACAATGCTATTCATATTTAAGAATTTCAAAGTTTTGATATACTGCTTCTATAATAAAACTTTAGTATACATTAACTTGCATCAGTTGTTATGCAGTAGTACCTAAGGATATCCATTGCTTAAAATGTTAAACCACACAATAGCACTTGTACTATTAGTATATATAGCCTACACACTTGCTACCTAGTACCTACTCTAATTTTAGTTAACTGCAAGACTACATTAGACAAATATGCTATAATTGCTGTCTTATTACTTTAAATACTACATATTGATAAATAGCCACTTTTTAATTGTTTCACATTATTATCACAGAAAATAGCAAATGCAGTTTTTGTCATTAAATATAATATATTTGACAAAGCTATCAATTTTTTTAAATCTAAGACTATCTATTTATGTTTTATATTATATTTAAATATTAAAGCAATATATAAAATAGTTTATTTATACTATTTTTCAAATAATCATAAGAATTATATTCAAATAACTATTTCAGTTATTGCATTTTAGTAACCTCTATAAGCACTGATTTCTTGATTTATAATTAGTTGCAAAAAATTTTAAGCTTCTAATAAGGTTTTTATCCATGCTCCTTTGTGTAATATTATTACAAACTAGCCAAATTTTCAAACTTTTTTATATATTGAATAGTGCTACATATTGCTATTCAGTCCTGATAGGCTGGGAAGGCTAAAAAACCTACCCTAAATTTTCCTAGTTCTTATTGGTATCCAAACTCAGCCAGATAGACTAGAGCAAAGGAAAATTAATTATGATGTCTATACTAGTCCAAAAAGTAAAAAAACACAAGCAAACTGCTGCAACAAAGAAAATGCAGCAGAGTTTCAAAACATAAGGCTAATAACTTAGTGACAATATTCAATACTAATTAAATATCTAAATGGCAACTGTGGATCTTGCTGTCTAGCAATTAAAGGTTGACAATTTAAGAAAGCAGCATTAAAATATTGCACAATCAAATCAAGTTGAGCATCACAAGCAGGCCTTTGCACAATTTTAATAAGTTTTACAACAAAATCTTGAATGCAAAGCAAAATGCAAAGTAAAAAGTAAAAGCTATGAAAATAATTTGCTCCAATTGGGAGTATAAGAATAAAGATACTAAAAGTATTTGAAAAGCACAAAAGATTGGACTATTCTTGCTTTGTTAACAGTGTCACATAATCACTTATCAAACACTTACAAAAATATATTGTAATGGTGAGACACTATACTGCACAATCCTATCAAGCAATCACTTAGTGTGTTCTAGGAAGCTGATAAAAGAAAACAAAAGCTGACAAGGATTGAGTCATACCTTGTTTGTTAGCAAACAAAAAATACAGAGACAGCCCTGGCTGCAAGCTATTTGTCCTGCATGAGCTTGTCTATTATAGTACATTAAATATTAATTGAATATTAAATATTAAACATTAAAGATTAAAGCAATATGATTGGTTAAGAAATAAAAACAGGCACACATGTAACTTGCAACATTAAAATGTAAAAGTGCAAACTCAACAATATGAAAAATGCATAAAAACAGGCACACACATGTAACTTGCAACGTTAAAATGTAAAAGTGCAAACTAAACAGTATAAAAAATGCATAAAAACAGGCACACACATGTAACTTGCAATGTTAAAATGTAAAAGTGCAAACTCAACAGTATAAAAAATGCATAAAAATTTCAGCCGAGATTATGTCATTAACCTCAACTCAGTCTGACCCCGCCAAGGAAGCTGAATACACGTGCGTAGAATGCGGCGCCTCTGTGCCCAGTCTGTACACAAAGTACAGCGCCGACGTGGTCCAGCTAGCCAAGTGCAGCCAATGCGGCCAGCCAGCCGATCGCTACATTGAATGCGACCGGCTGTTATTGGGCTTGGACGTGCTGCTGCACAGGCTGGCCGCTATGCGACATCTGTTGCATAATCATCGGCTGGCGCCTGCGGCCGTCTGGCGCGGCCTCATCCTGCTAGTCATCTGCGAGGCCTACGCACTCTGGCTAGAGGCCAGGGATCTCGACTCCGATCTGTCCGCTGCCGTGTTCTCTGCCGCTAAAGAAATGGAATTTTATGCTAAATTGTTGGTGTCCGCTCTGCAGACTGGCTCTATGGTGAGCATGCACTGACTTTGTTTTGCCTGTCTGTCTACTTCCCATCTGTTGTTTGTTCGTCTGCCGTATGAATGTATGTCTGTCTGTGTATTTTTGTCTGTCGGTTTGTCTGTCTGTCTGTCTGTCTGTCTGTCTGTCTGTCTGTCTGTCTGTCTGTCTGTCTGTCTGTCTGTCGGTTTGTCTGTCTGTCTGTCTGTCTGTCTGGACTCTGGCTGTCTGTCTTTCTGTCTGCCTGCCTGCCTGTCTGTCTGTCTGTTTGTCTTTCTGTCTGTCTGTCTGTGTGGACTCTTGCTGTCTGTCTGTCTGTCTGGACTCTGGCTGTCTGTCTTTCACTACCTGTCTGTCGGTCTATGTGTCTGTCTGTCTGTTTTTTTTGTTTTAATATCCATTTATCTCTGTCTATAAAGTATTCAGTGACTGCCATAAGAAAGCAGATAGTTTTTACGTCAAATTTAAGCACGAAAAAGTGCATTAAACTCTGGTTGATCACTTAGTCGCTGATGCCGCTGTTTTATTCAAGCACAAAATCATCCCCTATTGGGTTGCATTTCAATCAATCAATCTCATTTTTCATCTTAGTAAAGAATTTAGAATGTTTATAGAATGGTTGTTCGTTGCCTTTATTTACATACAAATGCAGTTTCCTACTCCATGGCAGCCTCCAATAATGTTAGCACCAATCCCTGCCCGCAGATTCTAGCCATCCTATCCAACGAGTTTGTTAATAGGGGCAGCCTCAACCTGCAAAAAACGACCAAGCTGGTGCTGGTGGCTGGCTGCTGCCGCTCCATGCTGCTGCCTCTGTTAGCCTGGCGCTCAACTGTTGGCTTTGATCTGTTCTTCTGGCTGTCGTTTCTGCTTAGTTTCAGTCTCACCCTTACTGGCCTGATTGCCCTTCGGCCCGGGCAGGCTCTTCACTTGTGTCTACTAGAAGCGGTACTAGCCTGCAATTGTTCCAGATTCACAGTTGCTATGCTGGCCGATGCTGTGCTAGCTAGGTACGGCGTCCAGTTGGGTTTGACGCCGTCTGTAGGAATGTTTACTGGCGTGTTGCGTCAGCAGCAGTTGCATCACAGGTCAGCCGGTTACGGGTTAGCCAGGTTGCCACCGCAGCCAAGGCCGCCTCCCTTTGTACCGAAGGGCTATCAGTTTTTCTTGGCTGCTTGATGCAAAATGTTCAATTTTAATTTTGCGAATAGGTTTTTAATAAAAGCTAAGAGGTTTCTATCAGTAATGTAGTTTTCATATGTGAAAAAATTAGAGAATTAAAACATTCGGTAATTTCGATGCTTTCATACAGCTTTAGTTGGCCAGTTGACTAATCGCTACTTTCAGTAGTTAAAAAAGAAAAATTTTTGATTTTTATCATTTTAGCTTGTTTTAATAATAAAATCAGAGTTTTTTTGTAGTGTATTTTATAATGATGTTCTACATGTGTGTTGAAAAATCTTACTGTAACTCTAATTGTTAATAAATTTATTTAAATATTTTATGATTCCATTTGACGGCGTGATTTTGTTTTTTATTTTTTCAGATAATTCAATTTATTAGCTAGGTGTTCGTTAAGTAACTGCCAGTAAAACCAGTTAATAGATTTTTTTAATTTAGCAATTATACAGAGTTCCTTTAATTTAATGCGTTTTTCCCAAAAATTTTGACAGATCCGTTAACACGTTTTGCTGTAGGAGCACCTAACTTCTAGGAATGATGTTTATTGTTTAATGCTGTCTTTCGTTTTAAGGTCATGAGTTTTTTCCCCAACTCTAGGGGACAATTTGTGTCCTTGAGCAGGGCACTGAATCCCGCATTTCCTGAGATCGGGTGCCAGTTTAAGCTGGGAAATTTATTACTGAGCAGCTGTACCACAGCCCTCGGTAGCGCCTGTTCCAGGTGCTTTATATGAGCGTTTTAAAAGTTTGGTATTGTATTTTTTGCTATATTATCCAGGCCTGGACTTTATCGTACGTCCGAAAAAATCCGGATCTGAAATTTTTGCCTGACTTACACCAAATTTCTCGGTAAAACTGGTCGATCTCAAGGAGGTATTTCTGATCCGAAAAATGTATTTCCCCCGTCGCTGGTTGTGGGACGATGTCACTTTAAGCGCCAAGGTGCCTACTGTCCTCCTGCAGATTTTGCTTTTTTTCTATTTTGAAAAAATCCAGGCTGTTGAACCGTTAGTCATTATAATTGAATCCTTGTCATAATGTCCAACAGGGCTACTCTGACGTGTGGTTTTCTGTGATCCTTTCAAATCTTTTGTGGCCGTGTGAACCGCAACCCTTTTCATAATATTAGCCTAGGAAACTAATTAGAAACCTGGCTAATTAATTAATTTTATAAAGTGCTTGCAGGCCAAATCATTGACTTTACTTTGTCGCGTATGCCAATTAGCTAATTAGTTGTAATCCATTATACTTTGCTAAATTTGATTTAGCAATTGAGGTAGCTAAAAAAGCGGATAATTTCTCGCGCGATCTCGTGAGATTTATTGATCCATTATCCCCACCGTTACTAGTTTTGGCTCTATTTCATACGATATATTGCGTTTCTGTTCCATGGCGTTGGCTGCGCTGCAAAATACACACTCTTTTAATCAAATCCGTGCAACTTTGTTTGCTCTGTACACACGCCTAAGCTAACTAACGGAAGCCTTGCTGTACGTAACGTGACTGCTGGCTTTTAATTATGGTAACAATCAGTTTACCTTCCTCCAATCTGGATTCCTGTTTTCCTAAGGTTTTTCCTCTTTTTTCCGGACTAAGCCTGTCTGCACTGGTTTTAATTAGATTTTTTCGATAGACGATAAGGCTATTGGCTTTCATACGGAGTGACGCTCTGTAGGGTTGTAGAGGTCTAAATGGATTGGCTCCTCAAGGCTCGTCCTTTCATACTAAGCGGTCTCTATGGAAACACTAATCAGCAAAAGTTGATCAGTTAACGGTCTGCTTTCCATAGCTAAATGGATGATTAGAGCAATTGGTTTTTTGCTGAGTGATTTCCTCCGCAACGTTCATTCAATTGAGTTCTACGATTCGCTGTGGTCCGGTTAGAGAATATAGCAAAAGCTGGTGCCTTTCCAGCCAATAAGAGCTTGTTTCCGTGCATCATTTAGTTTGAAATCATCGGAAATTTATTAAGGGCGTGAGCTTATTTCTGAACGTTTCTTCTGAGACTGTCTTTTTTTAAAACAGCATGTTTCACGAAGCAATGTCGCTATCTAAAATTTCCCCACTGCCCGACTTAACGGAAGCTTTCGAATGCGAGCACGACATCGTAAAATTCTTGCCAACCGAATCGCATTGGCTTGCGTTTCTAAAGTGCCTAGCTGAGGACAATGTTGAAGACTTGCAGATATTTTCTAAGCACGTTGATTGGGAAAATTTTCTTCTAAGTCGAGATGTTCATGATGTATGGTACAATTGTTCGGAGAATTTCAGTCGTCCAGGAAGCTTTATTGCTGCAAAGCATCCGTTTCCAACTAATCCATTCTTTATTGCTATGTTCTACAATGCGAAGAAGTGCCTTTTGTTCATGATGGAGTCCGGCGTCGACTTCTCTAAGATTAGAGAGCGCGGCTTGTCCGCCTATCATAACTTGATGAGCGCAATTAGCTTCATGTCAATCCGTCGCTGTCCTAAATCTCCACCAAGTGAGTTTACTGAATTGGTCAAATTGTTTCACCGTGTTCTTTTCACCCGCGAACAACAGAGTGAAATGCTTAATTCTGTGTGTCATTACGGTATGACGCCTCTGTCCTACGGCGTTTACATTGGTCTACCAGATAAGGTGGAGTATATTCTTTATTATTATTCACCGAATTGTGCTCTGCACTCCCAGTCTCTTGGAATCAACGAGCATATCGTCATGGATGTGTCAAATGTTGTCGGTGAGAATCCGAGCTTCTTCACTAGTCCGCTCTGTGTCCTACTGGACAGATATGGCGAGAACACTCTGCCCGAGTTGAAGAGACTCGCCATCTTTCGAAATGGTTTCTTGTGGAAGCAGTGGATTGATCTCATGTTCAACCGTAATAAAGTCATGATTTTTGGCTACTTGCTGATTACTCTATCCCTGACTGTAGTGACCGTAGTCTTTACTGGTAGCAGCGGAAATGATTATCTAAGCAACAAATGCAAAGGTTTATCCGCTGTGTATCCGACAGGAACTATTGGAATTCTTATTACATGGCTTGTCACGGCAGCTATATTGCTTCTATTTGTAGCTTTTGGTACTTTTCGCAAGGAATACTACAGGTAAAAACTATTTTTATAAATAGTTTATTTATACACTGCTGGACATTGAGAATAACCAAGACATGCCATGCATCATAAAAACGTATTCTCGTTTGCAAAACATAGACAAGAAGTTAAACCTCGGACATGCAAAAAGATGGCAACCCTACCTGAATGACTACCGCCATCGCTTGCACTTGTCACTTGTGCCTATTAAAATTCAGTTTTGATAATCTGAACCAAATGTTTAATATCATTAAAAGCATAATTCTCAAATCTCCAGCAGTGTATTATATATATAGCATTATGGAGAAATCGCAGAATCTTGTCCTTCTTCTTTTCTTGTTTTTATAGGCACAAAATCGGATACCCGAAGACGCCGCGGCAAAACTATAGAGATCTGTTAGGATGGACTTTGCCTATCGCAGTCGCTTTGCCAATCACAGCGTTTCTACTTTGGATTTATGTAGATGCTAATCGCAGCTGCTCGATTTTCAACGATCTTATCGTTACAGTTAGTAGCTTGTGCCATATTTTCCTGTTGTTAGCCTGTGTCAGCCTAATTGTGTGCTATCTCCGCTTATTGTCTGCTCTGACTACCTTGATGAGCAGCTTCTACAACAGTCTGGGATCGTTTTCAATATTCATCGTTATGTACCTGTGCTTGATGATCGTATTTGCGCGTATGTTCCAGTCAAGCTTTATTTTCTCAAGCGCCAACAATGCTACTAGCAGCCGATCGGACACCTTTCCCGAGTTTATGTCGGCATTCTATCAAACATTTTTGGTGTCTTTGAATATTGTAGAGTCCAACATATTTAGGCCAGACAAGGATCGGATTGATCTGAACGTGACTCACATGTTTTACGTACTGTTCGTGCCAGTTCTGTTCATCAATTTTGTTGTTGGAATTCTGTCCTCCGTTGTGTCCGACGTTCTCGAGCACGACATTGAAAATCGGTACATTTTAATACTGGAAGCGGCAGAGTTCTCCGAGCGGACCTTCTACCCTGTGGGTCGATTAATTCGGCATTTATTTGGTCAGCAGAAGATCGAGCTGTCAATTTGTCAACCGTTAAGTCCGGACAGCAAGCTTGTCATATTTTGTAACGACACTCTTGAGTCAATGGTACTGAAGCAGCATCAGTGATTTCACTGCATCGAGATTATGAAATAATAATTCACCAATATTTACAATTGCAACTTACTTGCATATCTACTATGTAGTTTCACATGACGGATTTCATGATATCGTTATGTTTACAAGGAAACGTCTATTTTATTCTCGCTTGTAATATTCTTTTTATTATCGTATTCCCCTATGCCCAACTAACGCTTTATAAAGTGATTATTTTCCTTTTTTGTTGATACTGTTCTACTTTTTATTGAGCTTTAAGGTAAACTACGCCAATCAGTAAATTGAACTTTATTAATGGAATATAACCTATCTAGCATTATTTGGTAGTATATATTTTGGCAAAAATTCGGCTATTAAACGCGTTTTTTGTGTACTTTAAATCCAACTTCTAAAGCTCTTTATCTCTAACTGTGTTAAACAGACATTTTAGATCCTTCTCAGAGGTTTTCCTTGCATATTAAATGTCTTTTTTTCGCATCCATTCTATCCTTATACCATTTATGCTACTACCCTGGCTGGCATTGATTCATATATATTAGATTTAGTCTGTGTAAGTTTTTAATTAATGCTCCGATCTCTCACCTATGTTTAGCATCCGTTTAGAAATTTCACTTCATTAAAACTTTACTTGTTGGAAAGCAAGAAAACTATATATCAATTTCCCTTTCTTTACATTTAACATTTGAATTTAAAATGCTGAATTCAAATCCCATGATTCCATAATTCCTGTCCATAGGGCGCATCCAAGTTCGAACGTTTTTTTTCGTTTTAAACTTTAAATAGACCTTATCCACTGGGGTCGATTCACAACCCTCCTCTCCAACCCTATCGCTTCATCTCTCTATCCCTCCCCAGACCTCTCCCCTCTCTCCTCTTTTCCCATCCTCTTTTCCCTTTTCTCATCTCTGCTTTCTCTTTCCTTATTTTCTCCCTATCTTTGTCTTTCCTCCTCTCTCATCTCCCCTCGTCTTCCTCCTTTTCCTGCCCTGTCCTCTCCCTGTTATCTCCTGTCTTCTCTTCGCTTACCCTATTCTTATCGATTTAATGCTGATTTAGGCAGATTCCAAGTTGACTTTTTCAAGGCTTTGGAGCCTAGTGTTTTAGTTTGGAGCCTTATGTTTTAGTTTTCATCCTTTGCAAATTAACCCAGTTTCAATTGACAATTCAACATAGAGCAACTACATATGGTACTATAGACGTAATTGGGAAAGTTGAATTTCGAATTCGCGAAATATTCACTTATTAGATAAGGTTAATCATGTGATTGGAATTTCACATAGTCGTTTATTATCCCTGAAAAGTATCAGAATGACTGGTGCACAATTAAAAAAGGTTCAATAGATTTTAAGGACATGTCCGCAATGCAACCCTCAGCTTCGTGGGCTTTATTATGTTGGAAATCATTCTGCAGTTCTGTTAGCAATCATTCTGATTCATTGTAGCGACTGCTGTTTCTTTTGAGCGAAAAATTCAGCTAGCTGTGTTAGATTTATTATCAGCTGCCGTGTGTGCATACAAATTGGCTTATCCGGTTCAAATTGGTTCTAAGCCATGTCAAAAAACCTTAGATTTTTATTCCAACCTGTCAACTTGACTGTTTGGCTCAAATATTTAAACTTGTCAGCGATCAATCTGCTCTATTCATGAGAGGTCTGTTTAAGCTATTTGTCATCGAAAGTTTGTGTCTTTTTTATTGTTTATTCTGTTATTAATGTTTGACCAACAGAGCAGGTGAACATGCAAAACTCCAACAGTTAAAATTTTCTCATGCTTGAGAGATTTGGATATAGATAGGGAACTTAACATTGCAGATTTTTTTCACAAACCTTTCTGATCTTTATCTGCGCACAAGACGCAAAATATGTTTGGTTTATCCATGGATGGCTAAATGTTGCATCCAAATCAGCTATTTTTCGAACTCCTTGGCTAGTCTGTCTATTTTTTTGGCTTTATAGCTTTGATTTGATCGAGTGTTTTTTGCGCTTTTTGCGATATAAGTTAAACATAATCGTTGGCTGACCTTATCATAACAAATATTTATTAACTAAAAGCCCATTTGTTATTGCTTGCATTCAGAGCCTCTGTCAAACGTGTTTTCATTCAATTCATCAATGCAATCAGCTTCACAGCTCTGATTGTCTCCACGTAGGTAGTTCGATCCACACTTGAGTTCGTCTCGGTAGTCCGGAATTGGATTGGTAGCCATTGACAACGCGAAATAAACATTCCGCATTTCACTGCTATTCCAAGCTTTAAAGCTGATGGAAGCCTAATTAAATAGAGTCTTTTCTACCCAGTGGCTAATTGATCAATTATTTATTGTTTGTTCAGTGTCCACTCAGTCTTCTATAATTCTTCCCCATCAACTTTAGTGGGTTTCCTACAATACAATAGCAGTTAATTTTATTATATGAAAGAGTTTGCCGTCCTAACAGACCATCGCAATGTTGACTGAGTGCCACTCAGCTCGCTCTCTGTGTGCTGATCGGTGATCGATTTATTATATTATTGTTCACGCTGGGCCCTAGCGATAATCTGCGGCAATCAATTGCTGAGCAAATATTTTAACACAATCAGTTTTGGAGTTGACCATGGCCGATTGCTTGCAGCCAATCTTTGCTTTGCTTGAATACTTCCGAGTCTAACCTAGCCAATGAGAATTTCTAGTTGATTTTCTCTCAGAACTGGCGTCGATAAATCCCCTTTTTCCCATGCATGCATAGGTTTTATTCAGATATTGAACACAAAATCTGTATTCCTGGAGACCTTTAGTTACCTAAGATGAAGCATAAAAATACTATTTTGCCTGACATGACCGCTCCGCGAACGGCTGTCGAATGCCCCTACAATATTATCGACTTTCTGCCAACTAACGAGCACTGGCTAGCCTTTGTGAAGTGTCTCGCCCAAGACAACGTTGAAGATTTAAAGAATTTTTCAACAAAAATCAATTGGAAATTCTTTCTTCAAAGCCGAGACACGTGCGGCGTTTGGCTCAAATGTAATCCGCAATTTGTTAGCTCTGTTGCTGTGAGCGATTTCCTTCATCCGTTTCCTTCCAATCCGTTTTTCGTTGCCATGTTTTACTGCGCTAAAAATTGTTTAGTATACATGAACGAATCAGGCATCGACTTCTCAGGAATTGTTGAATATGGCTACAACGCTTATCACATCCTATTTGGAGCGATAAGTTTTATTCTGAAGAATCGCTTTGGTGCTAGTATGGACGACAAGATAGTAGAATTAGCTTGCCTATTCCATCGTGATCTTTTCACGCAGACGCAGCTGACGGATATGCTGCAGGGTCGCTGCGTTACTGGCATGACCCCACTGAGCTGGGGTGTGTACCTCGGTCTCGCAAATTACGTCGAGTTCATTATGTACTATTACACACCCAAGTCTCAAATGAAGTCTGAGGCGTTCGGTGTCACTGAGCACATCACCCTTGACGTCTCAGAGTTCGTTGGCGAAAATCCGTGTTACTTCACGAGTCCGATCTGTTTGCTGCTTGATTTATACGGTGAATCAACTCTGCCTGAACTAAAAAAGCTCGGTATTTTTCGGAAAGGCTTTATCTGGAAGCAGTGGACGGACCTGCTTTACGAATCCAATAAATATTTTGTCTATGGCATTCTGTTCATCTGTTTGCTGCTCACTATTTCGACTATTGTCTTTAATGGCAGCAGGGTCAATGACTATATGAAACTAAAATGCGCCGGTTCAGCAGCTGAAATTCCGCTTGGCACCTTGGTAGTTCTTTTTTCTTGGATTTTAATGTCTGCTTTTAGTGCGTTTATTGCGCTATCTGGAGTTATTCGCAAAGAATACTACAGGTAAGCTGGCATTTATGTATTCAAATATGTTGTGTAACGAAAAGGACTAAATAAATCTGAATGCCCTGCAAAGATGTCAACGTCAAAACTCAAAGAATTCTACAGTCAAAGCTTTCGCAGCTTCAGGTTGGTTTCTTGCAATCAGGATTATTGCCATTTCATTAAAATTGCAGGCGCAAGGCTAGTTATCCTAAATCGCCTAGGAAGTACTACTACGACTTGCTAACCTGGTGTACGCCTTTGATGGCTGCCTTCCTACCAGCTGTTATGCTTCTATCGATCTACCTGGATGCGGAACGCGCATGCCGACTGTTTGGGGGAAATATTTTCACTGTCACGGGTCTTTGCAACATAGTTCTCATGCTGGCTAGTGTCTGCATGATTGTCTGCTATCTACGCATTTTGATGCCGCTAACTACTTTGATGAGCAGTTTCTACAATGGTCTGGCCGCATTTACCCTATTTATGGCCTTTTATCTGGGCCTCATGGCAATCTTTGCGCGCATGTTTCAGTCGAATCCCATCTTCTCCAGCGCTGGCAATTCTACAATCAGTCGACCGGACGAGTTTCCTCAGTTCCTTGCCGACTTTTATCGGACATTTTTAGTATCGTTAAATGTTGTTGATACGGCTTCTTTTATACCTAAGGACGACCGCATCGATTTGATCGTGACTCACATGTTCTACATCCTGTTCGTTCCAATTCTGTTTATTAATTTCGTTGTTGGTATTCTATCCTCGGTAGTGGCCCAAGTGCAGGAGCACGATATTGAAAATCGTTACATTTTGATGCTTTCCTCCGCTGACTATTCGGAAAGAACGCTGGGCTTGTTCCGAAAGTTTCTGTGCAAGCGGAGATCGCTTGTGATAAGAATCTGCGAGCCGCTCACCCCGCAGAGCAAGCTAATTATGTCGAACAGCAATGAGAATTTGGCTTCGAAGTTTTCTGATTAAACTTCTTTAGTTGATTCGGCTGCTCCGAATTGAATTATTGCGCCATGTGATATTCTAACATCAAAAAAGGTTGCTAAAGACCAAATAATTAAACAATATTTGCTCTTTTTAGCTTTTTGAAAAACTAATCTCAGTACATCCGGTTCTTGGTTGCAACAGGAGAATTTTTTGAGCTATTTATACTTTTGCCAGTAGAAATTTATTGGATTATTTTTGGAAAACTTTTGTTGCCACCAAGATCGACTTTGTGTTACCGCCGCTTATTAAATATTTGCTATCTTTCGCTAGTAAGACAGGCACAACTTGATAAATGCTACCTTGCACTATTACCTCAATGCTTGCTCGTCTTTATGCCAGGTTTTATTCTGTATTTTATGTTCTAAATTTTATCACTCCTACATTATCATTTGTGTATGTATACTGTACACGATATTTACTGTCAATAAAAATATTATGTATTACACTGTTGACGTTCGTTGAAAAGCCTTAAATACACATTTTACTTTAGTTAATACGATTTATTTTAAACAAAAATCACTTTGTGTAGCAAATTTTAAAATATAAGTTTTAATAGTCCGAACGTAATGATCGCGTCTTTGGCAACATCGTCCCTAAACAATCGAGAGAAGCAGTTTTGCCCATTTTTGTCTGACTCAAGGAAGTCTAAATATTTAGCACTGATGTTAGATTTAGATTTCCTTGGCTGACTACTGATTAGCGTGCACGCATATACTGTACGCGGACACAAGCTCAAACGCAGATGTACTTTTATCGTTTGGTAGTGTACACTCTAAGGGTGTTGGCGCTATATATATATATATATCAGGGCTAACCCCCAAGGAGATATCAGAGAAAACTCAGGGAAAAAAGCTATGTGGTAAAACTTCTCGCAAGTGAACTCGCTGCAAGAAAACCTCGCTACCGTAAAAATTCCTGCGGGAAAACTTCCTACGGGAAAATCTCGTGCTCCAGACCAGCACTCTTCGAGAAGCCTCAAACCAATGTGATCTTTGCACGTTGTCGAGCCTGGAGAAATCAAAATTTAAAACAACAATCAAATTTTGCAAAATTTGAAAATTTATCAATAAAATCATTGGTCATCGATCACTTAAACTTTACAGCTGATGAAAACGGCCCGCCTCGCTAACAATGCCAGCGTTGGCTCTTTGCCAATAGTGCACCTGCTACTGATAATACTATGGGGCCTGTTAAGCATTGAACCGCCAATTGTTCTGGCCCGATCTAAATTCGTCTCCGTCAATATGTATGCCAAGTGGCAGTCGACCTCACTGTTAGCTGAGGCTAGGCAAGTGTATTTTCAATTAATTATTGCCGTGTTTGTGAATCTGGGTAGGCTTGGAGGGTATTACTCTTGACTTGTATTCGTTTTGTCATTCTTGTTCTTAGACATCCTCTGTCCCCTTCTGGTGGTTTCAGACATCCTCTGTCCCCTTCTGGTGGTTTCAGACATCCTCTGTCCCCTTCTGGTGGTTTCAGACACCCTCTGTCCCCTTCAGGTGGTCTCAGACACCCTCTGTCCCCTTCTGGTGGTTTCAGACATCCTCTGTCCCCTTCTGGTGGTTTCAGACACCCTCTGTCCCCTTCAGGTGGTCTCAGACACCCTCTGTCCCCTTCTGGTGGTCTGAGACATCCTATATTCCCTCTTTTTTCGGCCCTAGACACCCCGCATCCTATTCTGAAATTCCTTGTCACCAGCGGTTCTGTTCTGAAATAAAAAATCAGTTAACATCAAACATACTACTTGCAAAATGAATGCAATCAACAAACAATTAACTGTTTAATTTTTTAGCGAGTTCCTGTATCAACAGAAACCGGATTTATTTTGGAAATATTTGGACAGCCTGGCTCAGAAAAAGGATTTGAATGACAGTGAGTGTCGTTTTGGTTTCTGTTATATTTGCGCTTTGTAATAACTTGATTAGATGCCATATTACAGGCTTTAACCTCTTGAATATTTGCTAAGATATTTCATTTATCAGATTAATCATAAACCGGCAGATTTGCAATGGAAAGCAGTGCTCATTTCTCCCATGGGATCACAGACTGGGAGATTTAAGATAGGAACTAACCCTGTTTCTCCAACGAGATTACAGACTGCGAGATTTAAGATGGCAAATAACTTTTTTCTCCCATGCGATCACAGACTGGGAGATGAGGATGGGAAATAACCCAATTTCTCCCATCGAATCACAGACTTGGATAAATAAGATAGAAAATAATTTCTCCCATGGGATCACAGACAGGGATAATTAAGATGCAAAAATAACCCAATTTCTCCCATGGGATCACAGGCTGGGATAATTAAGATTGGAAATAACCCAATTTCTCCCATGGGATCATAGACTGGGATATTTAAGATGGAAAATAACCCCATTTCTCCCATGGGATCACAGACAGGGATAATTAAGATGGTAAATAACCCAATTTCTCCCATGGGATCATAGACTGGGATAATTAAAATGGAAAATAACCAAATTTCTCCAATTGAATCACAGACTGGGATAATTAAGATTGGAAATAACCCAATTTCTCCCATGGGATCATAGACTGGGATATTTAAGATGGAAAATAACCCAATTTCTCCCATGGGATCACAGACTTGGATTAATAAGATTGAAAATAACCCAATTTCTCCCATGGGATCACAGACAGGGATAATTAAGATGGTAAATAACCCAATTTCTCCCATGGGATCACAGACAGGGATAATTAAGATGCAAAAATAACCCAATTTCTCCCATGGGATCACAGGCTGGGATAATTAAGATGGTAAATAACCCTGTTTCTCCCATTTAATCACAGAGTAGGATAATTAAGATAGGAAATAACCGCATTTCTCCAATGGGATCACAGACAGGGATAATTAAGATGGTAAATAGCCCAATTTCTCCCATGGGATCATAGACTGGGATAATTAAAATGGAAAATAACCAAATTTCTCCCATTGAATCACAGACTGGGATAATTAAGATTGGAAATAACCCAATTTCTCCCATGGGATCATAGACTGGGATATTTAAGATGGAAAATAACCAAATTTCTCCCATGGGATCACAGACTTGGATTAATAAGATTGAAAATAACCCAATTTCTCCCATGGGATCACAGACAGGGATAATTAAGATGGTAAATAACCCAATTTCTCCCATGGGATCACAGACAGGGATAATTAAGATGGTAAATAACCCAATTTCTCCCATGGGATCATAGACTGGGATAATTAAGATGGAAAATAACCAAATTTCTCCCATTGAATCACAGACTGGGATAATTAAGATTGGAAATAACCCAATTTCTCCCATGGGATCATAGACTGGGATATTTAAGATGGAAAATAACCCCATTTCTCCCATGGGATCACAGACTTGGATTAATAAGATTGAAAATAACCCAATTTCTCCCATGGGATCACAGACAGGGATAATTAAGATGGTAACTAACCCAATTTCTCCCATGGGATCATAGACTGGGATAATTAAGATGGAAAATAACCAAATTTCTCCCATTGAATCACAGACTGGGATAATTAAGATTGGAAATAACACAATTTCTCCCATGGGATCATAGACTGGGATATTTAAGATGGAAAATAACCCCATTTCTCCCATGGGATCACAGACTTGGATTAATAAGATTGAAAATAACCCAATTTCTCCCATGGGATCACAGACAGGGATAATTAAGATGGTAAATAACCCAATTTCTCCCATGGGATCATAGACTGGGATAATTAAGATGGTAAATAACCCAATTTCTCCCATGGGATCACAGGCTGGGATAATTAAGATGGTAAATAACCCTGTTTCTCCCATTTAATCACAGAGTGGGATAATTAAGATAGGAAATAACCGCATTTCTCCAATGGGATAACAACGCCGATCCCCGATTCCGCACCCGCAGTGACTGACAGCTCCGAGTACCAGCTAGCCCTGTCAGAGGCTGCCCGCCTCGCTCCTGGTAGCCGCTCGGACCTGCTCCGCCTGTGGCTGTCCCTGCGAGCCGCCTCGCCCGCCCTGGAGATGAACGCCCAGCTGGGGCTTGGCGACGCTTCGCGTTGCTCCAATGTCGACAAATTCGTCGACGGATTCGTTGTTTTGCCGGGCGGCGAGGTTGCCTGTACGGTTGAACAACTCGACGGCAGATTAGCGGCGGCCAATACTAGCCAGCCGCTGCAGCTCTATCGTACTGACAAAATCCTGTCGCTTGCTACTGATAGTAGTGATAGTGATAAGAATAATGAGACTGATGTTAATAAGCCGCCTATTGCTATATTGTACGGCCGGTTAGCTTCCGGCGGCTTTCCGGCTTGGCACGTTGCTATGACAACGTTAGCTAAATCGGGAAAATTAAGATACGCGTTCAGGCACGCTCCTCCGTCTAGAGCTGTGGACCAGCAGCAGCAGAAGGGGCAGCAGACGGGTCGTACAAGGCTTTCGGGCTATGGAGTTGAATTGGCTATTAAAAGTACGGAGTATAAGGCTATGGATGATAGCAAGGTTGAAGGTGAGTTTTTGACATCATGTTGTTCTTTTTTCCAAGACTACTCTAAGTAGCGTATTTTGCCCCTGCGCGGATAAAAACCCGTAAGGTGAATACAAAACGTACACATTGGCCTACATTGTCACTTAAATTTAAATCATTTTAGCGAACTTTTCAAGTGGTACGTGTAACGTGTTTTAAGAATTATTGACTTTAAAAAATGTGTGATATGTTGGTTTGGTCATCTAAGGTTTATTCTATTGATTCTACAAATTTTAATAAAAAATGATAACTCAGAAATTTTCGTCTCTTTTTGAGGATTTGGAGGTTTTCAGAAGTCGGTGAAAGTGCTATATTTTTTTAATTGCTATCGGTTTGTAATTATTGCTATTATAACACCCTTGCTAGAGTTTTCCTCTACATGGTAAAGCTAATATTACTGATTAAAAAAACGTTTCTATAATTTTTTTCCAGACAGCAAAGAGGACTCTGATCGACAAGTTGAAGAAGACGAAGTGCAAGGCTTTCTTTTCTCAAAGCTTAAGTAAGCATCAATTTATTGTTTCTTTATGTGTAATGCAAAAAATTTTCTTAATTTAAACCTCATTGCGCAATCCCTCGTGACCTAGTAAAGTCCCTGGCGATATTGCACTGTAGATTGTACATAAGTTGTTGAATTAACACCCTGGATAGTATATTAGCTAGTGATGTAACACCTTGCATAGTACATTGGCTGGTGATGTAACACCCTGGCTAGTACATTGGCTGGTGATGTAACACCTTGGATAGTATATTAGCTGGTGATGTAACACCTTGCATAGTACATTGGCTGTTGATGTAACACCCTAGATAGTACATTGGCTGGTGATGTAACACCCTAGATAGTACATTGGCTGGTGATGTAACACCCTAGCGCTAGTGATTGCAATCCCTATTGGACATAACTCAATAAATGCAGCCTCACTAGCTTCTGTTGCTAAATTTGCAGCATTATAAACCTCTATTCCTGCAAAAACTCTTTTAATCTCCTCAGGGCTCTTCACCCGAACCTGACACAAGAGCTGAACCAATTCAAGCAGCACCTATTAGACAGCGCCACGGAGATCGCTCCGCTGAAGGCCTGGCAACTGCAGGATCTCAGCTATCAGGCTGCCCAACGCGTACTAACAGTCACGCCTGATGATGCGCTGCACGTGCTTCGCGATCTAAGCCAGAATTATCCCCTTCGGGCCAAGGCGTTATCCCAGATAGCCGTTCTGCCCAGTCTGCGCGCTCAGCTGGATGTCAATCAGCGGTTGGTGCAGCAGCAGCTGGGCCTGCCTCAGGGCTCCGCCTTGCTTCTGGTCAATGGTCGACCTGTTGATTTGGAATTTTACGATGTCTTTACAATGTTGCAGGTGAGCTGCATGCGATTCAATTACTGATTTTTAGATACCAAAGGGTTTTAAGTCACCTATCCTAGTCACTTAGCAACTATTTGATCTTAAATCCCAAGTTTTCGATCCCATTATCACTGCAAGTAATTTACGCTTTAGATCCCAAAATGTCAGATCAGCATCACCAAAGCAACCAATTGTGTCTTGATCCCTATTCTTAGATCCCATCACCATAGCAACCAATTGTATCTAGATCCCTATTGTTGGATCCCATCACCATAGCAACCAACTGTATCTAGATCCCTATTGTTGGATCCCATTACCATAGCAACCAACTGTATCTAGATCCCTATTCTTGGGTTCCATCACCATAGCAACCAATTGTATCTAGATCCCTATTCTTGGGTTCCATCACCATAGCAACCAATTGTATCTAGATCCCTATTCTTAGATCCCATCACCATAGCAACCAATTGTATCTAGATCCCTATTCTTAGATCCCATCACCATAGCAACCAATTGTATCTAGATCCCTATTCTTAGATCCCATTACCATAGCAACCAATTGTATCTAGATCCCTATTCTTAGATCCCATTACCATAGCAACCAATTGTATCTAGATCCCTATTCTTGGATCCCATCACCATAGCATCCAACTGTATCATGCATCCCAAGTGTCAAATCCTATCCAACTACCCACTTTTTAGATCTTATGTCACTTATTACAGACCCCATAACCCTAGAAACCAATCACTTGCTTATTATTTCCCATATCTTGTCGCCTTGGCAACCCGATATCAAAGAACTTAAGACTTAAGCAAGCCCTAAAATCTCCCCCCGTACTTCAGTCGCTAACTGAAGAGGCCAGTCTGATGGACTCGGCAGCCGATTTGGGCGTCCCAGCCTCAGGCGTCGCCGGCGTCATAGTCCGCTCCCTGGCAGCCTCCTCAGCCGCCGGCTCATCCGAGGAGAAACTGGCTCTAGATTTTCGCGATCCGGCTGTCGTGTACCTGAATGATCTGGAACAGAGCCAGATGTACGCCCAGTGGCCTCGCAGCGTTCAAGACCTGCTGAAGCCGGCCTTTCCTGGCACTATGCGACGAATCGCTAGGAATCTGTTCAACTTGGTGGTCTTTGTCGATCCCGCTGTGAAAGAGTGCGCCGACTTAATTCGCTACTGCGAAGCCTTTGTTCAGCATACTATTCCTATTAGAATTGGTGAGCTTTTTTGTGTGCGATACTTCACGCCAATCACGCGTCAACTTGTGATTTCACCTGTCAAATTTTGATCCTTAGCGTAAATTTATGATCCCATCCATAAACTGGCAATCTCAAATTAGCAAAACATTTACTATTCATCTATACTTCTATCTATTTAAATATCTATCTATCTATCTATCTATCTATTTAAATATCTATCTATCTATCTATCTATCTATCTATCTATATATCTATCTATCTATCTATCTATCTATCTATCTATCTATCTATCTATTAAACTATCTATCTATCTATCTATCTACCTATCTATCTTTAAAACTATCTATCTATCTATGTATCTATCTATCTATCTATCTATCTATCCATCCATCCATCTATTCATCTATCTATCTATCTATCTATCTATCTATCTATCTATCTATCCATCTATCTATCTACCTATCTATCTATCTATCTATCCATCTATCTACCTATCTATCTATCTATCCATCTATCTATCCATCTATCTATCTATCTACACTTATATCTATCTAACTCAATGCATTCCTCTAATTATTGCCTAGGCCTGGTTTGGGCTCCCAAAGACGAAGTTGGCCGCGCTCTAGTGAGGGCGTTCAACTTTGTACGCCACGACAAAGGCTCGACGCGGCCAGCCCTGAGCTACCTCACTGACATTTACTCGGTCACGTTCGAGCAGGGCTACAGCCTAAATTTGGAGTTTGCTCACCAGTACTTTAAGGGTCTCTACCCGGATGTAGACTCGCAGGATGCGCTTGGCGACAAATCCTCGGATTATGGAGATCAGCTGGCTGCTGGACAGGCGTTTCTAGCTAGATCCGGTTTGGCTTCGGCTCCCGCTGTTCTGCTCAATGGCGCCTTGTTGGACACCAGCACAGCCGTGGCCAATTTTGAGGAGACGGTAATAAGTGTTACTCACTGACGCTGGCTTTCTACTATGATAACTGTAGAGCTTCAATGCGTTGCCTACTAATGTACGCACAATACAACTAGCACAGTGTACGCACTTTCTCCCCCAATCGGCTAATCTTTCTTTCCCCAGTGTACATTGAAGCACCTTAGCTTTAATTCGTGCACAACATTTCTTTTATCAATGTACGCACAAGCCTCTAACACAATGTACGCACTTTCTCCCCCAATCTGTTAGTATTCCTTTCCTCAATGTACGTTTAACACCTTAGCTGCTCAATGGCGCCTCATTTCTTTGATCAATGTACGCACAGTACAACTAACACAGTGTAATTTGTTCGTTGAATCTATTTTCAAAATTTACGAGAAAAAACTCCTACCCCTAGTGTACATCCCTAGTTTTCCTAACCCAAGTCGACTCAGTTTATAATTTTTATCTCAAATGTACGCGCACATATTATTTCCCAGGTCCTGACGGAGATCATGCGTCAAACAAGCGAACTGCAGCGCGAAGTGGCCGCCGGCCAATTGAAAGATACGCACAATGTTGTCGATTTTATCAACGAACGGCCTAACGTTGTTAAACGTTTAAATCAGCGACTATTGCATGGTGGCAAGGCCCTGACACCTGCTCAGTTGGATGCTGTTGGTCGGCTCAGGTTAGCAGTCTATTCAAATTTTTAGCCCGATTTTTTACTTTTTCATTCTTAGTGTCACTCTGTCACTCTCCGTGTAACGTCATCACATTGTGTGTGTGTGTGTGTGTGTGTGTGTGTGTGTGTGTTAACAACAACAACTCTCAGTGTCACTCTTTCACCTCAATCTTAACCTTTCACACTGTAACAGTCACTCTCTTACTCTCAGTATCGCCTTGTCATTTTAGGTGTCACTTTCACTCTCAGTACCGCCTTGTCACTCGTAGTGTCACTCTTCACTCTTAGTGTCACTTTTTCACACTCAGTATCGCCTTGTCACTCTCAGTATCGCCTTGTCACTCTTAGTGTCACTTTATCACTCTCAGTATCGCCTTGTCACTCTTAGTGTCACTTTTTTCACTCTTAGTGTCACTTTTCACTCTTAGTGTCACTTTTTCACACTCAGTATCGCCTTGTCACTCTCAGTATCGCCTTGTCACTCTTAGTGTCACTTTTTCACTCTCAGTATCGCCTTGTCACTCTTAGTGTCACTTTTTTCACTCTTAGTGTCACTCTTCACTCTTAGTGTCACTTTTTCATACTCAGTATCGCCTTGTCACTCTGAGTGTCACTTTTTCACTTTCAGTATGGCCTTGTCACTCTGAGTGTCACTTTTTCACTCTGAGTATCGCCTTGTCACTCTTGGTGTCACTCTTTTACTCTCAGTACCGACTTGTCACTCTCAGTATCGCCTTGTCACTCCGTCACTCTTTCCCACTGCAGCTATTTTGTTAAAAACGACGACTCAGCCATCCGAGCGGCCACAATCTGGCTGGCCTGCGACCTTGGCAGCGCCGGCTGCCGCTCACTCGCCTACGAAGCTCTCCGCCTAGTGAAATCCTCCGCCCAGCTCCGCGTGGCCCTCCTGCACACGGGCGACTCCGCCCTGCTGTTGGCCAGGGCTGTGCACGCGGCCGCCGGCTCTCTGGGCGGTGATTCCGCTAAGCACGCTGTCAATCTGGCTAGCAAGCTGTGCAAGCCGGACAATTGGCCCGCTGTGCAGGGGGAGGGCGCCGCCGCTTCGCTCAAGGATCTAGCGGTGCACGGCATGAATTGGGACGCGTTCGCTGCCGCCACGGACTCCCCAGCAACTAGGGAGGACTTGAAAAGGTATGGGAGAGGCCCAAATACCCACGTACCCACCCAGGCTATATACCCAGCTAGATACCCAACCACATACCCAGCTAGATACCCAACCACATACCCAGCTAGATACCCATTCACATACCCAGCTAGATACCCATCCACATACCCAGCTGGATACCCATCCACATACCCAGCTAGATACCCAACCACATACCCAGCTGGATACCCATCCACATACCCAGCTAGATACCCATCCACATACCCAGCTAGATACCCATCCACATACCCAGCTAGATACCTAACCACATACCCAGCTGGATACTCATTCACATACCCAGCTGGATACTCATTCACATACCCAGCTGGATACCCATCCACATACCCAGCTGGATACCCATCCACATACCCAGCTAGATACCTAACCACATACCCAGCTAGATACCCAACCACATCCCCAGCTAGATACCCATCCACATACCCAGCTAGATACCCAGCTAGATACCCAACCATATACCTGGAGTCTGGAATCTTTAAAGCGTTGCTACCAAACTACCAAATCGGCTCCCCACCATTCACGCATGACAGGCTATCAAAATTCGCCTCAGCCGAGCTGTCAATGCCGTCAACAGTCCCAACCGACGGCCCCATGGTAGCGCTGGTCGCCAACGGCAGGCTAGTGGGGCCGCTGTCCCAGTCGGACGTGGACCCCGCCGATCTGCGCCTGCTTGAACGCCTGGCCCTCAGTCGAGCCGGTCGAGCTGTTGCCGAAGCTCTTGAACTTGTGCCAGACAGTGAATTTCTATCGAGCAGCAGCAGAGGAGATCGTTCCGAACTGTCCATGCGGCTGTCGGCGCTTTTGATTTCACATTCAGCGGCCGCTGGTGCCGGCGGCTCGTCTGGTTCCGGCGTCGGCGGCTCCTCATCTTCTAGTCGCCGTCTGGCCCTGCCGTCGGGTCTGCAGCCGGGCGGCCTGCTCCGTCTGGAGCCTCCGTCAACATCGGCTGCGCCAAGTTTAGACGTGACCGCTATTGTTGATCCGCTGTCCCGGGACGCTCAGAAGATGTCGCACATTTTACTGGTGCTGCGACAGGCGTTGAATGCTCGGATTACTGTGGCTTTTAACTGCAGGGAGAAATTGTCCGAGCCGCCGTTGAAGACTTTCTATAGGTGAGCCTGCTGGGTGTCTTGGTTCGGCTGTGCTCAGATGGACAGACAGATAGACAGACAGACAGGCAAACAGACAGACAGACAGACAGACAGACAGACAGACAGACAGGCAAACAGACAGACAGACAGACAGACAGACAGACAGACAGACAGACAGACAGACAGACAGACAGACAGACAGACAGACGGACAGACAGACAGACGGACAGACAGACAGACAGACAGACAGACAGACAGACAGACGGACAGACAGACAGACAGACAGACGGACAGACAGACAGACGGACAGACAGACAGACAGACAGATAGACAGACAGACGGACAGACAGACAGACAGACAAGCGAACATTGAGACGGGCAGGAAAGCAGACAGACTTGACTTCGATCGATGCAAAACCATACGAAGCTGATAGTTAGACAAAGGTCCAGGCAGACACAGAAGCAGACGGACGGACATGAATCAGTCGGTTACGCAGGCAGACACTGTGGCGTCCAAGCACTCAAAAAGCGTTTCAAGTACAGCGGGCGCATAAATTGATTATTCAAAGCCGATATGTATCGAACAACTCTTTCACTTTCACAATCCCTCCGACTCCGATCCCAGATACGCCCTGACCGCGGCGCCAACATTCGCCCCGGACGGCAGCCTGGCCAGCACCGGCAGCTCCGTCACCTTTGACGGCATGCCAACCCAGCCGATACTGACGCTGGGCATTGACACGCCGCACAACTGGATGGCTGAGGTGGTCAACTCGCCCCACGATCTGGACAACATTCAGCTGTCAGCTGTTACCGGGAGCGGGGTCCACGCCGAATACGAACTCGAATACCTGTTAGTTGAGGGGCACTGCGTTGATTCGGCAACTAATCAGATACCTCGCGGTCTGCAATTCACCCTGGGCACTGCCCAGCAACCCTTGCTAATGGACACCATAGTGATGTACAATTTAGGCTATTTTCAATTGAAAGCCGCGCCCAACGCGTGGCAATTAAAATTGCGAGCTGGTAAATCGGCCGATATTTACGATATCGCTGCTCACGAGAACACGGATGGTGAAACTTCCGGCGGCGATCCCGTGGCCGTGCTGGACTCCTTCCGGTCCAAGGTTATCACCGTTCGGGTTGCTAAGAAGCCAGACAAATTGGACGAGAGTCTGCTTGGCGACGAGCCAGTGCAACAGAGCATCTGGGGCTCCATCTCTAAGTGAGTGAAACTTTACCAAGTCACTGTCGATTCTGATCTGCTTTCTGGTGTTGTTCTTTTGATCTTACCGCTGCCACTATTGCATTCACAGTCTTTGATAGTGTCGCTGAATTTAACCTTGAATTCTCTTTTTTAGTTGCTGCAACAAAATCTTTTTATGATGCTGCTCACTATGTCCCAGATCCTTTGATGATGCCGCTCACTATGTCCCACATCCTTTGAAGATCCCGCTCACTATGTCCCACATTCTTTGAAGATCCCGCTCACTATGTCCCACATCCTTTGAAGATCCCGCTCACTATGTCCCACATTCTTTGAAGATCCCGCTCACTATGTCCCACATCCTTTGAAGATCCCGCTCACTATGTCCCACATCCTTTGAAGACCCCGCTCACTATGTCCCACATCCTCTGAAGATGCCGCTCACTATGTTCCAGATCCTTTAAAGATGCCGCCCACTATGTTCCAGATCCTTTAAAGATGCCGCCCACTATGTCCCATATCCTTTGATGATGCCGCTCACTATGTGTCAGATTCTTTAATGATGCCACTCACTAAGTCCCAGACCCTTTGATGATGCCGCTCACTATGTCCCATATCCTTTGATGATGCCGCTCACTATGTGTCAGATTCTTTAATGATGCCACTCACTAAGTCCCAGACCCTTTGAAGATGCCGCTCACTATGTCCCGTATCGTTTGATGATGCCGCTCACTATTTGTCAGATTCTTTAATGATGCCGCTCACTATGTCCCGTATCGTTTGATGATGCCGCTTACTATGTGTCAGATCCTTTGATGATGCCGCTCACTATGTCCCAGATCCTTTAATGATGCCTCTCACTAAGTCCCAGATCCTTTGATGATGCCGCTCACTATGTATCAGATCCTTTGATAATGTCGCTCACTATTTGTCAGATCCTTTGATGATGCCGCTCACTATGTATCAGATCCTTTGATAATGCCGCTCACTATGTCCCACATCCTTTGAAGATCCCGCTCACTATGTCCCACATTCTTTGAAGATCCCGCTCACTATGTCCCACATCCTTTGAAGATCCCGCTCACTATGTCCCACATCCTTTGAAGATGCCGCTCACTATGTCCCACATCCTTTGAAGACCCCGCTCACTATGTCCCACATCCTCTGAAGATGCCGCTCACTATGTTCCAGATCCTTTAAAGATGCCGCCCACTATGTCCCATATCCTTTGATGATGCCGCTCACTATGTGTCAGATTCTTTAATGATGCCACTCACTAAGTCCCAGACCCTTTGAAGATGCCGCTCACTATGTCCCATATCATTTGATGATGCCGCTCACTATTTGTCAGATTCTTTAATGATGCCGCTCACTATGTCCCGTATCGTTTGATGATGCCGCTTACTATGTGTCAGATCCTTTGATGATGCCGCTCACTATGTCCCAGATCCTTTAATGATGCCTCTCAATAAGTCCCAGATCCTTTAATGATGCCTCTCACTATGTCCCAGATCCTTTGATGATGCCGCTTACTATGTCCCAGATCCTTTGATGATGCCGCTCACTATATCCCAGATCCTTTGATGATGCCGCCTCTATACCAGATCCTTTGAAGATGCCGCTCACTATATCCCATATCCTTTGAAGATGCCGCTCACTATGTCCCACATCCTTTGAAGATGCCGCTCACTATGTCCCAGATCTTTTCAAGATGCCACTTACTATTTCCAAGATCCTCAGATAATGCCGCCACTATCCCATATCCTTTGATAATTGGCGCCTCTATCCCAAATCCTTTGATTGGAGCCTCAGATCCTTTGATGATGCCGCCCACAGTGTCCCATATCCTTTGATGATTCCAAAAAGCTTTCCCATATACTATAATGATGCGACCCTGCTGCTTCAGATTGTTTGACAACATTGTATGACTCTTCTATTACAAAGAATTTTCTCATTGAGAAGTAGAAAAAATTCAAATCAACTCACTGTAGCCGGTAGCTCTATGCGACTACCATCTGTACTTTCCTTATCTACGAGCGCATCTTGATTGCTTGATTTTCAGCGCCTTTGGATTCAGGTAAGGCCCCGTCAACAAAAAACACTCAGTCAGTCAAGTTTTCTTTCAATGCATCTTTTGTTCTCTTCTAATGGGGTATTTAAATAAGTCTGTTTTTCTCTTTTTTATTTATGTTTTACCTTAAATTTTAAAGAGAATCGCCTGTCTTATTGATAATTAAACGATGACGATTTCTTTATTTGCATGTTGTGTTAAAGTGAAAATACTAAATTATGTCCCTTCTCTATCTCTCTTTGGAGTTATAATTTGTAGTTCTTACTACTCTACTTTAATAAGTAGTAATGCTAATTTGAAGTTTGTATTTTTTATAAACGATAAAACTAATTTTTTTCAAATTTGATTTTTCAAACAGCGCTTTCACAGCCAGTCCGACAGTAGCTAGCGAAGATCGCGATCGCACTCTGAACATTTTCTCAGTTGCTTCCGGTCATCTTTACGAACGATTTCTACGGTTAGTGTTATTTTAACATTATTTTGCGTCCCATACTGCTTAACTATAATAGTAATTGGTTCGGTGGCACAGTGGTAGCGTATCAACCTTTTGCGCTAAAGGTTCCCCGGACTCTATTCCACATTTTAGAGATAGGGAATTTTTAAGTGCCGATATGTATCGAAAATGACATAATTTGCAATCGCTTTATTCATTTTATTTCATTACACAGCATCATGATGCTGAGCGTACTGAAGCACACCAAATCCAAGGTGAAATTCTGGTTCCTCAAAAACTTTCTATCGCCATCGTTTATCAAATTCATACCCTACTACGCTGAGAAGTACAATTTCGAATACTCGCTAGTGCAATACAAATGGCCGCGCTGGTTAAACCGTCAAACTGAGAAGCAACGAATCATCTGGGCCTATAAAATCCTATTCTTGGACGTGCTGTTCCCCTTGGACGTCAAACGGATAATATTTGTTGACGCTGATCAGATTGTTCGCACGGACATGCAGCAGCTGGCCGATATGGACATCCGGGGCGCGCCGTACGCCTACACGCCGTTTTGCGACAGCCGGCGCGACATGGAAGGCTTCCGATTCTGGAAGACCGGCTACTGGGCTAATCACCTTGGCAACCGGCCCTATCACATATCGGCCCTGTATTTGGTTGATCTAGTTCGATTTCGTAGGCTGGCCGCTGGCGACAGGCTCAGAGGCCAGTACCAGGGCCTGTCGCAGGATCCCAACTCGTTGGCTAATCTGGATCAGGATCTGCCCAACTATATGATTCATCAGGTGAGGAGGGGGCTTTCAGGATCTATGAGGATGAAGAATGAAGGATGGGAGACTTTTGTTCGGGATTTTTAAATGAGCGTTTTAAATTAGTGAGTTTTATTGAGGATCTAGGATATTTCATTCAGCGTATGGGATATTTAACTGGGGATCTCTGGGATATTTGAGTTAGGATCTGGGATATTTCATTGAGGATCTCTGAAATGTTTCATTGGGGATCTCTGGGATATTTCATTAGGGATCTCTGAGATATCTGATATATTTCAGTGGGGATCTAGGATATTTCATTCATGATCTCTGGGATATTTCATTTAGGATCTGGGATATTTCATTGGGGATATCTGGGATATTTCATTGAGGATATCTGGGATATTTCATTGAGGATATCTGGGATATTTCATTGAGGATCTCTGGGATATTTCATTGGGGATCTCTGGAATATTTCGTTGAGGATCTCTGGGATATTTCATTGAGGATATCTGGGATATTTCATTGAGGATATCTGGGATATTTCATTGTGATTAAGGATCTTGGATATTTCATTGAGAATCTGGGATATTTCATCGAGTATATGGGATATTTCATTGAGGATGCAGGAAATTTTATTGGGAATTATTGTTAATTAATTTTTGATAGTTGTTTAAGAATCAAATATTTTTTAAGGATCTGGGATGTTTTGCTTGAGGATTTAGGTTCTTATTTTAAGAATCTGAGAATTTATGGGATATGTTATTTTTTTATAGAAAATTGTAGATTTTTTGATTGGCTTTCCAGCTTATCAAGTGTACAGATTCATGACCTACCTTATCTGGCCGTTCTCACAGGTGGCAATCTACAGCCTGCCGCAAGAGTGGCTCTACTGCGAGACCTGGTGCGACCCGGCTACTAAACATCAAGCTAAAACCATCGACTTATGCAACAATCCCAAGACTAAAGAGCCCAAGCTTGAGGCTGCCCAGCGCATTGTGCCCGAATGGCGCGACTACGACAAGGAGATTCGAACCATCTGGGAGCAGTTTCACGGCGGGAAAAGTCCCGTTGTTAGCAGCCAGCAGCAACAAACACAGCAGCCGGAGCTTTCCCAGTCTTCAACTGGTCACACGGAGCTGTAGTAGCAGTAAATAGTGATTTTATTACTATTATTATTATATATGCCTTAGATTTCTTATTTGCTAATCGAAGTTCAATTCACGTCCGTCAATCAATCAATGGCGAACTGGTCACGTGACACCGTATCTGATCCACTTATATCTTGGTTCTTATGCCAAGATTTAATATGTAATGTTTAATTATTACAACCTGTTTCGCCTGGCCAAAATACAAACATTGTTAGTTCTGTCGGATAGTTAATTTGGCTATTTAACTTTATATTGACTTTCTGTGTGCCAACGTACACTAATAGGGGCGCGTGTTTATGTTCGCTCGGTTTTGTTAATTATTTCGTGTTTTTCAGTCAGCAAATTGTTTTGTTTGCGTTAAAATTTCAGGCGAAAAAAAATCTAATGAACCAATAAATTCGTTACAATGTGACTAGACTCAATAACGAGGGTCTAAATAAATAAATATTGTAATAAAACTTTACGCCTTACAGCTTCATGAGAAAACTGTGGGCTTAGTGGGACGAGTTTTATCGACTTTTTTGGTCGGATTTTCCGACCAGTAATCTTATCAGTTTGTTTTAGGCACGGCGTGAGGTGGCTTGGTTGGTCAGCCTGAACCCCAACCCCATTTTTCTATCCTACTAGGTTGTCCGCTTTTTTCCGTCTCTGTACATGTGATGTGCGTAAACTAGAACCCTACACACCACCCCATTTTAGAATTCCTACCCCCTGTGGCACCAACCCCAGTCCTCTAAGGCTTTGGTTTTCACACCTAAGTTATACTAGGCGTAAGGTAATTTTTATTTTGTTTTTTTGTACTTTGGCGATGTGTTATCTGTGCTAGGCAGTGTTTTGTTTTTTAATTATTATTTATTAAGCACTCAGACTAGAATCAGCACCGTTGCGTTGGGAGTATTAATTTATTACTTCGATTTGATATATATATATTCCAGTACTTTACTGCCTTGTAACGTTTCTTTTGCTAGTTTAAGCATTTTAAACTTATCTTTTGAATCAACTTTATGTCATCATTCTGTCATAAGTATATTTAGTTAGAAAAATGCTAAATACATGATCAAGAAATTTTGGTTGGTTGAATTACGAGCGTACATTCATTGCATTCGTATGTGTTGTTCTGAATCCCATATTATAGCACAATATAACCCACTGTCTTCTGCATTCTGTTATCCGTTTTTATGTACCAGTTTTCTCATTGCCTAATAAATGTTGCTTTGTTGTTTAGTTAAAGTTGCACTGTCTGTGTTTTTTAGCTTGCTTTCTTGCTTCGAGATAAAACTATCGAATCTATATTCAAGTCAAACGTTTAGCTTGTTTTGTTTGTATATTCAATAATTAAATAAATTTGGTTGAAATTAAATATATGCGGCTGGCAATTGCATTGTTTATTACTCTATTCGAGTAGTATGTAACGTGCTCGAACGAAAGATAATCTGAAACAAAATTATTTTCTTTTGTTTTACTTTCAACTTTTAACTGAAGTACCTGGTTAACGGCAATTGCACACTAGCCCCATTTGAGTCAACTTTCTACCCGTTCTATATAGGTCAAGTCTCTTCCACTTAGCTATGTAGAAGCAGAGGAAACTCCTGCACCGATTCTAGAGCTGTTCTGTTACGTCTTAAAACACCTACCTACCCATTCTACGCATAATCAACTATCTACCCCATGATAGAATCACACTACCCTTTTCTAGCATTACTAGGTTACCTCTCTACCCCTTTGTTGCATCACTCTACGAATAATAGCATCGTTACTCAACCCTTTTAGAATTACCAACCCTCAAATTTACAAATCTTCTATCAGCGCAGCTTAACCACCTCTAAACCATGGAGTTCATTTTAACAAATTTGCCGGAATGTACTTTCTTTTTTTAGCTGCTTTCTTGCGGAAAAACTATTATTACTATTATTATATATTCAGCTTGCTGAACTAGCACAACAAATGTTATTACGAATTCAGTTCTTAGAATAGCTGTTTTTATCTTGTGTATGATCAAGGTTTAACACAACTAGTACAGTTAATTTTTATACAAAAGGTAAAATCAATGCAGGAAAATGTAGAAAGCATCCTAAGTATTCTATTAACGTAGTTTAAATGTTACGAAACCTGCGTCTCATAACGTATTGAGTCATTTTAACAGAGATATCGTAATTAATTAAAAACTTCCCACACGTACTTGGCCACTACATGCGATACCCTTGTTCCACTTGATATGAGTAAGAAAAAGATAAAATATCATTGTCTTTTTTTATTCGCGTACTTGCGTACGGTGAGTAGCTGCTCAAGTTTTGAATGGGGCTGTGAGGTATACAGAGAGAGATAGGAGAGAGGTCATGAAGATAAATGCTGTTGAGAGATATCACTCGGTGGCTAGGTCTCTACGATATATTGCATTAAACTTTGAACATTCGAGTCTTGCCCTCTTCTGATTGGTTCGCAGTGGCTGCAGCCTGCAGGAGTCTTTCGGGCCAAACCTATTTAGAGCATTAGTTTGAGCAGAACTTGCCTGCCTTGTTCTTCTAATCCGGGCTTTTCCTACTAGTAAAACAACCCGATATATTCATATAATGTCGTCGGCAAACAATTGCGAGCGTCGGGTGACGCATTTCTCCTCGGGTAGTCGAGCCGAAATCGACGCTGTCCTTCAAGACGTCGGCGTTGATGGCCCGTTGTGTAACAATTGTGGAAGACGCGGCCTGCACGTTCTGGCGTTGCACAGTCGGAATCAGCTGTTGGAGTATCTGCTGGTTGAGAGGGGCGCCGATCCTAATGTGACGGATAAAAAGTGAGTCTGAAGCTCATTGGATGCCGCGTTGAGAGATTGATAACTGCGGTCGGTATGGGGTGATAACTGCGGTCGGTGTGGGGTGATAACTGCGGTCGGTATGGGGTGATAACTGCGGTCGGTATGGGGTGATAACTGCGGTCGGTATGGGGTGATAACTGCGGTCGGTATGGGGTGATAACTGCGGTCTGTATGGGGTGATAACTGCGGTCCGCATGGGATGATTAATGCGGTCGGTATGGGGTCATATCTGCGGTCGGTATGGGTTGATAACTACGGTCGGTATGGGGTCATATCTGCGGTCGGTATGGGTTGATAATTGCGGTCGGTATAATTTCTGAAATTATTTAAGACGCTATGCTGTCCATGGCATTAACTTACTGTCCATCAGTTAATCTGTCAAGTCACATCAGCAAGCATACTGTTTGTACTTTATTATGCGATTAAACAAAGAGAAGGATACACTTGGCCGGATAAAGCAGTTACTGTGCTGATTTATTGGCCGATCCAGCTAAGGACTTGAGTCAATAAACGCGTATAGTACGTTGGATTTTTATATCAAACAGATCGAGTTTACAGTATACTGTTCCAATAATGTCGCCAGAGCAGTAGGTACTGATGAATTTGGGGATTTATAGGCAGAGCACACACTCGGGAGTAACATAAATCCGTTACCAAAATGGTAATTAGGGCCATAAATCCACACTATGGTCTGTTAGATTACTCACTGCATGCAGAATTTCATACTAGATCAAGACATTCCCGGGAGGAAAGGAGCAATACGAGGTACTTACCTGGGATTTTATTCGCAATATATCATGGCCTACCGATGGAGATTAAACTACTTCTTTACTTATGATTAAATTTCGTGTACTTAGCAAAATGTACTAAACTTTTCGACAAATAAAAACCCAAGTCCTCAACTCAAATTTGAATCTATCAAAATCGCAAAAAGTTAAAAATTCTATTCTTTATATATGGCATACTTCGAAGTACGTTATGTCCGGTTGGAATTACGTTCCCATAAATTTATGGCTAATTTTATGAAAATCTATTTAAGCATCATTCATTCAATTAAAAGAATTGAGATAACCTGATTGTCCTCAAGATGTCTTCATTTGTGAGTCAATATACGCACCAACTAGAGTGTGTTCTAGAGGTTCTCCGCCAATCCGTGTTAACTCGCATTGCAGAGGTCGCACGCCGCTTCACTACGCCTCTGGCCGGTTGAGCCTGGTGTGCAAAAAGACGGTGAAAATTCTATTGGAGAACGGCGCCAAGGCTGCCGTGCTGGACGACGCTAATCAGGCTCCAATTGATCGAGCACTTTTAGTTGAAAGCGCTGAAACGGCCGAATTGCTGTTCCAAGCTGAGCCGGACTGGTCAATGCGGCACTTCGGTTCCCGCGATGCCGAGGGTAGAACTCTGATGCACGCTTGCGTCGAACGAGAACTGAACGAGTCGGTGCTGTTCCTGCTGAGACACTCGGTCAGCTTGTACGACTCCGATTTTAAAGAGGTTTGGCTTGGCTGGTATCGAGCGGTTTTTTAGTAATGTACAGTCTTTCTAATGTACTTCTTGTCGGGGGGTTAGTGCCGCCAATGTACATTAGATTCGGAGTGGTTGGTGTTTCTGCTTTCTTAATGCGCTCAGCAGGGTTAAAATTCAGTCTTGAATGTACATTTAGTTGACAAAGAGCATCGTACATTCCAAAATTTGTTTTGACACATTCTATATAGACGGAATTCCATCTTCTAATGATGACGCTGCAGGTGAGGGTTAGGGTATTGTAGCCAATAGAGTGTAGCTTACAGCAGTGTTTTTTGCTAGTCTTCTTAACAAATTTACGCTTTATGTTTATTACGCTATGGCTATGACTGTTTTATGATTAGCTAGCATAGGCACTTAGAAGAAACCCCTCCTGCTGACGTTGAACTTGCGTAGTGCTTCCTGGAAATTTAGACGTCACACTCCCTGTTAACAGCACTGCGGATTGTTCTTTGATGGCTTCTTACAGCGACTCGCTTGACACTTTCTGTGCACTATCGTTTCAATTAGTAGCTATCTACGAGCTAGGTTGCTTCTTTACCTTTTGAGCTGCTAAACCACTGGCAGTGGTTAAAATTCTCTACAATATTTTTTGGCTTGACTCCTGCGCACGTAAAGGTCACCATCTAATCTCATTTCATTTACATCCGAGATGAAATCAGTCACAAATCGTGCTCAAATCGCTGATGTTTCTTTCAAATTAGGTCCGACCGCTTGACCTCCTGCTAGAGAGCAACAACGCCATACTGCTACATCGGATCTTCCAGTTCAAGCTCGTCCGTATGTTCCGCCGTCCTGGGGACTCTCCAACGCTCAAATGCAATGCCACACCGGCAGAGTCTCCCAAAGCTCAGCCGAATCTAGTGCGAGACGTATTCGAAATGTTGACAATGATTGACAACACGGGGCGGAGCTTCTTACTGATCGTGCAGGAGCTGAGACGGCTCGGCCTAATTCAACGACATCACGCCAGCGAGACAGTTCGCCAAGCCTTCAGCATCAAAGCGCTGGAGGAGTGCATCAACGAGCAGAATTTGAAAAAGTTTCTCGATCTGATGCGTCAAATGCCGGAGTTTTGTCTAAGCAAGAAAATATTGGAAGGCGAGTCTGGACAACGATTCATAGAAATGTTCATCAAGAAGGCCTATATTGACGAGAACTTCGACCTGATGCAAGTTCTCATGCACGTTATGGGTGACGTCACCCCGGTGAACATTACGCAACGAATTGAGCGCAATTATTTGTTCACGCTGTACAAAGAATGCGAAGAGAACGGTCAAGGTGTTTGGACCTACGTTCGCGAACAGCTGGACTTCAGCAGCGAGGACGCCTTCTGGCACAGTTTGCAATCGTTTCTTGCCCACCTGACGGGCATTGAAACTGCTGAGCCGGATGCTCGACTGTGTCAGGTGAACCAGTTTCGCATCTTTCTCAATCCGATTCGCACCTACATTGTGTGGACCGTCATCACTGGGAAGTGAGTCGATTGATTGTCTAAAACCGATTCCGATTGTTCTAGTTTTTGTCTCAAATGATCAAAATGAGTCCATGAGACAAGTGTCTAACAGGTCCATTCCATAGAGAACTTAAATAGTACGTTATTGCTAGATAAAAAAGCGCCATTTCCAAAATTCCCGCAGAGCATGTTAGTTTTTCAATAAATTAACACTTTCTGTCATTGATTAGCTCGTAGTTGTAATTTCCCTGAAAGCATGCTTATTCCATCAATCAGCTATCCTCTGAGCAGCAAATATGGAAATCTTCTCAATCAATAGATTGTCAGCTGAAATCAATGCAATTCAATAATTGTTTTCATATTTTATCCATCCCTTACAACAGACACCTATTCGTTAAATCAGATCGCTTAATAAATCTATCATTTTGAATTAACTTCTCCTATATCCTGTAGTGCCCTACTGGAAAAGCAATATAGTTAAGAGCAGGTGTGCCAAATTTTTTATGATGCACTGCTTGTTTCATTTGTGTCTTAATTAAGCAGCATTTCGCGATGAAGAGATCACAGCATTAGAATATTGATCATGCTATACTACTTCTACAATAGTAGCTCGTATTTTGCGGCTACCGTTGACCACAGTCGAGACATTCAGCGAGCAACAACTCCTCTTTGAACTCACCTTTGGTTCCTTCACCTACTGGACTACCGTAGGGCTCTTTAACAAAGTTGTCCATAGGACTTCTAGTCTCAGTCTCAGTCGGAGCAAGCTGCGACTCATTTTCTCAGCTTTCCTCTAAATTCGACAGCCCCTGCGTTATGTCAACGATTCCTTGACTAAGTCTATTCTAAACCCCAATTGGCAGTAGGCGTCCGACTTATTTTTCAATGATCTCTACTTACAGTAGATTAAAAAGTATTTTAAATCGCCTTTTTTAAATCGCCCCAGATATCAACGCAGCTTCCTAAACCTGTGCATGCGACAATTCGACGCGATTCCTCTGGGTCTCTACGCCGTGAAAGTGCTGCGCAGCCTCTGCCAGCTGTCAATCATCACCACAGGCGTTCGAGAAGGCCTTGAAGAGCGCGCCGATTCTATGGAACAACTATTGAAAGCTGCGCTCCAGGAGGTGTTCATCAACGATCGGTCGCGAAGAAAAACGGTCACGTGCGATTTCATCCGGTTTAAGCTGACGCCGTACGGCAATCACAGCGTCGTGTCCTTGGCCGCCGTGGCCAAGTGCGGCAACTTCCTGTCCCTGGCCTGCTGTCAGGACGCTCTGGACAAAGACTGGTTCGGCGACTATTTTGAATCGTTGGGACCGGACCGGATGAGGACGCCAATTTGTGCGGCCAAGCGTCAGCTGCTCGTAGCCGTGGCTCTCCTGCCGCCGTTGAATTTCCTCGCCTTCTACGCCGTCGTGAAGTTTCATAGGAGGCGGCTGGAGCAGCGCCGCCAGCTGAGACTGGGCACTTCTGGGCAGGGGCAGGCGAAAGGAAATCATCGCCTACTGCGACCAGTGGAAAAGAAACCGCAGGAGGAGCCTCGGGCAAGGCGAAAGAGTGGCGACAAGCTGGTGTCAAATGACCAGGCTGAGGAGGTGAGGAGGCTGTGCAACAAAATATTTTTGAGATTCGTTGAGACTGTTACGATGCAAATATTTTTCTTTTGTTAGGCTCTCTATGATTTGCTTTATCTTCATCCTCCTGCTCATACTCATACTCATGCTCATATCCTGTGAGTCCTCCTCATACTCATCCTGTGAGTCCTCCTCATACTCATCCTGTGAGTCCTCCTCATACTCATCCTGTGAGTCCTCCTCATCCTCATCCTTTGAGTCCTCCTCATCCTCATCCTTTGAGTCCTCCTCATCCTCATCCTTTGAGTCCTCCTCATCCTCATCCTTTGAGTCCTCCTCATCCTCATCCTTTGAGTCCTCCTCATCCTCATCCTGTGAGTCCTCCTCATCCTCATCCTTTGAGTCCTCCTCATCCTCATCCTTTGAGTCCTCCTCATCCTCATCCTTTGAGTCCTCCTCATCCTCATCCTTTGAGTCCTCCTCATCCTCATCCTTTGAGTCCTCCTCATCCTCATCCTTTGAGTCCTCCTCATCCTCATCCTTTGAGTCCTCCTCATCCTCATCCTTTGAGTCCTCCTCATCCTCATCCTTTGAGTCCTCCTCATCCTCATCCTCATCCTCATTATCTTCCTTATCCTCATCCTCATCCTTTGAGTCCTCCTTATCCTCATCCTCATACTCATATTTTGAGTCCTTCCCATCCGCATCCTTGGACTCAGAGTCTAATTCATTTAATAATCATTCTCGGAGTCATAATCCTCTTCATTCTCCATCCATATCCTTTCATTATTATTTATAGAAATTTCAGCCCATCTGAATATTTTACTTTGTGCAACAAAAATCACGATCAAAGTCCTTTGACAATGCGCATAATATCACGCATCCCAAGGCCAAACAGGGGAACCGCCGATCAGCGCAGTCTGGCATCAACGAAAAGCAAAAACAGCAGCAGCAGCAGCAGCTCCAAGACGATGACAAAGTTTTCAACGAGCAGAGCAGCGCTGAAAATCCCGACGAAGCTGAAGAAGCGGTGGTGCAAGACGAAGAAGAAGAAGAAGACCCGCCCTCCATCAGCGGTTCGCGCGGCCGCCTCAACAGCCGCCACTTTCGCGCCGCCGGTGGCCTGTACGACCACAAGTCGGTCGGCGGGGCCAGTCGGAGCAGCGGAGCCGGAAAAACCGGCGCTGGCATCGGCAGCGGCGGCAAGTTCTCCAGCAGCAGCGACCGCGGCCTCGAAGAGCTTCTAGACGAACTGGATCGAGGTGACAATGAATGCAGCGGCTCGGATCTTCGTCGGGCTGTTCGCAGTTTAGAAGAGTTCTTGAGCTCCCCCTCGGTGAAGTTCCAGTATCACCTGCTGTCGCACCTGGTCCTGCTCGGTCTGCTCACCGGCATCGTACTCTTCAATTTCCACTCGAGGGTCAACCGGTTGGAGTTGCTCATCGCCGTTTGGTTCGTCGGCCTCGTTGTCGAAGAGTTCATCGAATGTCGCAACTGTAAAAGCGTTCTAATTTACCTTAGCGATATGTGGAACGTTATGGATTTGGCTAGCATTGGACTTTTCTACCTGGGATTCTTTGCTAAGCTGGGGCTCGATTTGACTACGGGCGAGGAGGTGGGTAGCTTTTGCTTGTAGTGTAATATTTTCTGTCTGCATTGCTAATGCTTTCTTAAACCGTAGTTCAAACCAAGGACCACCAAAAAGTTTTTAGTGGTCCTTGATTGAAAAAAACGAAGGAGTAAGTTTCAGAATAGCTAGGTCATCTGCAGTGTGACCGGAAGGTTCATCTTCGAACCCCAGCTCTAGGAGTCAACTTGTGCGAGGCACTTAATTCCGCATTGCTTCAATCCACCCAGCTAATATCGGGTACCAGTGTGTGAGCTGGGTAAATTTAGTTGGAATGGTCGTGTGTCTAAATTGTTAGTTATTTTTTATCAAAACATTTGCCACTCCAAACAATCCACCTAGAATAGAACTGATACTCGGCCCCTGCGCAGAAATAAAAAAGCTAAATCTGCAGGAGGGCTGTAGGCACTTTGACGCTTAAAGCGACATCGTCCCACAACCAGCGACTGAGCATGACTGTCCATTGCGCTGACTCCTGAAGCGCGTTCAGACACATTACGGTATGCAGGCATAGACACCCACACAGGCCGGCACCCAGTCACGCACTCTCATAGTGTGTACAAGCAGTAATTCCAGCACACTCTTGTACTCTCTCCATGCCTTGGGGGGTTGCCCTCATGGGCGTAATTGGTCCATCGCCCAACCAATTCGTGCACAAGGCCCCAGATTAATGCAACCCTGCACACGAAACTGCGCTAGGGAAAATAGCCAACCTACAACGCAGGGTCGAACCTGGACCAGTGGCACACAAGGCAGACGCGCTAGACCCATGCGCAAGTACACCTGACACCTTTCGTGAAAAACCGGTGCATTTGGTTCTGACAATCTAATCGAACGCTACTGACAACTTGAAAGATCCACCAAAACTAAATTATCGTCTCGTACTTTTCTAAACGATCCTTGAAAAATACCCCAAACTAAATCAAGGTCGAGCGTCTCTCCTGCGTGCCAGACTTTGTAGACAGTCGCTACTATTGGATCCGGGTTCTGTACTGCGTGTGCCTCTTCCTACTCTACTGTCGCCTGCTATTCTACGCTGTCATCTTCAAAGCGATCGGACCGAAAATCCGCATGATCTGCGAGATGCTCGTCACCGACCTGCTGCCGTTCCTTCTAGTCCTGGGAATCTTCATGGCCGCGTTCGGAGTGTCCCTGCAGTCGCTGCTGTACCCGAACGGATTCTTCCAGTTGAAATCCACACCGGCTGCGCAGGGCAACGCCACGTGCGAGGATTTGCACAACAACCGCTGGGAGATGCAGCGCGTCTGGGTTAACCTGATTGAGAAAGCGTTCTACATCACCGTTGGCGAGTTCTTTGTCGAAGAATTGAAAGGCCTCGCTTGCGAGGAGGCCGGATGTCCGCACGAGATTGGTCGAGTGTTGGTGCCAACGGCGCTTAACTTCCTGTTCATCCTGGTCACCAATGTGCTGCTATTGAACTTGTTGATCGCCTTGTTTAGCAAAACTGTCGATCAGATTCACGGGAATAGCACTTCCGTTTGGTGAGTTGAGTCCTTAATTGATTCTTTAGCATACTTCGATCCTTCTTCAATGACTTGGTGTACTCTAGCATCCTTGATTTGTTATAATTATCGATTCATTTCCGGTATCCAAAACATCATTCAGGTACTACAGTCGCCATTACACCGTTGAAGAGTTCCAGCGCAGGCTAGCGCTTCCGCCGCCACTGAACATCCTTCAAGCTGTCTGCCTGATGGTCCGCCAGCTGCGGACTCCTCGCTGCCTCAGCAACACCCGGTTGGCCCGTCACCGCGCCACGGTCCTTCGACGACTTCGCGGCGCTCGCAAAGAGTCCACGGTGCTCAAGTTTGTGTACTTTCTAGCCGTGCAGGCGGTGGCGCTGAGGGTGAAGCGGGCCGAACTCTATCTGGGATTGGTGAAGTCGAATCGTGCTCGCCACTTCACGGAATCCGGGGATGCGGCTGTGTCGGCTGTTGAATCTGAGCAGCAGCACCAGCCGCCGCCGCCGCAGCTTCAGGCCGTCGAGCGACGCCTCGCATCGTTGGACGACCAGATGCGAGAGTTGCACTTGCTACTAGAAAAGATTCTGCAACAGCAGCAGCAGCAGCATCTCCAGCACCATCCGGATCCACCACCACCGAATTACCAGTTGCGGGTTCATCCGCCTACAAATTCGTCGGAGAGTTCTTCAGAGAGATCAGCCAGCTTTTTCCATTCGGCTCTGGATTTTAATGAATAAACATGCGTACTTTGTGATTATTCAAGTTTTTCGCTTGTCCTCAGTTGCATGGTTAGTAGTAAACGACGATTATTTTGTCTTCATAATTGTCTACTGAGCCATGTTTCCTTCAGTCCCTATTGCTGTGTGTCTATAGATGTGTCCTTCAGTCCATACCCCGTATTGCTGTGTGTCTATAGATGTGTCCTCGAGTCCGTATAGCTTTGTGTCTATAGATGTGTCCTCCAGTCCGTATAGCTGTGTGTCTATAGATGTGTCCTCCAGTCTGTATAGCTGTGTGTCTATAGATGTGTCCTTCAATCCTTATTGCTGTGTGTCTATAGATGTGTCCTTCAGTCCGTACCCCGTATTGCTGTGTGTCTATAGATGCGTCCTTTAGTCTGCATTCCTGTGTTTCCTTAAATTTTTTTGTAGATTTTTAGTGTTTTTTCAGCTTGAAAATCAAGACTTCTCCTAGTTGATTTACCATTTACCATAAAGTGAACATAAAAAAGCGCTTTGTCCAATATAATTATTGTTTTATTTGTGAAACCTAAAAAAATTTCATACCTTCATTCTCATTTCTTATATTTTATTTGCATAAATATTCGTTGTCTGCTACTGATTAATTGAGTAGTAAAACTCGTCAGATGCTTGTCCTTGATGTATTTGCGCTTATGAAATAACTAAGTATACAGTCGCAAATTGGTTAAAAATATTAGTTTACTACTTTAGTTTTTATCATGAACACGAAATTAATCAAATTATGTTTGGCTTTAAATATAAACCCTTTTTGGATTGTCCGTAAAAGGCTCCTATTGTTTTCCGTTTGAGAATCTTGTTAGTGTGTTAACCTATTTCTCCTGCCTGACCATCAAACAATACCGGACACCAAGCTCCTTTTCTAAATATACCTTTTCAGCTAAAAATTCTAATTCCCATTTCGCTCGTATTGTCCTTATTTCCATCCCTATCCTCATTCCCATTCCCATCATCATCCCCATCCCCATCCTCATCTCCATCCACATCCTCATGCCCGTCCCCATCCTCATCCCCATCCCATCCTCAGTCCCATCCTCATCCTCAACCCCATCCTTATTCCCATTCTTGATCCCATCCCCATCCTCATTCCCATCCCCATCCTCATTCGTATCTCTATTCTCAATCCCATCCTCATCCTCAACACCATCCTCATTACCATCCTTTTTCACATCCCTATTCTCATTCGCATCCTAATCCTCATTTCCATTCTCCAATCTGTTTTCTCCTTCCGATTTCTGCTCGCCAAGGCCACCTGTTGCGAACCAAGATCTATTGTCTCAAAAAATTCTGATTATGTTTCCTGCCGCCCCAGGAATCAGGTGCGTGACATTGTCTTATTCTTGACAGCGGCACGAGTTTAGCCTTGACGCTTAACATTTAACTTTTTTTACATTATTATAATTGCAATCCGTTGCGATTATAAAAACTGATTATCTCGACACCGATGTCGTCATTGTCCCCGACAGTTTAGTTGAAACAAACCAAGAAAAATTTTATATTAGTCTCTTATCCTGTCAGTCTGATATATCAATTTTCATTTGTACAGCCGAATCGCGTGATTTCCCTGGCCAAGACAATTGGCTAATATAAAAGTCACGATAGCGCTCCAGTAACAACAACTTCTCTGTCTTGTATTGCATGAACATTGTCTGGTGTTATTATAATCTATGCCTACTATAGCTATTGTAGGCGCACAAAGACAAAGACCAATACAAAGTCTAGAAAGTAATTTGAGAACGCGGGACTAAAAGCCAGCCAGCCAGCCACCCTCCCCCCTGAGTGGTTGGGGGCCAGATAGAGATCCACAAGTTGTTGCTTCCTTCATTTTCAAGCATGTCTGATGCGGATCTGCACGTGAAATCTTTTGGCGAGGGCGGACAAGTTTTGTTAATTGTGTAGCCTTTGGTGAGATGGACAAGAGAGACTTTGGAAGGAATAGTCTTTGTGTCTGTCAGCCTTCATTGCCAACTAGCACGCAATCACAAACAGTGTGACGTGAGAAGCACACCTTGTGTGAAGGAGCAGACACTGAAGCTCCTGAAAAGCACACGCCGAAGCTCCTGAAGAGCACACACTGAAGCTATGAGCACACACTGAAGCTACTGAAGAACATAAACTGAAGCTTCTGAAAAGCACACACTGAAGCTCCTGAAGAGCACACACTGAAGCTCCTGAAGAACATAAACTGAAGCTAGTGTAGAGCACACACTGAAGCTCCTGAAGAACATAAACTGAAGCTAGTGTAGAGCACAAAACGAAGCTACTGAAGAGCACACACTGAAGCTACTGAAAAACATAAACTGAAGCTCCTGAATAACACACACTGAAGCTATTGTAGAGCACACACTGAAGATAGTGTAGAGCACACACTGAAGCTCCTAAAGAGCACACACTGAAGCTCCTGAATAAAACACGCTGAAGCTCCTGAATGACACATGCTGAAGCTCCTGAAGAACACACGCTGAAGCTCATGAAGAACACACGCTGAAGCTCATGAAGAACACACGCTGAAGCTCATGAATAACACACGCACTGAAGCTTCTGAAGAGCGCACACTGAAGCCGCTGAAGGGCACACACTAATGCTCCTGAAGAGCTCCACGAGTCTGAGTATAATAGTGTCTCTCACGTATTTTCTGTTTGAAGCTACACACAAAAACTTCTTTGATAATAAGCTGCTTTGATTCTTTCATGTCCAGCTCTACATACTGTGCGTAAACATTGAATAAAACCACCTTCATACTAAAAAACATGACTTTGTTATCTTTAAAATCCTTTCAGTTTTCATTAGCCCTCGCTAGCTGATGGGAAGCTACCAGCTTTCTGTGGAAACTTTTTTTTCTTGCAAATATTTGCAACGACGTTGCCTCCCAAAGAGGCTTAGAAAATTCGATTTGATGGTGCTGTCAAGAGTTTAGGCGTGTGATCAGCTGATTACATCGAACGCATTCCAAGTTTTTTTCCTCCCATCTGACACTCTGGTGTCTCCTTCTGACACTCTGGTGTCTCCTTCTGACACTCCGGTGTCTCCTTCTGACACTCCGGTGTCTCCTTCTGACACTCCGGTGTCTCCTTCTGACACTCCGGTGTCTCCTTCTGACACTGCGGTGTCTCCTTCTGACACTCCTGTGTCTCCTTCTGACACTCCGGTGTCTCCTTCTGACACAGGACACAAACCTCGGACACAATAAGGTTTTGCTAATGGACCTCATGCAAAGAAGATCACAGGCCCACAGGTCACAGTCTGCTGTCTCATACACAGGTGCCATCCCGTGTCAACCCATGTCACACCCAAGACTTGAAGCTGTTGTTGTGTGCCAGCCAGGTGTGCCTTTTTTTTAAAAGTCGTATTTTTTCATCTTGAATGAGGCAATACCATTAGTTAGGTAGCTAATTTCAATTAACAGACTGGTGTCTTCACCTTGGACAAATAACAAAGATTTTTCACCAACTCATCAGAGTGTGACATCTTTAAAACTAGGTCACGCTTCATCAAGAAACAGTTATTATTTCGTAAAACGCTAATTTTTAAAAAAATTAGACTGTGCTAGCAGGCTAATGCAACCGCGCCTGAGGCGCTTTCTCGGCCAGACTCACAATCAATGCTACGCTCTAAATGCTTCATCACTATTGTCGTGCTAAGCAGCCATTACTATCTATCTATATGATGATGGCGCTGAATGGAATATAACAAAACTCAGAAATCACTTATCAGTAGGTCTAAATCTTGAATCATTACGCACTGGTTAGATGCGGGCGAGAGTGTTAAATTTCTCCCTTATAGGAAGCAAAGTTTTTAGAACACAGCCAACCGCCTCCCTGATTCTTCTTCTAGCACTGGCTTGCTTGCCTTCCCAAGGATGTCGCGTGAGCTGACTTCGGGTTCGAATACTATAAATCGAAGCGGAATTAGACACGCTGACAAAAGCAATAGCCAGATGTCCGACTTTTGCGGGTTGGCTGGGTAGGTAGGTAAGGGAAAGGTGGAAATCTTCCTCTAATCTTGATAATCAGCTCCGCAATATAATTGGGGATTGCGAGAGCCTAGAAGTCAGTGAGGGTTGTCCGTTCGGGCACGCCATCCGGAGGCTTGCGGGGGGTTGTCGAACGAAGCGAAGCAAAGCAATCAAAAAAAGTTTTTTTATGCAACGATATTTTTTGTCGCGCTTTTGCCGCCGATTTTTGCTTTTCAATTAATTTTCCATTACAGGAAAATTCGATTGCTCAAAACTCGAAAGCGAGGGGGGAAGACAAGTTTGACCTCGCTTTGTAGAAAATAAATTTGCTAGCAATTTCTTTTGAGCCCGTGCAGGTAGAGAAACTCTGGGCATTAGTTAGGGAATTTTGGCACCTCTTTTGCTAGCAAATTCAGTTTCCTGTGGAAATTTAAAATGGATGAAGAACTGCTGTCTACCATCTGCTTATCTACTGTCTACTATCTGCTTATCTTCTGTCTATTATCTGCTTGTCTACTGTCTACCATCTGCTTATCTACTGTCTACTATCTGGTTGTCTACTGTCTATTATCTGCTTGTCTACTGTCTACCATCTGCTTATCTACTGTCTACTATCTGGTTGTCTACTGTCTATTATCTGCTTGTCTACTGTCTACCATCTGCTTATCTACTGTCTACTATCTGGTTGTCTACTGTCTACCATCTGCTTATCTACTGTCTACTATCTGCTTATCTTCTGTCTATTATCTGCTTGTCTACTGTCTACCATCTGCTTATCTACTGTCTACTATCTGGTTGTCTACTGTCTACCATCTGCTTATCTACTGTCTACTATCTGCTTATCTTCTGTCTATTATCTGCTTATCTTCTGTCTATTATCTGCTTGTCTACTGTCTACCATCTGCTTATCTACTGTCTACTATCTAGTTGTCTACTGTCTACTATCTGCTTATCTACTGTCTACTATCTGGTTGTCTACTGTCTACTATCTGCTTGTCTACTGTCTATTATCTGCTTATCTACTGTCTACTATCTGGTTGTCTACTGTCTACCATCTGCTTATCTACTGTCTACTATCTGGTTGTCTACTGTCTACTATCTGCTTATCTACTGTCTACTATCTGGTTGTCTACTGTCTACCATCTGCTTGTCTACTGTCTATTATCTGCTTATCTACTGTCTACTATCTGGTTGTCTACTGTCTACTATCTGCTTATCTACTGTCTACTATCTGGTTGTCTACTGTCTACTATCTGCTTGTCTACTGTCTACTATCTGCTTGTCTATTGTCTACTATCAGCTTATCTACTGTCTATTATCTGCTTGTCTACTGTCTACCATCTGCTTGTCTACTGTCTACTATCTGCTTGTCTACTGTCTACTATCTGCTTGTCTACTGTCTACTATCTGCTTATCTACTGTCTACTATCTGCTTGTCTACTGTCTACTATCTGCTTGTCTACTGTCTACTATCTGCTTGTCTACTGTCTACTATCTGCTTGTCTACTGTCTACTATCTGCTTGTCTACTGTCTACTATCTGCTGATCTACTGTCTATTATCTGCTTGTCTACTGTCTACTATCTGCTTGTCTATTGTCTACTATCAGCTTATCTACTGTCTACTAACTGCTTATCTACTGTCTACTATCTGGTTGTCTACTGTCTACTATCTGCTTGTCTACTGTCTACTATCTGCTGAACTACTGTCTACTATCTGCTTGTCTACTGTCTATTATCTGCTTATCTACTGTCTACTATCTGGTTGTCTACTGTCTACTATCTGCTGAACTACTGTCTACTATCTGCTTGTCTACTGTCTATTATCTGCTTATCTACTGTCTACTATCTGGTTGTCTACTGTCTACTATCTGCTTATCTACTGTCTACTATCTGCTTATCTACTGTCTACTATCTGCTTATCTACTGTCTACTAACTGCTTATCTATTCGAAATTTTGCTTTTAAAACGGGCAAATCAATTTTAAAATCCAGCTTCTTGCGAAACGTAGGGGAAAATTTCGGTTTTCAAAAGCGCCGCCACATCTCTCCTTAGTCGGCTGTTTCGCATACACAAAGTGGTCAAAGTCATTAGAGCAGCAGTGCTAATTGTTGCCTAATGATTATTTTGGCCGCTTTTAACACGCCTCCCCTCACTATTAGCCATTGCCACCCACTCTGCCACTCCATGGGGCCACGCGGCTTTGTAAAAACTTGAACAATCTTCTTCTTTTTCGAAGAGAGTAAGAAAAGAATTATTGATTTTTTGAAGATTTCCCGCTGCCAAATCGTTTTTCACTGCTGATATTTGTTAAAACGGTGTCACAAGAAATCAATTTTTTGTTTAAAAAGAGGTGATGAAGCAGAAATTCAGTCGGAGGTTGGCAAAGGTGTCAAGGTGTTAGAGTGGGGCGGTGGGTCCGTCTCAAAAATATTATATGCATTTACTCGATAAATAAGGATGTCCGCGAGACGATCACAGACGCACCAAATAATTCCATGGAAATAAATAACTTGGGATCAGCACAGCGCGTCTGTCTGTCAGCATGCAGAAATTCAGAATCATTTCACTCGAAGCAAGCTGCTGCAAATCTTTGTAATTTAATCGTTGATGAAAACTCGGCTTATTAAAGCTCGCAACTCAACTTTGATGGGCGATAATTAATGGAGTTAGCTTAACTAACTAAAACTCCTGACACGCCTGCTCAAATCTAATTATCTGTCTAAATAAGCTGGCCGACGGCTTAACCTCCGCGTCCTAACTATAAGCCCACCAAAATATGTGAGGGATATTTTGTATCCGCGGGAGACTTCCATGATTCGTCTTAAATAAATCCGAATCAGCACGGAATGCCAGCTCCTACCCTGGCCGCTTGGTAGATTTTTTTGCATCTCCCAACCTCGGTGGGATAATTAGGCAGGTAGTTTTTTTTTATTTTTTGCTGTTGGGACAGATAGAAAAAAAACTAACCTGACTGACACGAAACAGGAGGAGGGGTCGCTCTGTGGAGTTGGGCTTAGGAGGTTGATTAGGAGAGTTTGATTTGAAAACAATAAGGGAGAATACAGAATAAAATAGGGAAACATATGAAAGAGTAGATGGGATGCAAGAGGCAGCGGTAGGGATAAAAGAGAGAGCAAATGGGATAAAAAGAGAGCGGTAGGGATTAAATAGACAGCGGAAGAGTTAAAGGAGGCAGCGGAAGAGTTAAAAGAGACAGCGGAAAAGATTTAAGAGACAGCGGAAGTGATAAAAGAGACAGCGGAAGAGTTAAAAGAGACAGCGGAAAAGATAAAAGAGACAGTGGAAAAGATTAAAGAGACAGCGGAAGAGTTAAAAGAGACAGCGGAAAAGATTAAAGAGACAGCGGAAGAGATAAAAGAGACAGCGGAAGAGTTAAAAGAGACAGCGGAAAAGATAAAAGAGACAGTGGAAAAGATTAAAGAGACAGCGGAAAAGATCAAAGAGACAGCGGAAAAGATTAAAGAGACAGCGGAAGAGATAAAAGAGACAGCGGAAGAGATAAAAGAGACAGAGGAAGAGATAAAAGAGACAGCGGAAAAGATAAAAGAGACAGCGGAAGAGTTAAAAGAGAGAGGTACAGACAACAGCAATAGACGGAGGGATAAAAGAGAAAGATGCATAGAAATTTTAACCCATTTTAATAAAGATTATTCACGAAGCGATAGAATTCGATAAAATCGAGGTAGGGGGGAAAAATTCCTCTCGTCCAAAGTGTGCGTCCGAGTTTGTCACCAGTAATCTTAGACCAATTTCAATGCCAATCATTGTCCAATAAATTAAGTTCAAATTTTACAACAAGGGGGGCGTGAATGCGGCTGTTATTGTTGATTTCTGTTGCTAAATAACTAGAATAACGCCAAAGTGTCCCCTTTCACCTCAGCGGGTTTTTGGCAGTGGTCCTGTTGTAGTAATAATAGAGTCTGTAGAGCAGGGTGGCTTGATAATATTTTCATAAAGATTGAGACTGCACGCTGGGCGCGCCTCGAACTAGGTAGTCATTAGCTCAAATGGGATAGTGTTAGATTGCGGCTCTGCTATGCCTGCTTGGCTGGTGGATTCTAAACTGGTCTCTCTCTGATTACATCCTCATTAAACATGCGCCTGTCAAACTGGTTGGCATAGGCGTCCCACGCTTTTGTCCCCGCATAAACCCACTGTTTCCGGTCCCTCTTTCTATCTCTCTGTCTATCTATCTATCTATCTATCTATCTATCTATCTATCTATCTATCTATCTATCTATCTATCTATCTATCTATCTATCTATCTATCTATCTATCTATCTATCTATCTATCTATCTATCTATCTATCTATCTATCTATCTATCTATCTATCTATCTATCTATCTATCTATCTATCTATCTATCTATCTATCTATCTATCTATCTATCTATCTATCTATCTATCTATCTATCTATCTATCTATCTATCTATCTATCTATCTATCTATCTATCTATCTATCTATCTATCTATCTATCTATCTATCTATCTATCTATCTATCTATCTATCTATCTATCTATCTATCTATCTATCTATCTATCTATCTATCTATCTATCTATCTATCTATCTATCTATCTATCTATCTATCTATCTATCTATCTATCTATCTATCTATCTATCTATCTATCTATCTATCTATCTATCTATCTATCTATCTATCTATCTATCTATCTATCTATCTATCTATCTATCTATCTATCTATCTATCTATCTATCTATCTATCTATCTATCTATCTATCTATCTATCTATCTATCTATCTATCTATCTATCTATCTATCTATCTATCTATCTATCTATCTATCTATCTATCTATCTATCTATCTATCTATCTATCTATCTATCTATCTATCTATCTATCTATCTATCTATCTATCTATCTATCTATCTATCTATCTATCTATCTATCTATCTATCTATCTATCTATCTATCTATCTATCTATCTATCTATCTATCTATCTATCTATCTATCTATCTATCTATCTATCTATCTATCTATCTATCTATCTATCTATCTATCTATCTATCTATCTATCTATCTATCTATCTATCTATCTATCTATCTATCTATCTATCTATCTATCTATCTATCTATCTATCTATCTATCTATCTATCTATCTATCTATCTATCTATCTATCTATCTATCTATCTATCTATCTATCTATCTATCTATCTATCTATCCATCTATCTCTCTGTCTATCTATCTATCTATCCATCTATCTCTCTGTCTATCTATCTATCTATCTATCTATCTATCTATCTATCTATCTATCTATCTATCGATCTATCTATCTATCTATCTATCTATCTATCTATCTATCGATCTATCTATCTATCTATCTATCTATCTATCTATCTATCTATCTATCTATCTATCTATCTATCTATCTATCTATCTATCTATCTATCTATCTATCTATCTATCTATCTATCTATCTATCTATCTATTAATATCAACCATGTAAATAAAATCAGTGATTTATTTCAAATTCATGATCCACTTTCCTGCCTCACAAAAATCCTCCCGTTGTTTTCCATCCCGCATAAACCTTCGTCACCCTCCCTCTAACCAGCTTCCATTCTCAGCGCAAAACCGGCCTCCAATCAGTTTGACTGGCAGCTCAGCAGAGCCCACCACCTCCAGAAGCGACTTTCACCATCGCCAAGCTTTCAATGAGTTGATTTAGCAGCATTGACGGAATTAAACAACCTCTTGCATGGAGTTGAAGAAATCCCAGTTTCTCGGACAATCCACAGCGACTAACAAAACACGGCGCCTCCACTATATAGGTCCCCTTTTTCCTGAAGGGTTTGGAAAGGATTCTGGCTTTTTTTAGAAAGGTCGGAACGGAAAGGGTCCCAGCTGAGCTTGGAAATGCAGGCGGATGCGATCTAGTGAATGAATTTCAGTTTAGTGGTGCAAGGGGATGGCAAAATGTTTGGGGAAAAACCTGCCAGCATAAGAAACTTTTGCTTGCTTGCAGATTTTGTTGTGCTGAAGATGCGTGCAAGAGAAGCAAGGATTGAATTGTGGCGGGCGTTCAGACACACACTGAGTGACAGATTGTTGGGGCCGGATTGAAGGCCTAATAGAATCAAGAAGTCATTTAGCAGATGTGTCAGCAGGAAACCAAGAAGTGACTGACTAAATTATGAGATTAAGCGAGTGTCTGGACGCCTTCATCCACACACTTTTTTTTCTAGTTCGCAGCTTCCTGCTTGAAGCTTAGGGAAAATTTTCTTTAACTTCCTGAGCGCTAATACTCCATCAAGCGACTCAATGGCAAGCAAGCCTTATATCCCCTTCCTCTTCTGGTCGTGTTTTAGCTTTCTGCAATTGAGAGCTCACTCTTCATCACGGCATTAATTCTTGCTTTTTCCCTTACTAGCAGGCTTATCAAGGCTTGATGGGAAGTGACATCGCCTTCAGCCCCGCCTTTCCTAAATAATTTGCCAAGCATTTGCAACCCACACACAACGCCCATATATAGGCCACAACACTTGGAAATGCCTCGGTAAGTGACAGGGGCTTAATAAGATCAAGTTTGAATGCTGATATGCTTATAGCTCGGTTTTAGTCATGCTTACTCGAAAGTGAAAACCTTATATTCGGGATGGGAAATCTGACGGCATGGTGGAGCTACGTGCGGTTTTCTTGAGATTCAATCTCATGGAGTGTGGATCTCATGGAGTGTGGATCTCATGGAGTGTGGATCTCATGGAGTGTGGATCTCATGGAGTGTGGATCTCATGGAGTGTGGATCTCATGGAGTGTGGATCTCATGGAGTGTGTATCTCATGGAGTGTGGATCTCATGGAGTGTGGATCTCATGGAGTGTGTATCTCATGGAGTGTGTATCTCATGGAGTGTGGATCTCATGGAGTGTGGATCTCATGGAGTGTGGATCTCATGGAGTGTGGATCTCATGGAGTGTGGATCTCATGGAGTGTGGATCTCATGGAGTGTGGATCTCATGGAGTGTGGATCTCATGGAGTGTGGATCTCATGGAGTGTGGATCTCATGGAGTGTGGATCTCATGGAGTGTGGATCTCATGGAGTGTGGATCTCATGGAGTGTGGATCTCATGGAGTGTGGATCTCATGGAGTGTGGATCTCATGGAGTGTGGATCTCATGGAGTGTGGATCTCATGGAGTGTGGATCTCATGGAGTGTGGATCTCATGGAGTGTGGATCTCATGGAGTGTGGATCTCATGGAGTGTGTATCTCATGGAGTGTGGATCTCATGGAGTGTGTATCTCATGGATTGTGGATCTCATGGAGTGTGGATATCATGGAGCGAAGTATGGATCTTATTAAGTATGGATCTTATGGAGCGAAGTGTGGATCTCATGAGGTGTGTATCTCATGGAGTGTGGATCTCATGGAGTGTGTATCTCATGGAGTGTGGATCTCATGGAGTGTGTATCTCATGGATTGTGGATCTCATGGAGTGTGGATATCATGGAGCGAAGTATGGATCTTATTAAGTATGGATCTTATGGAGCGAAGTGTGGATCTCATGAGGTGTGTATCTCATGGAGTGTGGATCTCATAAAGTGTAGATCTCATGGAGCGAAGTATGGATCTCATTAAGTATGGATCTCATGGAGCGAAGTGTGGATCTCATGAGGTGTGGATCTCATGAAGTGTGGATCTCATGGAGTTTTGATTTCACAATGCTTCGATTTCATGAAGTCAGCCCTAAGAACAGTGTAATACTCTGTCTGTGTGCTAATTTGCATAATGAATCATTATAAAGGAGAAAAGAGTTGGTAAAAATTAGACACTGCCTCATGACACTAAAATAATTATCCATCTGGCTTAATAATTATTGATTTAATCTTGACTCTTCTGTCCAGAAAGCTATCCACAACGGTTTCAACAACAGATAGTTGAATAATTTTGAACAAGAAAATTGTCTTGTTCTTCCTTTTTTGAGAAGAAACATGAGGTAGGGGGTGGCTGGATCTGGGATGTTGACTTCTTGATCAAAAACTACAGGCCAGGAGCTTTTTGGACATCTTTCTGTCTAATTGATATTTTGTGTCGCTTGTGTTACTGCATAACTGAGCATAGCAACTGGGGGAGAAAGACAAGCTGAATAATTCTCAACGGACAACACAGAGTCTTCCTTTTTTTACTTTGATACACAATTTTCTTGAAACCATTTTTTACATTAAATTAAGCTTCCGCTCCAGCTTTCTGATTATCTGTGTGTGTGTGTGTGTGTGTGTTTCTTCGCGTGGTCTTCAATAATTTATAACCTTGGCTTTCTCGTTAAACCAGCAATAAGCACTGCAGACCAATTGGTAAATTGTTCCATTCTCCCATACATTACCACGAAGATGTGGCCGAAAAAAATTTGTTGGAAAATTTGGGAAAAAACGATTTTTCGAATTATTGACAACCAGCTCTCAGAATCTATTCACTGCCGCATCAAGTTAGCTTCCCACTTTGCATTTACACTAGCTGCAGACACTTCCCATAATATTGTTAGCTCAGTTGGCCCAATGGGACACGAAGTTAAACCAGTCGTGTATCCTTGAGTGACAGATTTTTTTGATCTGATATCGCCATTATTCTTGGAAAGCCCGCCCCCCCCAGCCGGAGGCGATGGCGGAGCTGACCGCTCAACGTAGCTAGCTATGGGAAAATTTCGTTTAAAAATCATTCAAATTGTTCCAACTAAATAATTGCGGGAGAGAATCCCTGATTTGATCTGTCCCCTGCCTGCCCCTGGGCGAAAGTGGTACTAGCTAGCAGATCACAACAATTTGCATCTTGTTATGCTAAGCGCCAGATACGGCGCTCAATTCCCTCTGTGCCTCATCAAATCTATAGAAGCTGGAAACGCTCACACCTAGTTGGGATATAAGCCTAACTTTTAGCAGAAATTGTCACTAGCTTTCTGTGACCAAACAATTTTATAAGTTACAAATTCTTACATTACAGCAGCTGTCACTCATTACAGCAGCTGTCACTCATTACAGCATTTGTCACTCTTTACAGCAGCTGTCAGTCATTACAGCATATATCACTCATTACAGAGCTGTCACTCATTACAGCCGTTGTCACTCATTACAGCATCTATCACTCATTGCAGCATCTATCACTCATTACAGAGCTGTCACTCATTACAGAGCTGTCACTAATTACAGCATCTGTCACTCATTACAGAGCTATCACTCATTACAAAGCTGTCACTCATTATAGCATCTATCACTCATTGCGGCATCTATCACTCATTACAGAGCTGTCACTCATTACAGAGCTGTCACTAATTACAGCATCTGTCACTCATTACAGAGCTATCACTCATTATAGAGCTGTCACTCATTACAGAGCTGTCACTCATTATAGAGTATCACTCATTACAGAGCTGTCACTCCTTACAGAGCTTTCACTCCTTACAGAGCAATCAATCATTAGAGTCCTTATGGCAGTATTTTTATGATTCATGGAGAATAAAAATGATTAAATATGGCCTTATGACAAGAAAAAAAAGAAACTGTACACAAGTAATATAATTTAGGCATATATTGTTACATCTTTGCTTCTCAAGCACTTAACAAAGCGAAACACAGCTTGTTTAGAATATTTTATTAAAACAAAAATTTTCTGTAACGACACAATTTGTTTCGAATGCGCAAATAAGCAGAACACATTATTATAACAAGCAATTTTTGCAATAAAACAATCATTTTTTGTTAGACAAACAACAAAAAGATTTTTAAAAATCCATTTTTAATAATAGTAAAACAAAACGATTCAGCCATTAACTAAAAGAGCTCTCCGATAGGTGACATGTTGCGAGAAAACCAAACTGTTACGATGAATTTTCGGCAAATTTTTTGCCTATTTTGACTAGCCTAACAACTAATCGAAACATTTGTTATGCATTACAGAATTGTGAAAGCAGAATTAAACATTTTCATGATATTTTTCGGGCGAAAGTTACAATAAGAATCTGCATTGCTGCGTGAGGTTCGCTATGACTAGTCTAAGTACAACATTGATCTATTGTCGGTTCAAATAATTTGTACAATCCGATATTATTTTTTTCTGTTTTTGTTTCGAATTTAAATTTAACTCCTTGGTCAGGGGGACCTTCACGTTTGGATCCGTGGTGAAGGATCACAAATCCACAAATTTGAGATTTGGGCTCTTGGATTTTAATTTTGGGATTTGATATTTGAAATTAGGATCAGGGATCTGGGGATCTGGGATCTGGAATCTGGGGATCTGGGATCTGGGATCTGGGATCTGGGATCTGGGATCTGGCATCAGGGATCTGGGGTCTGGGATCTGGGATCTGGCATCAGGGATCTGGGATCTGGCATCAGGGATCTGGGGTCTGGGATCTGGGATCTGGCATCAGGGATCTGGGATCTGGGATGTGATATAAATTTTGGGATCTTTGATATGAAAAGCTTGGGATCTGGGATATGAAATTCGGGATCTGGGAGCTGAAATTTGGGATCTGGGATGTGAGATTCGGGATCCAGGATATGGAAACTAGGGATTAATTTAGAATTAAGGATCCATTTTATCCTAAACGCTAACTTGCGACTTTAAGCTCTAGAATGGAATACGCATCAAGCCATACATAAAAAACAATCAGAATAAAACAAAGAACTGGTGCCAGAGCTGCAGCAGCAGCAGCTCACGAACTCGTGTTCAGCACAAGCGGCCGAGACGCCCGAGAAGTTGGCAACGACAGAGGCGTCGGCGGCTGCGGCGGCGGAGTCTGCGACGGCTGGGCGGACGTCGACGGGTGCTCCGGCTCGAGCAGGCTCGCCATGTCGAATCCGCGTTTCCTTCTCACTGTTGCTACCGCCTGATCGAATCCTAGCAACGGTTGCTGGGGAAACGGAAACGGTTGCTGTGGCAACGTTGGCATTGACGACACGGGCATGGGCAGGCCGCCAAAATCTGCGGCAGCGCTGGCGGCGGCGGCGGCGGCGGCGGCTGCCATGGCGGCGGCTGCCTGCCAGTCGAAGCACTTGTCCGGCCCCGTCGGCGAAGGCGTCGGCGTGTCCTCCTCGTCCGGGCACGCCAGCCCCATCGCCTTGCGCACCTTGCGTTGAGCGCGGCGCCGCCGGAAATCGCCCCGCTTGAAGTCGTCCAAATTGGCCGGGTGGATTGACCAGTAATGGCCCTTGCCGTTGGAGGAGCGGCCTGCGGGCGGAGATCACGGATGTTGATAATATTGGGGCTGTAGCTGAGGGGGTTTGTAGCTTAGGGGGTTGTAGCTGAGGGGGTTGTAGCTGAAGGGGTTGTAGCTGAGGGGGTTGTAGCTGAAGGGGTTGTAGCTGAGGGGGTTGTAGCTGAAGGGGTTGTAGCTGAAGGGGTTGTAACTGAAGGGGTTGTAGCTGAAGGGGTTGTAGCTTAGGTGGTTGTAGCTTAGGTGGTTGAGGCTGAAGGGGTTGTAGCTGAGGGGGTTGTAGCTGAAGGGGTTGTAGCTGAAGGGGTTGTAGCTTAGGTGGTTGTAGCTGAGGGGGTTGTAGCTGAAGGGGTTGTAGCTGAAGGGGTTGTAGCTGAAGGGGTTGTAGCTGAAGGGGTTGTAGGTGAAGGGGTTGTAGCCGAAAGGGTTGTAGCTGAAGGGGTTGATGAGGTTTTTGATGGAACTTGAGACTTTTAAAAATTTTATGTTTGGGAAAAATATCCTATCTGTACGGTTCCTTACTTTGCCTAGATTTTTTCAAGCTCGGATTGCTTAATGAGCCTCATATTTTTATCCACTGCCGAAGAAATTATCTGATCAAATAAAAAATGCCATTATATTCTGGTTTTTTAGCTAATTTTTAGTAGTTCTGCATGCTTGGGAAATATTGTTACAGATCAGAATTTTCCCGATCCAATCAGCTCTCTGACAACAGTGGAACATCTGCAATGTTTCCTGCTTTTTTGGCATTCCAATTAATTCCCAAAATATATTGATTTTTCATTCGATAAAGAATGGATCTATTGACCAAAAAAATATTATATTTGTCTGCCTTCCTCTAACAAAAGATTACCTAACTAGTTTTTTTTTCCAAATTTTTGAAAAAGTGGAAGTTTTTTTTCAAGCGAAACCCATTTAGCTGGTGGTCACACATGCCTCAACTGGGGAACAAGTAAATCCCCACTTTTTCGTGTGAGCCTTTATCAATAATTAATGAGCATTCTTCAACATCTGCTCTCTAACACGGGTGGGTGTCTCGTGTGATTTTGGTTCTTCTAATCAAATATTTGTCTCTTATTTAGTTCGATTCTGGTAAGGGATCTCGGGGAGTTAAGGCGGATGTTGAGCAGGTGTCAACACTCAGTAAATTATTGAATAGTTATTTTTCAACACTTTGTATAGTGGAGTAGCTATGTAGGCAATGCGGAGTGGGATGCGTCTTCCTTGGGTTTTGTAAATTATTTGTAAACTTAAAATGCTTGTTTCCATCGGGTCTATAGAGGAACAGGCTGAGCGCGTGCTACCAGCTGTGTTGCCTGGGACATTAATATTCATTATTGTTTTCTTCCTGCGTGACTGTTTGGTCATCCGGGTTCTGCAGTCTCGCCTGCTATTCTCAACTTGGATTAACGAAACGCTAATCCGGTTTAGAATTAGAAATAGTGACAATGCGTAAGAAGTCTGTTAGCTTTAGGAACATTTGATTCGTAGAAAAATCTCCCCTCTATTTTTCGCATTTATTCCAACACAGCAATGCGTCTTGATTCCTTGGTGGGACCGCGGGTGCTTTGTCTGGGTAGCTGGTGCTCTGTCACTCTTAAAAGCCTTATATATACATTCCTATTGAAAATTTCTGCTTATAGCAGCTGCAACAGCGTCGACACAAAACCTTTTGCCGGGTGGCGCGTGAAAACAGCAATAATGTTTGCCAAACTTTCACTTTCTGCACCCTTCCGCTCCGGAATTCTCCGGGATGCGTCTCTTGGGCATTTAGTAGCTGAGACAAAGACGGACGAAGGCACAACAATCAGTGTTTTTGTCACTTTTCTGAGCACCTGTCACTCAAATCAATCACTGGGAAAGTTATTGACAGATAGAAAGTAGAGTGTTTAGTCCTTACTGACGGAAAGGCGAAAAATTTGTCTTTTCTATCAATCTGTCTATCTATCTATCTATCTATCTATCTATCTATCTATCTATCTATCTATCTATCTATCTATCTATCTATCTATCTATCTATCTATCTATCTATCTATCTATCTATCTATCTATCTATCTATCTATCTATCTATCTATCTATCTATCTATCTATCTATCTATCTATCTATCTATCTATCTATCTATCTATCTATCTATCTATCTATCTATCTATCTATCTATCTATCTATCTATCTATCTATCTATCTATCTATCTATCTATCTATCTATCTATCTATCTATCTATCTATCTATCTATCTATCTATCTATCTATCTATCTATCTATCTATCTATCTATCTATCTATCTATCTATCTATCTATCTATCTATCTATCTATCTATCTATCTATCTATCTATCTATCTATCTATCTATCTATCTATCTATCTATCTATCTATCTATCTATCTATCTATCTATCTATCTATCTATCTATCTATCTATCTATCTATCTATCTATCTATCTATCTATCTATCTATCTATCTATCTATCTATCTATCTATCTATCTATCTATCTATCTATCTATCTATCTATCTATCTATCTATCTATCTATCTATCTATCTATCTATCTATCTATCTATCTATCTATCTATCTATCTATCTATCTATCTATCTATCTATCTATCTATCTATCTATCTATCTATCTATCTATCTATCTATCTATCTATCTATCTATCTATCTATCTATCTATCTATCTATCTATCTATCTATCTATCTATCTATCTATCTATCTATCTATCTATCTATCTATCTATCTATCTATCTATCTATCTATCTATCTATCTATCTATCTATCTATCTATCTATCTATCTATCTATCTATCTATCTATCTATCTATCTATCTATCTATCTATCTATCTATCTATCTATCTATCTATCTATCTATCTATCTATCTATCTATCTATCTATCTATCTATCTATCTATCTATCTATCTATCTATCTATCTATCTATCTATCTATCTATCTATCTATCTATCTATCTATCTATCTATCTATCTATCTATCTATCTATCTATCTATCTATCTATCTATCTATCTATCTATCTATCTATCTATCTATCTATCTATCTATCTATCTATCTATCTATCTATCTATCTATCTATCTATCTATCTATCTATCTATCTATCTATCTATCTATCTATCTATCTATCTATCTATCTATCTATCTATCTATCTATCTATCTATCTATCTATCTATCTATCTATCTATCTATCTATCTATCTATCTATCTATCTATCTATCTATCTATCTATCTATCTATCTATCTATCTATCTATCTATCTATCTATCTATCTATCTATCTATCTATCTATCTATCTATCTATCTATCTATCTATCTATCTATCTATCTATCTATCTATCTATCTATCTATCTATCTATCTATCTATCTATCTATCTATCTATCTATCTATCTATCTATCTATCTATCTATCTATCTATCTATCTATCTATCTATCTATCTATCTATCTATCTATCTATCTATCTATCTATCTATCTATCTATCTATCTATCTATCTATCTATCTATCTATCTATCTATCTATCTATCTATCTATCTATCTATCTATCTATCTATCTATCTATCTATCTATCTATCTATCTATCTATGGATATGTGTCTGTCTACACATGCAATTCAAGCGTTATAATAAACCTGCACTGAAAAGCAGAAAGGCCACTCAACAGACCCCGAAAGCAAGTTAGGAAGGCAAAAGTAAAAATATTGTCTGCCACGACATGCAGGCCGCTGCCGCCGGCCACCCACAGGGAGGGAGTAATTGCTGTCTAAAATTAGTTGGCCTGTTGAATTGAATGGCGGACAAGGCTGGGCCCCAGTGCAATCAGATTTCAATATGTTTAGCCACTGCTAGCCAGCATGCATAGGTAGGGGGCGGAGCAAATTGGGGACCATCGTGTGTCTGTCTGTGTCTGTCTCTGTGCTTACGCGCTCCATTTTATGCTTTCACGCCCACAAGAGTCTGTTGTTGTCATATACCGTTTACCTGAAGTAGTTTTAGTAATTTAGCTATTCAAATATTTTATTTATGCCTATTGTTGTGGCCTATAGAGCACCAATTTTAGCTATGTTTCTCGGGTCCATTTCCTTCCTAACTATTATTTGAATATAACAATTTGAGTATTGCCAGATCAGATAACGATCAGCAGCTTCCACAGCAGCGTCTTAACTACACATACTCAAGCTAGCTGTGCTCAATTCAAGGTAGAACAATGGGAGATTATTTATATGGTTCTAGAGTTAAGCAATAAGCAAATTCACGAGTGGCGTAGCCACGAGTGATCTTTGCTTATTGCTTAACGATGGAACCATATGAATAAGCTTATTGTCACTATCGTTTAGCATACTCGACTAGAACGTTTCTGATTCGCTGAGGCATCGTTAAACAATCGGCGTTAAACAATGAATCTTTGACTGAAGCGTTGTTAGTATGGTAAACCATAGTAACAATTTTAATTACAAGTTTGCAAATTCAGTTCGGTCGTGAAACTTACCAACTTTGATAAAGCAGTCGTTTAGAGACAAATTGTGCCTTATAGAGTTGCGCCAGCCCGGGCCTCTAGTCCTAAAGTAGGGATAATTGTCCAGTATCCACTGGTAGATGTCACTCAGGACCATTTTGCGCTCTTTTGAGCTCAGTATAGCCATGCCGATTAAGCCTGAAATGAGGAAAGTGCGATAAAATGCTTGTAATGCTTTATTGCCATCCTGAAACCCAACTATAATTTCTTCAGTATGATTTCTGCTCTCTCCTGTCTACCTTCTCCTGTCTACCCTCTCCTGTCTACCCCCTCCTGTCTACCCTCTGCTGTCTAAACCTCTCCTGTCTACCCTTCCCTGTCTACCCTCTCCTGTCTACCCTCTCCTGTCTACCCTCTCCTGTCTACCCTCTCCTGTCTACCCTCTCACTGCTCGCATTTATCCCTCAGAAACCTCAGGGTACATCGAGGAGGCGCCCACATTATAATTAACTGTGCGTCTTATTCCAATATTTTATTTTCTCACCATATAAGGCTTAACAGAGAAAATCCCTGAGATACGATTGTAAAAGCCCAATCACCCTAGGAAATTGTCGACATTTTAAATGTACATGAACGTGAGGCATGCATGATTTCGTAACAAATTCCCACTTTAATCCCTATTATATTATGTTTCAACTTGTATCAATACTACAATAATCTATATGCAATGTTGGCTCTTAAATATAAATTGGCATTCCTGTATTGATAAAACAAAGACTTATACGCTTATACAAGGAACAAGGATCATTTTAAGAATAATGGACCTGAGTATAGAAAGAATAGACAGTGAACTGAGATATGAATCAAGAATATGAAAAATTCTTGTTTCTAGGAATATAACAATAAATGCAACTGAGATACAAACTGAACAAAACTAAATTCTAAACCGATGTGAATAGGGCCTTAGACTATTAAAATGAAGGTCAAGGGTTCGAGACCCCAACTCTACCTACGACAATTTGTACTGGAATAAATTTCAGTTCCCATAGTCCTGGCTCACCAATATAACTGTGGTTTGGCTTCGGCTCTTCGCGGAAGAACAAAGAAGCCGGCAGGAACTGTCTGGGATCGGCACCGGCAACGGTGGCCTTGTAGATGAGGTCAGCTGTGGCGGCTGACACGTGGGGTGGTAGAAATGGCGGCTGCTGTTGTTGTTGCTGTTGCTGTTGTTGCTGCTGCTGGTGCTGCTGCTGTTGCTGCAAATGCGGCGGCAGCGGATGCGGTGGATGCCCAGTGGCAGTCAGGAAGCCTGGAGGCGGCGGTCTGAACGCCCCGGCGGGCGGCATGAAAAAATGCGCCGGATGATGCGGCGGCGGCGGCAGCAGCGGCGGGAAACCGGCTGGCGAGTTCAGCGACGAAGCCAAGAACGGCGGCAGAGACGAAGCCGAGCCGGGGGCGTGCTGAAGCTGCGGCGGCGGCGGCGGCGGCGGCTGCAGACGCTGCTTTTGCTGCTGCTGCTGCTGTTGATTCTGCTGAACAGACGAAAGTCCTTCGTCGGAGGAATCTTCGGCATTTGACATTTTTCGAATTCCGAGTCTCTTTTAACAAACGCAGTTTGATTGAACACTAAAAGCTGGCGATGGCTTCACGAATAATGCAAGTTGCTTTTATTGGAGCTTTTTGAGTCCCGGCTGAATGGGGGGGTGGGTTGTTTTGAGGGGCGGCTGTCGGGTTTTGAGTAGGTTTGAGGCGTTCGGGTCCGCGGAGGTCGCCGATTGGACGACAAGCGGTTTCGCGCGGGGGGGGGTGGGTGGAGAAAAGCCAAAGCAGCTGGAGGCCGGAGAGGCGAGTGGGTGAGTAAAACTGCTTCCTCACATCTTATTTGCTTGTCTGCCTTGGATGAGAGGTGAGTCTTGAAGTGAGTTAGTTCTCTGTGCTTTCACCGCGGGAGGCTGCCAAAAGCAGTGACTGGGTGTTATCAATAACTGTCCCTTTCCTGCATTGTCTCAGCAAAAATGTCTCAGCATGGTACGTCAGGTTTGATACTGAGAGCTCCTGCTGAGACAATGTTTAACCAGCAAGTTTGAGTGGACAAACCGGATAACTGGACGTTTTAGCAGCACCGCAGGAAACCCTGTCAGTCCGTTAAATTATTGATGATCTGGCAAAAATCAGCGGGAATTGATTTTCAGTTTTATCTATTGATATTTGAAAATATTGTGTCTGTCTAGCTAACACAACAACATGCATAAGATCGCCTTGTCAAAGGGTTTAAAATTAATAAGGAAACACTACATACCAGAGCACATATGTCGCGTTGGTTTATTCTATATTAATCAAAGAAGCCCTATACGAGACGCTGCATATATAGATACAAAGAGCTGTAACAAGGAGTTAAGGACCCTTGACAAGTTGTTATGCATGTATACATGCTCAACACAGTTGATATTATATTAAATTTTTGGCACATATAAAATGCAGCCAAAACCAAGCCGAGTATATTGTTGAAACAAATGTATGAAACACACAGACAGACACGCTGACCCGACACCCACCCGCTGGGGCCTTGGCGCCAGGCAAAAACTTTATATAGGCATAGCTACAATTGATGAAGTGTGCGGAGCAGTTTGTATTCTGCAACAACAACAACAATACACGGCATGAGTTGATGAGCAAGTTTTATCGGGGGGGGGGGGGCTGTTACAAAAATTTGTGTTTTTTCTTTAGTTGCGCTTAAAGAATGAATTGATATGTCAGATTTTAATTAAATTTATTATCTTTCTTGCCTGTCAGTGTTTTACATCGGTGTCCAAAGACTAATTCCTCTGCTTGCCGGTTCTAAATAGGATGAGAAAGTACAAACAAGTCTAAATAGAATGGCGCCACAGTGTCTGGAATTGGTTCGTTTTCAAATATACAGTATCCACAGCTAAACCTGCATTTAGAACTATTCGGAAGCTTTTAATATGGATTATTATATTAGATCCTGAAGCCATATCTATAGATCCTGAAGCCATATCTATAGATCCTGAAGCCATATCTATAGATCCTGAAGCCATATCTATAGATCCTGAAGCCATATCTATAGATCCTGAAGCCATATCTATAGATCCTGAAGCCATATCTATAGATCCTGAAGCCATATCTATAGATCCTGAAGCCATATCTATAGATCCTGAAGCCATATCTATAGATCCTGAAGCCATATCTATAGATCCTGAAGCCATATCTATAGATCCTGAAGCCATATCTATAGATCCTGAAGCCATATCTATAGATCCTGAAGCCATATCTATAGATCCTGAAACCATATCTATAGATCCTGAAGCCATATCTATAGATCCTGAAGCCATATCTATAGATCCTGAAGCCATATCTATAGATCCTGAAGCCATATCTATAGATCCTGAAGCCATATCTATAGATCCTGAAGCCATATCTATAGATCCTGAAGCCATATCTATAGATCCTGAAGCCATATCTATAGATCCTGAAGCCATATCTATAGATCCTGAAGCCATATCTATAGATCCTGAAGCCATATCTATAGATCCTGAAGCCATATCTATAGATCCTGAAGCCATATCTATAGATCCTGAAGCCATATCTATAGATCCTGAAGCCATATCTATAGATCCTGAAGCCATATCTATAGATCCTGAAGCCATATCTATAGATCCTGAAGCCATATCTATAGATCCTGAAGCCATATCTATAGATCCTGAAGCCATATCTATAGATCCTGAAGCCATATCTATAGATCCTGAAGCCATATCTATAGATCCTGAAGCCATATCTATAGATTCTGAAGCCATATCTATAGATCCTGAAGCCATATCTATAGATCCTGAAGCCATATCTATAGATCCTGAAGCCATATCTATAGATCCTGAAGCCATATCTATAGATCCTGAAGCCATATCTATAGATCCTGAAGCCATATCTATAGATCCTGAAGCCATATCTATAGATCCTGAAGCCATATCTATAGATCTCGAAACTAAGTTTACAGATCCCGAAGCTAAATCTATATCGATTCCGAAGCTAAGTCTATAGTTTCGAAAGATTCGGAAATGAAGAATAGAGATTCAGACTAAAAATCTTAAGATCTATAAAAGCCAATCTGGTGTTCCTGGTATTCAGCACATAGAGGAGTTGTAGCCTAGTGGCTAGGGCGCCTGCCCTATGACCGGAAGGTCGTGGGTTCGAGTCCCGGCCCTGGGAGACAATTTGTGCCCTTGAACAAGGCACTTAATCCCGCATTGCTTCAGTCCACCAAGGTGAGATCGGGTACCAGTTTGAGCTGGGTAAATTTATAAGTGTGGGTGTTGCGGCCCCTCCAGCCCGTCAGGACTGAGCAGCTGTACACAGCCCTCGGATGCGCCGCGCAGCTAGTGGGCTGTACATATGGTCGAAAGGTCAGGTGTCTAAGTTTATTATTCTTTTTATTTATTAGTACATAGAGATTCATCAGCGATACTCATAGGACATATGCTATAGCAAAATATAGATAAAAAATATATAAATGCACAAAATTTGCAATAGCTTTAATATGTATTAGACTTTGCTTGTCAGTTTAATGCGTAACAAGCGCATAATATAACAATTGACGAATTAAGTACCCCTATACAAAGACTTAAAATCCTATTATTTAAAGATTATAATGGACAAAGACTGCGCATGCAATTAAACCAGTTTGAGAAGAATTTTGGTGGCCAAGCGAGCAAGATCGGGGAAACCTCATGGGATTAAATTTGGTGCATTTTTCCCGCAGCGATCAAGCTATAAGAACTCCGCCCACATTCGGCTTAAATCGCTTACTAAATTGCGCTATCAAATTGACGTTTGACCCCCCGTAGCTACCTAAAAAAGGGTTCCACAGCCACACACAAAGCTCACACAAAGTCGGCAAAGAACACAAAGACACTTGACTTTCTTATTAATAATTGTTTCAAATAGGTGAAAATTGACTTCGCTTTTTGTGTTGAGTCCCTAAAAAATATCATCCACTTTATGATCGCATTATCATAACCGAAGGTGTTAGAAAAAAAAAACCTGACACACACTGAGACATTTTAAAAACTTTAAAGTGGTTTAGCACTGGGATGTAAGGGCCGGTTTAGCAGTCAATTTCACGCACTGCAGGGTGGAGCGCGCAGACACACCGTGAGTAGAAAAAAATCAATTGAAAGTTGAATTGGAATTCATTCGAGAAACCATCCAATCCGTCTATTTACCATCAGGTCAACTACCTCGTATCTATCTATCTATAATTGAACTGTCTACCCATTTTAATTGTCTACTTTTTTAATTAACTACTTTCTGCCTATCTACCCCACTGTCTACAGCTATCGACCCGAAAGTCTACCTATCTACCCGATCGTCTGCCTAACTACCCGAAAGTCTACCTATATACCCGAATTTCTACCTATCTACCCGAATTTCTACCTATCTACCTGAATGTCTACCTATCTACCTTAACGTCTACCTATCTACCTGAACGTCTACCTATCTACCCGAACGTCTACCGATCTACCTGAACGTCTACCTATCTACCCGAACGTCTACCGATCTACCTGAACGACTAGCTATCAACCCGAACGTCTACCTATCTACCCGAACGTCTACCTATCTACCCGAACGTCTACCTATCTACCCGAACGTCTACCTATCTACCCGAACGTCTACCTATCTACCCTACCCTGCTATCTACACACGCTGTCTATTTGACTGTCAGTGTATCGACCTATCTGTCTACCTAACTACCCATCTTTCATATATACTGTCTTGTGTACCAATTCGGAAGTTTGCCTATCTATTGAACCTGTCTCATCTATACCTAGCCGCTTCTCTAGGTCAACGTCAATACGTCAGCCAGCTCAGACGGTTCAACCGCAGAAGGAAACGCACAATTAACAACAATCGGCCCTAACTAGCCACATGCCTCAACCGAGCATCCCCCTCTATATAGAAGAAAGAGGTTAATAAATTTCATGTATTAGATTTTCAAGTTCGGAAACATTTCAATTTTCAACAAAGCCCTCTTGTCGCGATGCTCATTCAACTTTCCTAATTCAGGAACAGGAGCGGATGAGTATGTGGGTAAAAATCTCCCAACTATATAGTTGCCAGTTTTGTCCAACTCGGACCAGCCTACCCCCTCCCTAGCCCTTGTCGGCTAAAAATGCCACTTGAACAAAAAAATTGGCGGGACAATTTTTGTGCTGAGAAGCAGTGCTATGGGACCATGGCCATTGAACAAGACGTGTAAGAGGCTGTTACCGTGTGTTAATGATGTGACTGACCACCGCTAAGGGTTAAAGCAGAGTTATATAGTATGTTATCCAACTTTCTTCTCCTCATTGTCCACCAATTCTTTCCTGGAGCGGCTCATTTCCGGCTTCTAGGAGCAGCAAGTATATTATTAAGCGACAAGAGATCTGCCCGTCTGCACCATGCATGATCTGTGCGCATAACCGAGTTGGAGAACCCAATCAACATTGGAGCAGTGAGTGGCTGCCAATCTTTCAAATTTGGGGCCACAACATACACTCACACACACCGGAAACTGGTCCCCTCCCCGCTTGTTTCCTTTCTTATCCCGTGCGGTGGTTGCCAAGACGAACCCAACCCCAACCCAATTTTTTACTGGCATCCCTTGGACCCATCACAGAAGCTGACTGGCCACATGGTGTGAAATTTCTCTAGTTGCCGTCTTATTGATAGTTGACGGAAGCAGAATTTTTCTGTATACGGCGAGTTGAAACTGACAGCAATTTAATTTTGTAATTTTTACGGACGCTTGGGATTTCAAAGGGATCTATGGGATTAAGATAATTAGATTGAGCGAATTCGCGGCTATCGATGAGGGAACCGTTTGAGACCAGTAGGGAGGAATATAATTAGGATCTATGGAACTATACAGTCAGGGTCTGAGAATGACAATTGGTTAGTAAGGATCGATGGAAGCCTAAAGGAGATCTAAGGAAGCTTAAATATGGGATCTAAGGAAGCTTAAGCGGGATCTAAGGAAGCTTAAAAGGGATGCAAGAAAGCTTACAGGGTGGATCCAAGGAAGCTTAAAAAGGATCTAAGGAAGCTAAAGAAGGATTGAAGGAAGTTTAAATAGTATTTAAGGAAGCTTGTAGGCGGGATCTAAGGAAGCTAGCAGGCTGGATCTAAAGAAGCTTAAAAGGGATCTAAGGAAGCTTAAAAGGGATCTGAGGAAGCTTAAAAGGGATCCAAGAAAGCTTACAGGCGGGATCTAAGGAAGCTTAAACGTGGGATCTAAGGAAGCTAAAGAAGGATTGAAGGAAACTTAAATAGGATTTAAGGAAGCTTGTAGGCGGAATCTAAGGAAGCTAGCAAGCGAGATCTAAGGAAGCTTAAAAGAGATCAAAGGAAGCTAAAAAGGGAACTAAGAAAGCTTAAATAGAATCTAAGGAAGCTAAAAGGGAGCTAAGGAAGCTTAAATAGGATCTAAGGAAGCTAAAAAGGGAACTAAGGAAGCTTAAATAGGATCTAGGGAAGCTTACAAGAGATCTAAGAAAGCTTAAAAAGGATATCGGGAAGCTTAAAAGGGATCTAAGGAGGCTTAAAGGGGATCTAAGGAGGCTTAAAAGGGATCTAAGGAAGCTTAAAAGGGGATAATGTTAAAGGAAACTTTCAGGTGGGATTTAAGTAAATAGTCAAACTTCCAGAACACCAAGAAGCCATTGTAATTCAGTTGATTAAATTAGCTGTACTATCAGTATTAATAAGATAGAGCGCGGCTGCAAGGTGTCCGTAAAAATCCCCCCCCAACTGCCAGCAGTTTGAAGTGGCGCCCACCCCCTCCGCCGCAGCCACCCCCCCTCTCTAGCTGCATTAACCATGGCGTAAACATTTACACCAACACTGACGGCCAAAGTTGATTTTTAAGCTACTCAATGAAGTGGCCTCTCGGCTGGAGTTTGTTTGAGTGTTGGGGGGGTAGAATTTTTGAGGTAAGTTGAGTCGGGGGTGGGGGAGCTTCTATTTCTATTGTCTTTCACTAACGCTTTAGTGTCTCTCGATTACACATTGAGTAGCTCTGTTTACCATCTGTTTGCCATAAAGTTTTCACTTTCTGCCAGTTTCTTTGGCTGTTGCTTGCGCGCGCTGAGGGTCGGAGAGGAGAGAAAATGGAGAACTGGCTTTTATAAACTTTCGCTACTCTTATGGAAACAAAATATTACTATTGCAGCTAGGGAGCTGAGGAGTCGAATTAAGTGGCCGCATTTTATATGCGCCAAGTGGGCCAAGTTACCTTGCTAAAAAAATGGAAAGTTTTTGTTTTAGAGACATATCGAGAAAGAGACGGGGAAAGAAAGCGGAGACGAAGGGGAGGCAGTGTAAAATACGGCAAACTTGAAACCTTCCTAGACTTGAGTGCCGGCCAAAAAAAAGAGTTTTGCCACTGCTCTCTAAACGAATTTGAGCAGAAATTTTTTTTCAGCAGGATAACAACAGTTGGCTTGTTTTAAGAAAGAGTTGCTTTGTCAGGTTTGGAAGTCGGTATTGGGAGAAGGGGAATTCGGGCTGTGGAAATGCTGATCGAGGTTGGATAAGATGGAATGGGTTAGAGATGTGATAGAACAGTAGCTAACAGGGAGGGGTGAAGAGGGAGAGGCGGAGGGGGAGGTAGAGGGGGAGACAGAGAGGGAGGTAGAGGGGGAGACAGAGAGGGAGGTAGAGGGGGAGACAGAGAGGGAGGTAGAGGGGGAGACAGAGAGGGAGGTAGAGGGGGAGACAGAGAGGGAGGTAGAGGGGGAGACGGAGAGGGAGGTAGAGGGGGAGACAGAGAGGGAGGTAGAGGGGGAGACGGAGAGGGAGGTAGAGGGGGAGACAGAGAGGGAGGTAGAGGGGGAGACGGAGAGGGAGGTAGAGGGGGAGACAGAGAGGGAGGTAGAGGGGGAGACGGAGAGGGAGGTAGAGGGGGAGACGGAGAGGGAGGTAGAGGGGGAGACAGAGAGGGAGGTAGAGGGGGAGACGGAGAGGGAGGTAGAGGGGGAGACAGAGAGGGAGGTAGAGGGGGAGACGGAGAGGGAGGTAGAGGGGGAGACAGAGAGGGAGGTAGAGGGGGAGACAGAGAGGGAGGTAGAGGGGGAGACAGAGAGGGAGGTAGAGGGGGAGACAGAGAGGGAGGTAGAGGGGGAGACGGAGAGGGAGGTAGAGGGGGAGACAGAGAGGGAGGTAGAGGGGGAGACAGAGAGGGAGGTAGAGGGGGAGACAGAAAGGGAGGTAGAGGGGGAGACAGAGAGTGAGGTAGAGGGGGAGACAGAGAGAGAGGTAGAGGGGGAGACAGAGAGGGAGGTAGAGGGGGAGACAGAGAGAGAGGTAGAGGGGGAGACAGAGAGAGAGGTAGAGGGGGAGACGGAGAGTGAGGTAGAGGGGGAGACAGAGAGTGAGGTAGAGCCTAGACGAAGAGACAGAGATGAGGAAATGCGCGAAGCTGTTTGATAAGTAAAATCAAAAGATGAAAAGCCGGCAGAGGTCAGCATGTAAATCTTGCCAACGGAGGCGGAGATCAAACACAACAAAGGAAGCAGCATACAGGACCAGCAGGGACAACCAAAGAGACGGGATATCAGCTTGACTGTATCGGGAAATCCTCAACAGGCTTACAAAAACGTCTCGGGCAAGGTGCGGAAAGTCGCTCATCAAACAGGCAAAACACGCTTGAATTGAATTTTAATCAAAGCAGAATTTCTTTGTTGATTATTAGCCGAGGCAAATCTTTTTGATCACTGTGTGTGTGTGTGTGCGTGTGTGGGGAACCTCTTGTACACCATCATGTGTTTGTTGGATCTGGGGGAAAGAAAATTTTCCTTTGTGGTGTTTCCACCTATACACCTTTCTGTTTTTATTCGCACATCCAGATAAGAATTCATGCAGAAAATTTGTTGGAAAGTTTCGCCTGTTTTTTTCAGACTTCAAAAAATCTTCCTCCCAAAGTTGGCTAACTCCCAAATGAAGCTTTGATGTTGTAAATTTTAATAAAGAAAAGATTTTTGTAAATTTGCAGAACTCCAAACCTTGAATTTATTTCTCTTTCCAAAATAAAAAACATGCTTTTAATTTTAAATCTTTATTATCCTAATTTAACTAAATTTATCCTTAATTTTCCCAGCTCAAATTTCATCTGGGTAGACCGAAATAGTAAAAGTTCACGCTCAAGGGAAAAATTACCTCCTAGAGTTGGGTTTCGAACCTGGGACCTTCTGGTCCCATAAAACGGAAGTCCTAGTACCAGGCTACAACGTAATCTAATACGATTGGGTTAATTTTATGCAGAAAAAAATTTATTGGCCATAATCTACTCTTACTACTGGACAGTAGCTACTATTACTACTTTAAAATGATCCAACTAAATATGTTAAAAAATTTCTATGAGTAAAGTTTGTTTTCTCAGGATTTTTTCCCTTGAAGCTAAGCATCACTTAAATGATTGAATGTCAAGAAAAGTAAAGCGGAGCTTATTCATAAGATATAGTTAAAAGCCTACAATTGTTATTTATTACATTATAGCGATAGTTCCGTTAAAAAAGAAAAAAAATAAACAAAAACTTCTTTCAGAACACCGAGACATTTATAGGCGAAAACAAAACTAATTAAATGACTTTCAATGAGACTCGTTAATGTACAAAAACCAATGCAAATGATTGTGCGTTTTTTTCTTACTGCACTACTCAATAGTCATTAGACAATAGCATCATGCGTTTATTAACGTTTAATTATTTATTTAGAATTGGACTGTCCGCTTATCAAACTTGAACCTCAATTTCCTCTTCAAAACCTGAACGTCTCGGCACCAAAAGCTTCAGAAGGATGTCACCAGAAACACCAGAAACAACTGGTGAAGCTGAGGCGCCCGCTGCTGAAGGCTCCCGGCTCTCCTCGGAGATGTGCGACAACTGTTGAAGGCTGACGAATCGCTTGCTGATGGTGGTGGACTCTGACGAGCTGGGACTGAAATGAGGTCAGGGTGAAAGGGAGATTACTGAATGATCAGCAATGAGAGGCAGATTACTGAATGATCAGCAATGAGAGGGAGATTACTGAATGATCAGCAGTGAGAGGCAGATTACTGAATGATCAGCAGTGAGAGGCAGATTACTGAATGATCAGCAATGAGAGGCAGATTACTGAATGATCAGCAATGAGAGGGAGATTACTGAATGATCAGCAATGAGAGGCAGATTACTGAATGATCAGCAATGAGAGGGAGATTACTGAATGATCAGCAGTGAGAGGGAGATTACTGAATGATCAGCAGTGAGAGGCAGATTACTGAATGATCAGCAATGAGAGGGACATTACTGAATGATCAGCAATGAGAGGCAGATTACTGAATGATCAGCAATGAGAGGCAGATTACTGAATGATCAGCAGTGAGAGGCAGATTACTGAATGATCAGCAGTGAGAGGCAGATTACTGAATGATCAGCTATGAGAGGCAGATTACTGAATGATCAGCTATGAGAGGCAGATTACTGAATGATCAGCAGTGAGAGGCAGATTACTGAATGATCAGCAATGAGAGGGAGATTATTGAAGGATTAGGGGCGTTGATAAATGGTCTACCGAGGCGATTAGTGCAGCAAGGAACTCAGTGTCTGAGCCATCAGAATAATCAATTAACTAAATAGTGAGCCAGTCCCATAATCCCCTTGGCTTTTATCCAGGGTGTCACGTGAAATTGAAGAAAAGCAAGCTGGAAAAAGTATTTTTTGCAGCTCAACACTTTCAGTGTGTCTTCTTTTAGACGCGTGCAAAACAAGGACTGGATAGGGCATGTAAGGGTGGAATAAGGGTTGGGCGAAAATAAGGCTTGTGGCCTCGATGGTTGAGCTGCGTGGCCACACCCAGTACAGGGAAGCGATTGCCTCTGCGAGCTCAAAAGTATGGCTTGGGAACATATTGGGAATATATGGAATATATAGCGTGCGATCCCATTGAGTGCGTTTTAAAATTCCTGAAGGTTTAGAAGATAATCCTAAGTTTCCCCTAATGATTTCTTTCGTTCTGTCACTCTTATTCTGTCACACTCACTCGGTTATTCTCATACTGTCACTCTTATTATGTCCCTATTAATCTGTCCCTATTAATCTGTCACTATTAATCTGTTACTCTTTTTTTCACTCCTAATCTGTCACTCTCATTCCGTCACTCTCATTCTGCCACTCTTATTCTCACTCCTATTCTGTCACTCCTATTCTGTCACTCTCATTCTGCCACTCTTATTCTCACTCCTATTCTGTCACTCCTATTCTGTCACTCTCATTCTGCCACTCTTATTCTCACTCCTATTCTGTCACTCCTATTCTGTCACTCTCATTCCGTCACTCTCATTCTGCCACTCTTATTCTCACTCCTATTCTGTCACTCTTATTCTGTCACTCTTATTCTATCTCTTCGTTCTGTCACTCTAATTTTGTCACTCGTATTGTGTCACTCTTATTCTGTCACTCTCATTCTGTCACTCTTATTCTGTCACTCTTATTCTGTCACTCCTATTCTGTCACTCCTATTCTGTCACTCTTATTCTGTCACTCTTATTGTGTCACTCCTATTCTGTCACTCTCATTCTGTCACTCTTATTCTGTCACTCCTATTCTGTCACTCTCATTCTGTCACTCTTATTCTGTCACTCTCATTCTGTCACTCTCATTCTGTCACTCTCATTCTGTCACTCTTATTCTGTCACTCTCATTCTGTCACTCTTATTCTGTCACTCTTATTCTGTCACTCTCATTCTGTCACTCTTATTCTGTCACTCTTATTGTGCCACTCTTATTCTGTCACTCTTATTGTGTCACTCTTATTCTGTCACTCTCATTCTGTCACTCTTATTCTGTCACTCTTATTCTGTCACTCTTATTCTGTCACTCTCATTCTGTCACTCTTATTCTGTCACTCTCATTCTGTCACTCTCATTCTGTCACTCTCATTCTGTCACTCTTATTCTGTCACTCTCATTCTGTCACTCTTATTCTGTCACTCTTATTCTGTCACTCTCATTCTGTCACTCTTATTCTGTCACTCTTATTGTGCCACTCTTATTCTGTCACTCTTATTGTGTCACTCTTATTCTGTCACTCTTATTCTGTCACTCTTATTCTGTCACTCTTATTCTGTCACTCTTATTGTGCCACTCTTATTTTGTAAATCTTTTTCTGTCAATCTTATTCCGTCATTCTAATTCTTTCACTCTTAATATCACTCCTATTCTGTCACTCACTCTTATTCTGTCACTCTTATTCTATCACTCTCATTCTGTCCGTTTTAGCCTGTCACCCTTATTCTGTCGCTCTAATTGTGTCACTCTTATTCTGTCACTCCGAATTTATTCTTTGATTATCAGAATCAAAAATAAATAAAATCTCCCCACCTGTCTAAATTCGAAATAAAAGCGGCAGCGGCACTGGGCCGACAGTCGAGGTGGCTGGTCAGTTTGCTGACGGCCAGCTTCAGCTCTTCATCGAGACGGGTCTCAGATCTGGTTGAAAGGTCAGAGGATTTGTGAAAGTCTACAGATGTTTAGCAAATCTTAACAACAAAAAAACGACTTCTCACAACGCACCTCGAATTCCTTAGGATGCCAGCTGGTTTGTTGGCGGCGGCGGAAGCAGAAACGGCGCCAAAAAGCAGCAAGGCGTCTGAAGAGCTCTCCTGCGTCTGGTATGCCGAGTCAGCCAACATTTTCGCCCGCCCGCTGGCAACCAGAGGCGCCGCCTTAGTTTGAAACTCGTCACCAGCGCTGCTGCTGTGAGAGGATCGGGCAATCAAACTGTCGCTAGATGAGGCGTCCTCGACAACCGGGGGTTGCCGCAGTTTCGGTTGGCTTGGCAACCGGCGTGGCGGCGGCGGCGGCGGCGGCGGCAGCGTCGATCGCTTCGGTCGTTTGGCCGTCTGATGCCGACGCTGTCGTTGGAAAGTTTTCCGACGCCGGTCGGCAGCAGCGACAGCGGCCGGCAGGATGGCCGAGTGCGACTCCAACGCGCGGCAGTTCCAGTCCTCCACGTAGATGAAGGTGTCGCCCGCCACGGTCGGCGCTGCCACCGAATTCGCTGTCGACGACGTCGGCGAATCACGCCTCGGCGCCGCTTCGAAGCTCGCCGACGGATCGGGATTCAAGGATGGAACGGCGAGCAGAGTTTGAGAAGCGGCCGACTGTTCAAGAGACGATTTTGCGACGAGTTTGGCCGGCGCTCTGGCGGCTGAAGCAGCTCCGGCCGATGTGCGGCTGTCCGTCGCGTTGAAGGCCTTCACGGCGGCGACGGGAGCTTCTTGAAGAAACATGGCGTGTAACTTTTCCAATGGGATGTCCGACTCCTAGGGAAGTCAATGCCGTGTTTATTAGAATAAATAAAGCTTAGCTTTCAATGGCGCTTAACTGTATAGACAAATGGAAAATAGAAAGCCGGAAAAGAATGACTATAGCTAGAAAGCCAGCAAAAACAAGAAAGGTAACAGGGAACTATAAATCTTAAAGAATATAAAAGCAACAAAGCATAGAGAAAGAAAACTAAAAAGAGAACAAAGGCAAGAATGACAACAAAGACTATAATGACAACAAAGACTATAATGACAACAAAGATTATAATGAAAATGACTAGAAAGAGGAAAAAGACTAGAATGACAAAGACTAGAATAGCAAAGACTAGAATGACAAAGACTAAAATGACAACAACTAGAATGAAAAAACCTAGAATGACAAAGAATAGAATGACAAAGACTAGAATGACAAAGACTAGAATGACAAAGACTAGAATGACAAAAACTGAAATGACAAAGACTACACTCAGCCCCAAACAACCTCGTAGACAATCTCGTCGCTGTGAGACTTGATCAGCGGCCGTCTCCGCAAAGTCCCGAACCCCGGCCCGAGCTTGACCTCGACGCCGCCGGGCTGAGCCTGAGCAGCGGCGGCAGCGTTGATGTCCTCGATGGAGTTGCAGCGGTGCAGCTGCTTGGCCTCAGCTGCCGAGTGCCGGTCAACCCAGCTCGCCACCTGTCGGGAATCAGCCGCGCCCTCCTCAGCCAGATCCTCCTCCCGAAGATCCTCAGTCGGTGGCAGGCGTCGACAATGCTGATGCCGAAATCGCTGACGAAGATCGCGAAGGCCGGCGCGGAAAGCCCGGCGACAGTGCCGGCACCTGCAGCCGGACGAGGCCTGGCGGACCAGCCGATCCACCAGGCTGCGATCGTCCAAGCACGAGGCGGCCGGCTCCTGGATGTCCGCCTTCAGCAGGCAGAGACCACGACGATGATGATGCCTGCTGCTGCTGCTGTTGCTAGTCGGTTGTCGAGGCCCGCAAACTGGCAGGCTGCAGCAGCTGTGGCAGCCGCCGCCTCCAACGCCGACGAAGCTGCCAGACTCAGCCGAGTCCTGGTGCAGCCCACTCGGATGTCGCACTGAGGCCGACGCC
>CATNEM010000282.1:820000-862500 GCA_950096795.1 Macrostomum cliftonense | reverse complement strand
GCTAAATCTGCAGCACTGCTGTAGGTACTTTGACGTTTAAAGCGACGTCTCACAACCAGCGACTGGGCATGACTGTCCATTGCGCTGACTCCTGAAGCGCGTTCGGTCACAATAAATACGGTACGCTGGCATAGACACACACACACACACACAGGCCGGCAGCCAGTCACGCACTCACATAGGGTGTACAAGCGGCGGTTCCAGGGATGCCCCAAATTAATGTGACCCTGCACGCGAAACCGCGCTATGGAAAATAGCCAGTCTATCTACCCTAGTGTTTAAATAAAGTAGATTCTAAGGTAGATAGACTAGTATACAGTAGGATGGGCAGAGTAGACAGTCGGGTAGACAGAGTAGACAGTCGGGTAGATAGAGTAGACAGTCAAGTAGATAGAGTAGACAGTCGGGTAGACAGAGTAGACAGTCGGGTAGACAGAGTAGACAGATGGGTAGATAGACTAGTAGATAGTATGACATACAGATACGTAGGTGTTAGATATCAAGTTTAATTATCAAATATTATTTCAATTTAAAAGAGTAATAGTCGATTGACGTAATTATCTCAAGTTAAAATTGATCTTTTACTACACAGTTATTTTCTTACCGGAATGCAAGCAATGCACGAACGCGGCAGGATACAAAATTAATTGAATTTTCCTTTCAACTCTTCCGTGGGATCCGTCGTTTTTGTGACTGAATAAAACAGAAATAAAACGTGAAGCAGGCCTATCAGATTTGTCCGTGTGTGTGTGTGTGTATGTGTGTGTGTGAGTGTGTGATCAGTGCACAATGTCATTCACGTCAGAACCACGCCCCGGCTGAATCAGATATCCAAGCTTTAGTCGCACTGTATTCGTATCGCACTGGCTTTCCAGAATCGCTAAATCCCATTTAGTCACCTCTCTGACTCTAAACGGACTTCCTTGTTCTCTGTCTTCTGTAACCTGCGATTTTAATGAACGTTCAATTTATAATTCAATTCAGACTTTATAAATATTATTCTACAAAGACTGGCTCTCTTTTTGCAATCTTAGATATTCTCTAATCTTACTTTGAATAAATTTAGACACCTGACCATTCGGTGGATACTAGGGCTGTGTACAGCTAGCTGCTCAGTCCTGACGGGCTGGAGGGGCCGCAACACCCACTCTAAATTTACCCAGCTTAAACTGGTACCCGATCACAGCTGGGTGGACTGAAGCAATGCGGGATTAAGTGCCCTGCTTAAGTGCACAAATTTTCCCCTAGAGCTGGGGTTCGAATTCGAACCCGCGACCTTCCAGTCATAAGTCACGCGCTCTAGCTACTCCCCTAGGCTACAACTCCTCTAATGTCATCTTTACAAGCTAACATGAGATCTAACATGAGGGATCATAAATCTAGCACATGTCACGCCAGTTCTAGATGCTTTATCATCTAAAATATAAGCTCGTTGGGTTAAAAAAACAACTAGACGAATCCGTTTTTTTGGGCTTCTGCCTTTGTAAGTCAATCCTATAGCTACAATCCCGCCATCTGTTGCTTTTACATGGAGGGTCGCCTTGTTAGCTGTTTTTTACTCGTGCCTGCCTGACAGAAATAAAACACCGAATCTCCGTTATCCGGAAATCTTCGTCTCCTCGACTTAGGCCACTTGTGTGCGCGGTCCCTCCCACACCAAAATCTCCCTAATGGATGATGGCAAAAAAATAATTATGGCAATATGATATTGGGTAGTATAAAAACCGTTTTTGTTAATGCCTCAGATTATGGCTGATTCGCAACGGGGCAGTAAAATGCAGTAATTGTCGGCGTCATGTGTGGGTGAAAATGTGTTGCTAGGTGGGTAAATAGGAGATTTTGTGGGTTTAAGAAGCGATTAGGTAGTGTTTGAGGGAGGCTCTGAGTGAAGGAAAAAGTGGATTAGTGAGTAAGTGAGTGAGTGAGTGAGTGAATGAGTGAGTGAGTTAGTGAATGATTGAGTGATCTGATATTTAATCCCCTTCCACTTAGAGCAGAGCTTGCAAACTTTCACCGTCTCATCCTGGAACAATTTGCAATCTTTAGGCGCAAATTTGATCAAAATCGGTTGAGCCGTTCGAGCTCTACATCGTTAAACACCCACCGACAGACAGACACACATTAGACATTTAGTATAGTAAGAGTGAGTGAGTGAGTGAGTGAGTGAGTGAGTGAGTGAGTGATCTTAAAGCGGGAGTTGTGAGAAATGAATGGAATAATGAATAGTATTAATCCATCTGTCTGTCTCTCTGTCTGTCTGTCTGTCTGTCTGTCTGTCTGTCTGTGTGTGTGTGTGTGTGTTTCCGTCTGTCTGTCTGTCTGTCTGTCTGTCCGTCTTTATGTCTGTCTGTCTGTCTGTCTGTCTGTCTGTGTGTCTGTGCGTCTGTCTATCTGTCTGTCCAGCCGCTCCCTGCCTCCCTACTATCACTGATGCAAGGCCCACCCACACAAGCCACTTAGCCTGAACTCACACGGATATCTGCAAAATGCTGATCAACGTAGCGGGCCCAGTCCCCGGCCAAGTATCAACAAGCAAAAGCTGCAGCTGGCTGCTGGCAACCAAGGGCAAACAAAAGCGTCAAGCAAATTTGCTTCAGCAGCAGTGAAAGCGTATGTGGTTTATCCAGTTATTTTTTTGTAACAACGGCTGCTCGCAATTCTGTTCCCTGTAAATTCTCTCCCGAGAATGAATCTTATAGAATTACGGGGCGGGGCAAGAATTATATAGGAGAAAAAAAGACGTGACGGAGCTCTAGGATGGGCGGGGTTCCCCTGATATTCCCTCTTCCCTTCCCGTCTGTGTCACAAGTGTAGATGAGCGCTAAGACAGGGCGCGGGATTTGCGACGAACGAATCCTTGAATCCCCAATTCGGACGAATTGCCGTTGACCTGCTTGCTATAAATGGCGAATGACTCAACAACCATTTAGGCTAAAGTGTGGCTAGGCGTCCAGAATCTTCATGGACTACTAATAACAAGCGAGGCGTAAGGCTGTCTGGACAAGGAGACTACCGAATAATTCTTTTACGAAATTAGATTTCATAATGGTGGTATAATAAACAAGTCAATATTGTATGATTTAAAAAGTGGATTTAAAATTTAAGAAATTTAAAATTTAAGGAACGAGAATTTAAAATTTAAGGAACGGAATCAGGGAATGTCAAATTATCTAAATTACACGACAACTAAAATTTTAGTTAACCCCTTATATATACGAGCGTATTTGCATTTTTAGCATTGTGAAATGAAGGCTTTATAAAGTTTTGGGTTCGTAAAGTTTCAGATTTTTGACGTTTCGGGTTTTTGAAGTTTCAGGTTTTTGCTTGAAGTTTCGGGTTTGTAAGGTTTCGGGTTTGTGAAGTTTCGGGTTTGTAAAGTGCCGCGTTTGTAAAGTTTCGGTTTTGTGAAGTTTCGGGTTTTTGAAGTTTCGGTTTGTGAAGTTTCGGGTTTTTGAAGTTTCGGGTTTTTGAAGTTTCGGGTTTGTGAAGTTTCGGGTTTGTGAAGTTTCGTGTTTGTATTTATACAAAACCCAAGGTGTGAATTTATATTTGCACACCTGTGCAAATATGCCGCCGCCTCCGGGTGACGCTGAACTGTCCAGCGCTTGCCCAGGTTTTCACGGAGAGCCGCGCCATGGTGCTGCGGCTGCTGAAGGTGGCATGCCAAGGACCCGCAGAGGACAGCGCAGCAGACAACGTCGCATTGAGCGACGGCGCGAGCGCAACCGGCGCGGGCGACTCCTCGGTGCTCTCAGGCGCCAGTCGCCCCCGGCCTCTGCAGCTCCTGGCCCGGATCTGCCGGGTGGCGCCGGGGACCGTGAGGCCCAACTCCATCGGGCCCTAGCCGTACCAGGTGGCCGCCTCAGGCTCGGCACGCTGAACTGCCGGACCCTGAAGGCCCCCTGGCGTCGCACTCTGCTCGTCCAGCTGGCACACGACCTACGGCTGGACCTTATCATGTTGCAGGAGGTGTCCATCGTGGCAGAACCAGGCCTTCAGACGGAGGACCTCGGCGCCGGGTGGACCTTCCTGTATACGTCGGCAGACGGCCGCGGCCGCGGCGGCGTCGGCGTGCTGATTGGACCGCGCCTTCGGCAGAGCGTGCACTGCGCCTCGCTGTCCCCGCGCCTGTTGCGGGTCGACCTGCACCTGCGCGCTCGCTGCATCCGCCTGTTCTGCGCCTACGCGCCCACAGCCGCCCACCCGGAGGAGGCTCGCGTTTTCTTCGACTCTCTGGCCGGGCAGCTGGAGGAGGTGCCGAACCGCGACACGCTGGTGGTGCTCGGAGACCTGAACGCAGTTCCGCGCAGGTCCGAGCGATCACCGTTTGTCACGGGACGCGACAACGGCAACTCGGATGCGCTGGAGGACATGCTGGAGCGGCTGGACCTGGTGTCGGCGAACACGCTGTTCCGCAAGCCCCCGGCCCGCTTGGCCACCTTCGCGGGCTGCAAGAGGAGGCGGCGGAATGCACGCGGCCGGAATGCCACGAGGCGGCTAGCGCAACTCGATCACGCGCTGGTTCGTGCTCGCGAGCGCCGCCGCGTCATCAACTGCGACACCATGGCGCCGCTCGCACTGCGGTCTGACCACCGACTCCTGCTCTGTGAGCTGCGGCTAAACGATCCGCTCTACCGACCCCCAAAGCAGCGCCCACGGCGTTACTATCGTGCACTGCTGGACCCCCGTGCGAGGCGCCAGTTCTCAAGCGCCTTTGCTAGTGCGATTGGCTACCAGCACGAGACGGAGTACGCCGACATTTGCACAGCCGTGAGAGCCGCTGCTGAGAAGACGGTTCCGCTGATGCGACCGGCGCAGCGATCGCTTCCAGTCTGGCAGAGCGATCCGACCATCAGGCAGGCGCGGCAGAATATCGAGCGCCTGCGGAGAAACCGGCGGCCCACGCGCGAAGCGGAAGAAGACTTCGCGCGTCTCCTGGACGAGCGTCAACAGGCTGCAGTTGACGACGCCATCCAATCCATCGCAGCAGCTGGCCCCGACGTAAAGAGCCGCGCTGTGTGGACGGCCGTCCGGACTCTGACGGGACGCAAGAGGCGAGTGGCGCTGAATCTGGCCGGCGACACACCGGAGGAGCGCAGGAATGAATTGCGCGACTTCTTCGCCGGCATTGTGAACGCGCCCGCCCGCCCGCTGCCTGCAAGTTTCGCCCTGCCGGCTGAAACCCCGCTGCCTGCTGAGGAGGATTTTCGCACCAGCCCAGTGACCACGGAGGACGTTGTGCAATTCGCTCGGAGAACTCCAGGTGGCAAGGCGCTCGGCCCCGATGAGGTTCCGGTCGAGGCGCTGCGGCTCCGCTGTGTGGCTTCCCAAGTCACAGGCGTCATGAACCGCGTGCTTGCCGGCGCCCCAGCGCCCCCCGAGTGGACGGTCTCGCACATCGTGCCGATCCCGAAAAAGGCCGGGACTACGCGGAAAGAAGACCACCGCGGGATCTCGCTGATGTCCTGCACCGCGAAGCTGTTTAACCGACTGCTCCTCGACCGCCTGCAGTCCGTGCTGGATCCGTTCCTGCGGTACGAGCAGAATGGCTTCCGCCCCCGCCGCGGTACAGTGACCCAGATCCTCGCACTCCGCCGTGTCATCGAGGAGGCGCGCACTCGCCAGTTGACGCTGATCATCGTCTTCATTGATTTTCGAAAGGCGTTCGACTCGGTTTTGAGAGCCGCGCTCCCATTCGTCCTGAGAGCTTATCGGGTCCCGCAGCAGCTGGTTGACGCCATCATGTCGCTGTATCGCGACACGCGCGCAGCTGTTGTGACGGCGGACGGCCTGTCGGACTTGTTCGACACCTCATCAGGAGTCCTACAAGGGGACACGTTAGCGCCGTTCCTTTTCGTGCTCCTCCTGGACTGGGTGCTCCGGACCGCCCTCCCCTCAGCCGACGACGGCTTCTTGCTGCGCAGACGCATCGGCCGTCGCCACAACGAGAAGCGCCTGAGCGTGCTGGGCTACGCCGACGACCTCGCCCTCCTGTCCTCGTCTGTTGAAGCTGCACAGCGCCAGATTGACAGGCTGGTCGAGGTAGCGTCAAGCGTCGGTCTAGTCGTCAACACGCTGAAGACTGAGGTGCTGACCGTGCCGGCCGATCTCCCAGCGGAGCTGACATGCCGCGGCGCAGACGGGCAGCCGACCACGCTCGCACGCTGCCAGCGTTTCACCTACCTCGGCGGCCTGGTGCCCTCCGTTGAAGAGGACATCCGGCGGCGCAGAGGACTTGCGTGGGCGGCCTACCGGTCGATACGAGCCGTTCTCCAGTCCAAGGCGCTGCCCGACCGCCAGAGAGCTCGGCTATGGCAGGCGGTGGCCGAGACCGTCCTGCTGTACAACGCCGAGACGTGGACGCTGACGGCAACGCTGGAGCGGCAGCTGGACTCGGCGCACTCGGGGTTGCTCCGTGCAGCCTTCCAAGCTGACGAGAGCGTCGGGACCGATGCCCTGTATCAGAGGGCCCAGCTGCAACGCCCGTCCACCATTCTGCGCCTGCGGAGACTGAAGCTGGCGGGCCACGTGATCCGGGCCGAGAGCTACTGCCCCGAGCCTGTCCAGGACGTCCTGCTGCTCACCACGCAGGGTCCGCTCAGGCGAGGCCAAGCCCGGACCCGGAGGTACGTGGACTGCATTCTGAGCGACGCCGGAGCGCCCGACACCGCCAATGGCCCGGACTTTGTCCGCGCGCTGGCCCTGAGACGCGCCATCTGACGTGCCTCTCACTATTGCGCTTTTGCGACTCTGGGGCGCGTATTTTGTTGTTGTTGTTGTTGTTGTGTTTGTAAGGTGCCGCGTTTGTAAAGTTTCGGGTTTGTGAAGTTTCGGGTTTGTGAAGTTTTGGGTTTGTGAAGTTTCGGGTTTCTAAAGTTTCGGGTTTGTGAAGTTTCGTGTTTGTAAAGTGCCACGTTTGTAAAGTGCCGCGTTTGTAAAGTTTCGGGTTTTCGAAGTATCGGTTTGTGAAGTTTCGGGTTTGTCACGTTTCGGGTTTGTGAAGTTTTGGTTTGTGAAGTTTCGGGTTTGTGAAGTTTCGGGTTTGTTAAGTTTCGGGTTTTTGAAGTTTCGGGTTTTTGAAGTTTCGGGTTTGTGAAGTTTCGTGTTTGTAAAGTGCCGCGTTTGTAAAGTTTTGGGTTTGTGAAGTTTCGGTTTGTGAAGTTTCGGGTTTGTAAGGTGCCGCGTTTCTAACGTTTCGGGTTTGTGAAGTTTCGGGTTTGTGAAGTTTCGGGTTTGTGAAGTTTCGGGTTTTTGAAGTTTCGGGTTTGTGAAGTTTTGGGTTTGTGAAGTTTCGGGTTTTTGAAGTTCCGGGTTTGTGAAGTTTCGGGTTTTCGAAGTTTCGGGTTTGTGAAGTTTCGGGTTTGTGAAGTTTCGGGTTTTTGAAGTTTCGGGTTTGTGAAGTTTCGGGTTTGTGAAGTTTCGGGTTTGTGAAGTTTCATGTTTGTAAAGTGCCACGTTTGTAAAGTGCCGCGTTTGTAAAGTTTCGGGTTTTTGAAGTTTCGGGTTTGTGAAGTTTTGGGTTTGTGAAGTTTGGGGTTTGTGAGGTTTCGTGTTTGTAAAGTGCCGCGTTTGTAAAGTTTCGGGTTTGTGAAGTTTTGGTTTGTGAAGTTTCGGGTTTGTGAAGTTTCGGGTTTTTGAAGTTTCAGGTTTGTGAAGTTTCGTGTTTGTAAAGTGCCGCGTTTGTAAAGTTTCGGGTTTGTGAAGTTTTGGTTTGTGAAGTTTCGGGTTTGTGAAGTTTCGGGTTTGTGAAGTTTCGGGTTTTTGAAGTTTCGGGTTTGTGAAGTTTCGGGTTTGTGAAGTTTCGTGTTTGTAAAGTGCCGCGTTTGTAAAGTTTTGGGTTTGTGAAGTTTCGGTTTGTGAAGTTTCGGGTTTGTAAGGTGCCGCGTTTCTAACGTTTCGGGTTTGTGAAGTTTCGGGTTTGTGAAGTTTCGGGTTTGTGAAGTTCCGGGTTTGTGAAGTTTCGGGTTTTCGAAGTTTCGGGTTTGTGAAGTTTCGGGTTTGTGAAGTTTCGGGTTTTTGAAGTTTCGGGTTTGTGAAGTTTCGGGTTTGTGAAGTTTCGGGTTTGTGAAGTTTCATGTTTGTAAAGTGCCACGTTTGTAAAGTGCCGCGTTTGTAAAGTTTCGGGTTTTTGAAGTTTCGGGTTTGTGAAGTTTTGGGTTTGTGAAGTTTGAGGTTTGTGAGGTTTCGTGTTTGTAAAGTGCCGCGTTTGTAAAGTTTCGGGTTTGTGAAGTTTTGGTTTGTGAAGTTTCGGGTTTGTGAAGTTTCGGGTTTTTGAAGTTTCAGGTTTGTGAAGTTTCGTGTTTGTAAAGTGCCGCGTTTGTAAAGTTTCGGGTTTGTGAAGTTTTGGTTTGTGAAGTTTCGGGTTTGTTAAGTTTCGGGTTTTTGAAGTTTCGGGTTTTTGAAGTTTCGGGTTTGTGAAGTTTCGTGTTTGTAAAGTGCCGCGTTTGTAAAGTTTTGGGTTTGTGAAGTTTCGGTTTGTGAAGTTTCGGGTTTGTAAGGTGCCGCGTTTGTAACGTTTCGGGTTTGTGAAGTTTCGGGTTTGTGAAGTTTCGTGTTTGTAAAGTGCCGCGTTTGTAAAGTTTCGGGTTTGTGAAGTTTTGGTTTGTGAAGTTTCGGGTTTGTGAAGTTTCGGGTTTGTGAGGTTTCGGGTTTTTGAAGTTTCGGGTTTGTGAAGTTTCGGGTTTGTGAAGTTTCGGGTTTGTGAAGTTTCGGGTTTTTGAAGTTTCGGGTTTGTGTAGTTTCGTGTTTGTAAAGTGCCGCGTTTGTAAAGTTTCGGGTTTGTGAAGTTTTGGTTTGTGAAGTTTCGGGTTTGTGAAGTTTCGGGTTTGTGAGGTTTCGGGCTTTTGAAGTTTCGGGTTTTTGAAGTTTCGGGTTTTTGAAGTTTCGGGTTTGTGAAGTTTCGGGTTTGTAAAGTGCCGCGTTTGTAAAGTTTCGGGTTTGTGAAGTTTCGGGTTTGTGAAGTTTCGGGTTTGTGAAGTTTCGTGTTTGTGAAGTTTCGGGTTTTTGAAGGTTCAGGTTTGTGAAGTTTCGTGTTTGTAAAGTGCCGCGTTTGTAAAATTTCGGGTTTGTGAAGTTTTGGTTTGTGAAGTTTCGGGTTTTTGAAGTTTCGGGTTTGTGAAGTTTCGGGTTTTTGAAGTTTCGGGTTTGTGAAGTTTCGTGTTTGTAAAGTGCCGCGTTTGTAAAGTTTCGGGTTTGTGAAGTTTCGGGTTTGTGAAGTTTCGGGTTTGTAAGGTGCCGCGTTTGTAACGTTTCGGGTTTGTGAAGTTTCGGGTTTGTGAAGTTTCGTGTTTGTAAAGTGCCGCGTTTGTAAAGTTTCGGGTTTTTGAAGTTTCGGGTTTGTGAAGTTTCGGGTTTGTGAAGTTTCGGGTTTGTGAAGTTTCGGGTTTGTGAAGTTTCGGGTTTTTGAAGTTTCGGGTTTGTGAAGTTTCGGGTTTGCGAAGTTTCGGGTTTTTGAAGTTTCGGGTTTTTGAAGTTTCGGGTTTTTGAAGTTTCGGTTTGTGAAGTTTCGGGTTTGTAAAGTGCCGCGTTTGTAAAGTTTCGGGTTTGTAAAGTGCCGCGTTTGTAAAGTTTCGGGTTTTTGAAGTTTCGGGTTTGTGAAGTTTCGGGTTTGTGAAGTTTCGGGTTTTTGAAGTTTCGGGTTTGTGAAGTTTCGGGTTTTTGAAGTTTCGGGTTTGTGAAGTTCCGTGTTTTTAAAGTGCCGCGTTTGTAAAGTTTCGGGTTTGTGAAGTTTTGGTTTGTGAAGTTTCGGGTTTGTGAAGTTTCGGGTTTGTGAGGTTTCGGGTTTTTGAAGTTTCGGGTTTTTGAAGTTTCGGGTTTGTGAAGTTTCGGGTTTGTGAAGTTTCTTGTTTGTAAAGTGCCGCGTTTGTAAAGTTTCAGGTTTGTGAAGTTTCGGTTTGTGAAGTTTCGGGTTTGTAAGGTGGCGCGTTTGTAAAGTTTCGGGTTTTTGAAGTTTTGGGTTTGTGAAGTTTCGGGTTTGTGAAGTTTTGGGTTTTTGAAGTTTCGGGTTTTTGAAGTTTCGGGTTTGTGAACTTCGGGTTTGTGAAGTTTCGGGTTTGTGAAGTTTCGGGTTTTCGAAGTTTCGGGTTTGTGAAGTTTCGGGTTTGTGAAATGTTTATACAGACGGTTGGGAATATGAATTTTTGGGAGATTTTTAAAATATCTTTGAATAGTGATTCTAAAATTTATTAGGATCGACTAAACATGGCAATAATATGCATCAATAACAACACTTGGATATCTAATAATATAAAGAAATTTATCTAAACAGTCGATTCTATGATAAACATCCTGAGGGAGCCATGCGGGCGCTCAGGGGAACACTTCTAATAAAATAATTCACTGTCCTTTTTTACACGATCATTTCGTATTTTTTCTTGATCTTTCAAAATAAAAAAAATTTCTCGATCCCGCCCTAAAAAGATCTACACGCAAAATGAAAAAATCATTTGACCGATGCACGAAGGGCTAGTAATTTTTTTTTCGACTTTCAGCTGCGTGAGAAATGGAGCTCAAAACGAACACGAAATTATGAATTTTTAACTCCTATAATAACGCATATTTTCAACGTCTCTAACCTAAAATTCATCCTGAATGTGAATTGAATATTGAGTAAATCTTAAGGTAAATAATTATGACGCAACATGTACATGTAATTAGAATCGCTCCTTGTGTACTTTTCTATACTTCAATCCACCGGTCTCGCGGCGAATAGATGCATAAAGTACACATCGACCTCTACCCCTCCAATCACCTCTTAACAAACGCAAAACGAAAGTCTGTCCCCAATGGATGTACATTTCCACCCCCACGCAGAATAAAAATTTACCCCAACAATGTACAGTTCACCGTTCCTAGCACTCACCCCACGCGAAATAATTTTCTGCCCAAATTGATGTACAATTCTACACTTCCATGCACCCACCTAACGCCATATAAGCATAAGAGGCATGCCCTATTAATGTACATTTCTCCTTTCTAAGTGTCCACCTCACGCTAAATGTCAGATGTGATTGGCGCTCTTTCTCAGTTACTTATATTTTTATACATCAATGCCATCTACATGTATGCAATTATTTTATTTTACGTCTGCTTGTAGACAAGCTGTGTACACGCGCTGCTAAAACAAAAATTATTATAGTACAGTAAGTACATTTAAGTACGAAATTATATTAAAAGAGCTAGCTGTTACGTGATTAGCACCTGCAGCTTCACGATTTAATGGTCAAAGAACTCTGCAGCTATTCCAGGCTCTGGCCTAATCGATTTGTAAGAAGGCAAACATTTCTTTGCTAGACAAATATTGATTGAAGTGCTGGAAACTAGTAGAAATAAATGCATATTTTTATCAAAGAAAGCACCGGCAAATCAAACCTGATGCCCCCCTTATTTCCCTTTAAGCGTTTACAGTCTCTTCCTAACGCTAAAAATAAATATCCAAATACGATATTTCAATGGGGGAGCAATTATTCCAAGACACAAAGACAGACCCCAATTCATTCTACAACGCACACTATTCAAAGGATAAGAATACCTATAATATAAAGAATAGCATAAAATGAAAAGCCATTTAAAACCATTTGGTGACCAAATTAACCAGTTACGAATATGTACACACACACGGTGGCTTAGCAAATTGCATTTTATACGGCCAACTGATCATGTTATATTTTGAAACAAAATTAAATTGTATCATTTAATGCACAATATAGTTAAATAATAAAATTCGAAGTTAATCAGATTAAATTATAACAGAGTGGCTAGATTAGCAATCCATTATAATCATTTACTAACTATAGCGGGACGCGAAGTTGAGAATCCCTCCCTGATGTCCCAGTAATTAAGCAATCGCATCATACTTTAAGTCCCATTTTTCTCTTCTCTTTAATCTTCTTCTTTACCGAAGTGATCTCTCTCTCCTTCCAGGTGCTGCGACGCAGCTTAATAGGCCTATTGCCAACGTATTTGCCGTTCATTTCGTGCAAAGCTCGAACAAAATCTTGCGGATCGCGAAAGCTAACAAATCCGTAGCCTTTGCTCTTGTTAGTGCGATGGTCGCGCACCACTTTGGCTTTCTGAAACGAGCCGTACTTGCTGAACGCCCGAGTCAACACGTCATCGTTAACTTCGTTGCCTAAATCGCCGCAGAATATTCGAAAATCATTGGGATCCCATTCGGCTAGGCTGGGATCTTCCCAGACTTGTCCGCCAGCTGTGCGAACAAAGCGCTTGTTTTTCTTATTGTTGTTTTTTGTGTGTTTGCTACTATAAGTAGCATTGCTGCTACTAGCGCCGCTGCTGCCGGCTACGGGGTCGAAGACCCCAGCAACTGGCATGGGCATTGGAGGCACTGGCGGCGGCGGCGGCGGCGGTGGGGGCGGAGGCGGCGGAGGCACCGCAACGGCAGCAGGCAACGGTGGCTGCGCTTGTCGGGCAAGAATCTGCGGCTCAGCCGAGTACACAGTCCTGGGCGGCATGGACACTGCCTGATGCTGCTGATGAGGCGGATAGGCAGCTGGTGGCAGGAAGGCCGCAGCTGGAGGCGGAGGCGGCGGCGGCGGCGGCAAGAGATCCTGACGCAATTCCGCTTCGAATCTATTAACCTCCGCCTCCATCTCCAGGCGGCGACTGGCGCTTAAATTGCGCGCCGATGTGGCGGCTGCTGCACCAGAGTTGTAGGAATAGTTGTAGGAATGCTGCAATGTGGGATAAATGCGAGTGCTTTAAGATTGTTCGAATTGCTCAAATTAGAAGTGGCTTTGAAAATGTTACTCTATTCTAAAATAATAACGAAAAATGTGGATATGTAACTCTACAAAAATGACGAACAAGATGGGAATGTCACTCTGCTGTACAAGATGGGAATGTCACTCTGCTGTACAAGATGGAAATGTCACTCTGCTGTACAAGATGGAAATGTCACTCTGCTGTACAAGATGGAAATGTCACTCTGCTGTAGAAGATGGGAATGTCACTCTGCTGTAACTCGGCTGTACAAGATGGGAATGTCACTCTGCTGTACAAGATGGGAATGTCACTCTGCTGTACAAGATGGAAATGTCACTCTGCTGTACAAGATGGAAATGTCACTCTGCTGTAGAAGATGGGAATGTCACTCTGCTGTAACTCGGCTGTACAAGATGGGAATGTCACTCTGCTGTACAAGATGGGAATGTCACTCTGCTGTAGAAGATGGGAATGTCACTCTGCTGTAGAAGATGGAAATGTCACTCTGCTGTACAAGATGGGAATGTCACTCTGCTGTACAAGATGGGAATGTCACTCTGCTGTAGAAGATGGAAATGTCACTCTGCTGTAACTCGGCTGTACAAGATGGGAATGTCACTCTGCTGTACAAGATGGGAATATCACTCTGCTGTACAAGATGGAAATGTCACTCTGCTGTAGAAGATGGGAATGTCACTCTGCTGTAACTCGGCTGTACAAGATGGGAATGTCACTCTGCTGTACAAGATGGGAATGTCACTCTGCTGTAGAAGATGGGAATGTCACTCTGCTGTAGAAGATGGAAATGTCACTCTGCTGTACAAGATGGGAATGTCACTCTGCTGTACAAGATGGGAATGTCACTCTGCTGTAGAAGATGGAAATGTCACTCTGCTGTAACTCGGCTGTACAAGATGGGAATGTCACTCTGCTGTACAAGATGGGAATGTCACTCTGCTGTAGAAGATGGAAATGTCACTCTGCTGTAACTCGGCTGTACAAGATGGGAATGTCACTCGGCTGTACAAGATGGAAATGTCACTCTGCTGTAACTCGGCTGTACAAGATGGGAATGTCACTCTGCTGTAGAAGATGGGAATGTCACTCTGCTGTACAAGATGGGAATATCACTCGGCTGTACAAGATGGGAATATCACTCGGCTGTACAAGATGGGAATGTCACTCTGCTGTAGAAGATGGGAATATCACTCGGCTGTACAAGATGGGAATATCACTCGGCTGTACAAGATGGGAATGTCACTCTGCTGTAGAAGATGGGAATATCACTCGGCTGTACAAGATGGGAATATCACTCGGCTGTACAAGATGGGAATGTCACTCTGCTGTAGAAGATGGAAATGTCACTCTGCTGTACAAGATGGGAATATCACTCGGCTGTACAAGATGGGAATGTCACTCTGCTGTACAAGATGGGAATATCACTCGGCTGTACAAGATGGGAATGTCACTCTGCTGTAGAAGATGGGAATGTCACTCGGCTGTACAAGATAGGTGAACAAGATGGAAATGTCACACTGCTGATGACGAATGATGTCAACTATCAGTTCTGATTACGAAATTTTTTTTAAGAAAATAAAAGTTAAACTGATGTTGCCTAGCAAATCTACAGCTGTATTATTTAAACAAGGTCAAAAGTCAGCGACAAGACAATTTATTAACATTAAACTACACATATTTACAAATGCATAAATAAAACATTAAAAATCTAACAGGCTACATTGATACAGAAATCAAATCACAAAGGTTTTAATTTTACAATTGATGGTAGGTAAAAACCTGTCAGAATAGTCCGCACCTCCACTTCTCTTTGCAGATGAAACACAATTCTAATGCAACAAAAACAAATATTCACAAATTTGTTACACAACGTCACATAAAATATAATTCATAAAAAAATTTTGCTCCAAAACTCGACAACAATTTTATTTAATAATATTGCTACAGGATAGGTCCTTTTAGAAATTTATTTCATTGGAAAGACAAAAACGGCAAAACGGATAAGTTTGCACAAGGTAGACAGATGGACAGACAGAAAAGAAAGGCAGAAAAAACATGCAAGCAGTCAGTCAGTCAGTCAGTCAGTCAGTCAGTCAGTCAGTCAGTCAGTCAGTCAGTCAGACAGACAGACAGACAGACAGACAGACAGACAGACAGACAGACAGACAGACACATAGACAGACAGACACATAGACAGACAGACAGACACACAGACAGACAGACAGACAGACAGACAGACAGACAGACAGACAGACAGACAGACAGACACATAGACAGACAGACACACAGACAGACAGACAGACAGACAGACAGACAAAGGAAACAGACAGAAAAAAGCAGAGAAACAGACAGCGAGACAGATAAGAAAGGCAGAAAGACACGCAGAGAAAGAAGAAGACAGACAGACAAATAAGCAACAGTGCAACACAGAAGCAGAAGACCAAACTGAATAGTGAAAAAAACAGCAAGGCAGACAAACGAAGAAGCGCCGAAAACCATCAAAGCAAGCAGCGTCAGCCGCCGAGCAGCGGGCCGGACATGAGCAGCCGGCGCTGAATGAGCTGGGCAGTGACCGGCCAGTGCAGTTTCAACGCCCCCAACGGATAAACGTCCGGCAATCTGACAACCAAATCGGAGCAAATCGACGCCAAACTCGGCACCAATAGTCGAGGAAATTCCAACACGTCGGCGTTGAAATCGCGCCGATACACGGGCAGCATGATGTCCTCGGTGCAGCCGCCCCAGACGAATGCGCTGCGGGATTCCAGTTGGGCGCAGGAGCCGTGCCAGAGCAGGCCGGGGCGGCTTTTCAGCTAAAATAGGTGGAGAGGGAAGATAATTTGTTTGCTAGGCTGTTCTGGCTACTTAAAGTAGACAGAGCAATTTTAGCTGCTTTGTCTTTCAGCCTGTCTTATCTCTTAATGTCTGTCTGCCTGTCTTGTCGGTCTGCCTGTCTTCTCTACCTGTCTTGTCTCTACCTGCCTTGTCTGTCTGTCTGCCTGTCTTTTCTCTAACTGCCTTGTCTGTCTGTCTCCCTGTCTGTCTGCCTTGTCTGTCTGCCTGCCTTGTCTGTCTGTCTGCCTTGTCTGTCTCCCTGTCTTGTCTGTCTGCCTGCCTTGTCTGTCACCCTGTCTGTCTGTCTGCCTGCCTTGTCTGTCACCCTGTCTGTCTGTCTGCCTGCCTTGTCTGTCTGCCTGCCTTGTCTATCTGCCTGTCTTGTCTGTCTCCCTGTCTGTCTGTCTGCCTTGTCTGTCTGCCTGTCTTGTCTGTCTGCCTGTCTTGTCTGTCTCCCTGTCTGTCTGCCTGTCTGTCTGCCTGTCTTGTCTGTCTGCCTGTCTTGTCTGTCTCCCTGTCTGTCTGTCTGCCTTGTCTGTCTCCCTGTCTGTCTGCCTGTCTGTCTGCCTTGTCTGTCTGCCTTGTCTGTCTCCCTGTCTGCCTGTCTTGTCTGCCTGCCTGTCTTGTCTGTCTACCTGTCTTGTCTGTCTGCCTGCCTGCCTGCCTGCCTGTCTTGTCCGTCTGCCTGTCTTGTCTGCCTGCCTTGTCTGTCTGCCTGCCTTGTCTGTCTGTCTGCCTGTCTGTCTGTCTGTCTGTCTGTCTGTCTGTCTGTCTGTCTTGTCTGTCTGCCTGTCTTGTCTTTACCTGCCTTGTCGGTCTGCCTGTCTTGTCTGTCTGTCTGCTGTCCTCCGCAACTGTCAGTCAACCTGTCACTACGCAGCAATGAAAACAAACAAAGTTCACCTTCAACTGCCGGAACAGATTAGCAGCCAGATCGTACAGAAAGCAATTATTAAACGGACGCAATTGGGCTGGCGGCTCAGCCCAGGGATAGCCGCCAAAACAGAACACGTGGCCAGGCCCGACCTGAACAAAGGTGGTCCAGGATCGCGGCTCGGGCAGGCACCCACTAGGCTCCAGCCGAGTCCACTGCAGCGTCTCCAGACACAGGCAGAACAGGTCGTTAGTCCGTCGGTCTAATACTCGGCCGCCAAATAATAGGGCGCGCGTGTCGATTCGAATCATTGAATGGGCGGCGCGCGGGGTGGGTGCGCAGCCTTGCGCTGCAAATTGTGGGAATACAAAATTGTAATGCAGTCCCGATAGCATATTATCCGCTATAAAAAATTGCGACATTTATTTTCCCGACCATACAAACTTTACGCGCTACTTCCTTTGCTCTCTACTTGTAGTAGACGAACTCTTACAGGATAGATCTTTTATTTTTTAAAAAAGAGGAGTAAAAAATCGATCCGATGGGATTAAGTGGAAAGTAAGGGATAAATTTAATAAGATTCATAGATAAAGGGGAAATTCGATAAGAATATCAACTAGTAAGTAGGGAATAAATTGAACAAAGAGGATTAGATCGAATTGGGATCAATTGAAAAACAGGAAAGATTAGCTGAACGTGAGATATTTAAATACAATTAGGATTAAAATGAAGGGGATAAATAAATGAGGATTAGCTGGAAAATGAGATTAATCAATTTTATTAATGGAAATAAATTTAATAAGATTACAGGTATAGTAATAACTTTTCGATAAGAGAGCCGTAAATACTGTTTATAACAAATAATACAAAGCGAAATAAATAAATCATGGCTTGCTCACGATCCAGCTGACTCCAAGCGCCGGTGCTCAGATCGAATTGCAACAATTCATTGGACCAAGCGAAACGCAAACTGTCATTCGGTTGAAAGCACTCAGGCTTGAAGAACACGTCCTGCAGACCCAGCTGCGAGCCGCAATAGTCAACCGAGTCCATCAGAGTGGTTGGCGGATTCAGACAGTAGCCGCCAAATATGATTAGCTGATTGCGCCAATAGATTGCGCTGTGCTTGTCACGAGGCATCGGCACCAGTTGGCCAGGGGGACCCCTGCGGTGGCCAGACGGGGTGAGGGGATCGCGTAGTAAGCCCCTACATGACCCGGTATTGGCCTTGAATGACCCGATACTGACCTTTAATGACCCGATATTGACCTTGAATGACCCGATATCGACCCTAAATGACCCGATATTGACCCTAAATGACCCGATATCGACCCTAAATGACCCGATATCGACCCTAAATGACCCGATATTGACCCTAAATGACCCGATATCGACCCTAAATGACCCGATATCGACCTTTAATGACCCGATATTGACCAAAAATGAAACGATATCGACCTTGCATGACCTAATATCGACCTAAAATGAAACGATAACGAATTTACCCAATAGCGAATATAAATTCAGCAGACCAGAGCAGCTACCTAGTCTCCATGCTGAACAGACAGGTAACCGGAAACCCGGCCCTATCAGGCTGCTTGTTGCCGTTAACCCGAATAGCATACACGGCATTAGTAGCGGACAAATGGTAATGAACTGACTCGTTAAATCCGCCGCTGATGTACAATTGGCTATTGTCTGAATTTGAGCAGCAGGCGGAGCCGGAGAAGCCCGACATGAAATTTCGACACTGATGCGTCCAGGTGGCCAGGTTTCGCAAATCTAGCGATATTTTGAACTGAAAAAACACACACAAATGTTGAAGCGGAAAGATGCACTGATTTTTTTTAACTATTAAGCTTATCGCCCAACCAGGCAAAATACGGTAGGGGGGAGATAGGCATGTAGTTGGGTACATATAGTTAGGAGTAAGTTAGATAGGTAGGTATGTACATAAGTGGGTAAGAAGGTAGGAATGTAGGCTGATAGTTCAGTAGGTAGGTAGGTAGGTAGGTAGGTAGGTAGGTAGGTAGGTAGGTGGGGCGAGTGGCTCGGCGGTCTAGCGCGTCTGCCTTGTGTGCCACTGGTCCAGGTTCGACTCCGCGTTTTAGGTTGGCTATTTTCCCTAGCGCGGTTTCGTGTGCAGGGTCACATTAAATTGGGGCCTTGTGTACGAATTGGTTGGGCTATGGGCCAGTTGCGCAATTTACGCCGATGAGGGCAACCCCCCAAGGCATAGAGAGTGTACATTCCTGGAACCGCCGCTTGTGAGTACACCCTATGTGAGTGCGTGACTGGGTGCCGGCCTGTGTGTGTGTCTATGCCTGCGTACCGTATTTAGTGTGACTGAACGCGCTTCAGGAGTCAGCGCAATGGACAGTCATGCCCAGTCGCTGGTTTTGGGACGATGTCGCTTTAAGCGTCAAAGTGCCTGCAGCCCTCCTGCAGATTTAGCTTTAAGCTTTAGCTAGGCAGATAGATAGGTAGGTATGTACATAGTTAGATAGGTAGGTTGGTAGTCAGGTAGGTAGATAGGTGGGTAGGTAGGTAGATAGGTGGGTAGGTAGGTAGATAGGTAGGTTGGTAGTCAGGTAGGTAGATAGGTAGGTTGGTAGGCACGTGGGTAGATAGGTGGGTAGGTAGGTGGATAGGTAGGTAGTTAGGTGCGTAGTTAGGTAGGTAGGTTGCTGGGGAGGTAGGTAGGTAGATAGGTAGGTAGGTGAGGCAGGCAGCAGACATACCCATTTGCGACTGTCCGTACAATAGCAAAGCAGCTGATGCCCAGGCACCCAAGTGCTCTGGCGATAGTAGGCATCGCCCGCTGCCAGCTGATGAGCGTTGGCGTCGACATTGACGTCGTCAGGCTGATTGTTGTCTAAGCCGAATTCGTCGACATCATCGGCTGCAAAAAGAATTCAGCGTCAGGTAACTTTTTTAATTTTAATTTTTTTTAAATAAATTTTTCTAATCCACGGAATAAAAACAAATATTAGACTGCCGTATAAAATAAAGAATAGAGAAACCGTTGGAAAATATCCCTAAAAGGGGTTTCAAAAATAAAGGTTTTTTCTCTCCAACAGTAAATTAAACTTAAGAGGGGATTTCCCATTAAATAATGGGATAAATGTCCCAAATGGGAGATTTTAAATTCATTAGAAAAGTTAATCCCAATCGGAGGATTTTATTTTCTTACAGAATACAAATTCAAATCCCTATAGATTATCAACGCACTCACCAACCAGCCCATCGGCATCACCAGCCTCGTCGCCATGGTTACCCTCATCCCCGGCGTCATCATCCGCGAAATCCCCCGGCCCTAGCAGCTCCGCCTGAGGAGGCAGCACCGGCGGTTCGTCCTCGCCAAATTCCCAATCTTCGTCGTCGTCGTTGTTTTCATCTGAATCGGCTTCGGACGAATCCGACAAATCAGCCAGATGTTGTTGCAGATTTTGCAACAAGAAATGCTGCTGCTGTTGCTGGAGTCCGGCCAAGGGAGGCTGCGGCGGACGCGGGTCGGGCAGGTGCTGCTTGTGAACTTCGTAGCCACCCCAGATGTAGACTAGCGGGCCGACAAGCCACATGCAGAAGCCGACGCGACCGCGGGGAGGCGGCTGCGACTGCGTCAGATTCGAACCAATGACCGACTCAGATTGTTGTTGACCAATAGAGGAAGACGACATTTTGCTAGTTTAAATTTGTTCGCTTTGAATTAAAAAGGCAGAAAAATTGCTGTCGTCTTAATGAACTACCATTAATAGGCTGAAATTTTACAGAAATATATATTTCAAAATGCAAAAACTACTTACTTAAGTAGCAAAGCAAGGTTATGGCTCTCTATAAATAAACCTTACAGCTAATGATGGATGAGAGGGGGCAAAAGTTGGCTCTCAATCAGGGAAGAAATGCGGCTCCCAATGAGGGGATATTAGGGGATAAAAGTAGCTCCTGTCTTTTCACCACTATCTGATAAATAGAATTTTCACAATAAAAAATAGGTTAACAATTGAAACAATTGTTTAGCTTAATCAAAAATTAAATTTCTTTATTATTTGTAATAATAGTGACGAAGGTATTAACATTAAACCAGGAAGACATGATAATAATTGCCACCGCTTGATCAAAATAATTTTAACAGGCTAAACAAACTGAAAAAATCAGGATTACTCAAGTATTGAACTCAGTTAGAGCATGTTCTTGATAAAGCTAGAACAATAGAGACAATAGAGAACAGTTCGAATCGCTATTAATAATGGAATCAATGAAGTTAGTCATACTAATGACAATAGTAAGACGAAATCAGTGGAGTAAACAATAATAAACAGACTATCAACGTTATAACACATTGCACCTTGATATTATGCTTTTTTGGAAAGAATATTTTCATTGCTCTACTGACCATTTAACTAGCAGTAGTATAGAACGCTCAAATAGTATTAGGACTCACTAATGACCAAACTGGTTTGGGCTAGTTTATACTACTTAATCGTAATCCAAATCCAATGACGTCATCATGATAAATGTACTTTTATAATTGATACTGTAAATTCTCTCATAATAATCAGTAAGTCATAATCAATTTCTTTCAAATATTCCTTTTTTAGCATCTCAAGTTTTTAGCAATCAACTTCCACAATCTCAATCCATAAACTTGCGATTCGGGTTGGGGCCAAACAGGATGTGCCTCAGTTCCGGCACCATCTGCTGACTAATCTGTTCCAGACGGCTCTCCAAATTGTTGCACACAAGAATCTTGCCCTCGCGGCCAAAAATATCAACGCCACCAACAGAATCGGCTGGCAAGAATACTTTCTTATCTAGCGACACTTTCACTTCCCGACCAGTGGCTTCTTTGTAACGATTGACAGCTGGTTCGATCGATTTCTCGACAATGTCAAGATCGGCCTGTCGACAGCGGATAACAGCCACGGGTTCAAGGAGCTGGAACAGGCCCTGCGTGATTAGGCTCTGCACTAGCTGTTCATAGCGGCCGCGATCAGCCGTCACCTGGCGCAATTGAACGGTGGTTTCGTCCAGAACGGATTTCAAATGCTGATCGCGAGCCTGAAGCACTTTCAATCGGCCTTGATTCTTCATGTTAGAATATTGGATTTTCTTTTGCAAATCGATTTGCTTCTCTTTCCTAACGTAGAAGTCCATTATTTTGACGCGCTCCTGCTGGGTAATGCGCGACTTTTCAATGTTAAACTCTTCTTCGGCTTTGTTGTCAATCTCTTCCTTCTTTTCGTTGGCCTCCTGTTCGATAAAGGCCATCATCTGTTTGATCTGCTTGTCGACATCCGCGTCTGTTAGGCCTCCGCTAGACATGGCTTTGCTAGGGCGATTGATAAGGCTGGCGCTGCAAAGTAATTGCGGCTTGGGATGCAGTTGAAGATTATATCGAAAGTCTGAGGATCTGGGAGGCTGGCAGCGGTCTAAACTGATGATCTAGGAGGCTGGCAGCGGTCTAAACTGAGGATCCGGGAGGCTGGCAGCAGTCTAAACTGATGATCTGGGAGGCTGGCAGCAGTCTAAACTGAGCATCTGGGAGGCTGGCAGCGGTCTAAATTGAGCATCTGGGAGGCTGGCAGCGGTCTAAACTGATGATCTGGGAGGCTGGCAGCGGTCTAAACTGAGCATCTGGGAGGCTGGCAGCGGTCTAAACTGATGATCTGGGAGGCTGGCAGCGGTCTAAACTGAGCATCTGGGAGGCTGGCAGCGGTCTAAACTGATGATCTGGGAGGCTGGCAGCGGTCTAAACTGATGATCTGGGAGGCTGGCAGCGGTCTAAACTGATGATCTGGGAGGCTGGCAGCGGTCTAAACTGAGCATCTGGGAGGCTGGCAGCGATCTAAACTGAGCATCTCAGTCATATGCAGAATAAGAAAAAAGTATAAATAACACAACACGCAAGGCTTTTCATCCAAAAACATGAACGAGCCGACTCAGAAAAAAAGCAATTCACTGCACTGCTTTATCAATCAATCAATCTGTCACTTCTATGGATTAATTTTCCTGCAATCAAAGGACGTTATCTCTCGAGTCGTCAATTGAATCATCAATGGGCGCCACCGCCGCCGCCGCCAGCGCCGCCCATACGGCCAGGACCGCCGGGGCCGCCCGGACCGCCGGGGGGGCCGCCGCCGGCGCGAGGGCCGCCGCCGCCGCCACCGAACCTAGGCGGCGGGGTGCGGTCCTTGCGGGCTTCCCGGGACCGGTTGCGCACCACCTTGGAGTGGATGGCGCAGCTGACGCAGTACTGCAGCTTGGCGTACAGCTTCGGCAGGGCGTAGGTGTTGGCCTCGTACACGGAGTTCTCGTTGATGTCGCGTACAGCGGCAGCTTCAACAATATTGCGGATGATGAATTTCTTAATTGATTTGTCTTTCGGCGTGCAGCGACCGCAGTTTGTGCAGCGAACGAATCGGACGTGACCGCGACCCTTCTTGCTGCGGCCGTGATTGCGCCGTTTCACCGTCATTGCAGCTGGGGAAATTTGTAAAATAAACGAAATGCACAGGTAAACGGCAGGAGCAGTTCATCATTACAGTTCATCATTAAAAAGTTATTAAAATATGCTATAACTATTGGTTCAATGTATATATTATTTTTTCTACACCATAACTTTTGGTTCCAGGCTATTTATTTTTGGTTCCACATAGTGTTCCGCCACCGCAAGCTTAAACTTTTGAATATTCATTTTTTACAGTTCACAATCTACATGACTTTAAGTTGTTATGACCCTATATATCAATGTCAATGTCATATATGAGTGCAACATGTATTTTTATTATGTTTATAAACTCTATATATTTATTAATATCACAAAAGGATTACAATTACAATAAATCAGTTCAAATTTTCATAGACAAAATAACAACAGTTATACTAATGTACTTGTAACTTGTTTCACTTTTTACTACAAGGTTCGGGCTAGAGGTTTAAGGAAATTTGAATTTAGGATTTAAAATGTTTAAATTCTTGGAAAATGCTAGTTTAAAAAACTATAGCTATTTAAAAATATTTAAAAAGAAAATGTTAAGTAATTTTTTGACTCACTTTAAAAAGAAAGTGATTAAGGCTTATTCTTAAAAAAGGGTGCGCGGTTATTTCATCTGCCACCTTTTTGTCTGCTGGCAGAAGAAATGACTATTTTAAAAAAGTATGAGAACTTTAAGAACATATTATTCTAAAACATTTCTTTTATATTACAGAAAGTGTATTTATGATGATAAATGTTATTAGCAAAACAAACTTACATAATTTTTGTTTAATAGCATCATTCATAAAAATATTATCAGAATTTTTAAATGGTCTTTTAAGAAGAATATTTTAGTCTTACGTGTAGTTCAGCATTTGTTCAGGAATTGTTCTATCCTATATAGGCTCCATTGCAGACAAAATATGCACACATACATAATAAATTATGCACACACACAACTTATGCAAAGTTATGCAATGCTACAAAAAGTCAAAAAAACAAGGTTGGAAGAAGATAAAATGGTTGGAAATGTTTGGTTCTGGCTTTGTGTATTTATAGGCTACTTATTAGCTCCAGAACTTTTAGAAAAATCTTAGCATTGTAACAAATTATAAATTATAAGACATTTACATCACATTTCAATACACAGTCTTAATGAAATAATTAGTTATTCCAACCAATGCCTATGTTATCATATATTGGCAGATGAAATGACTATATTGTATATTGGCAGATGAAAAGGTGGCAGACAAAAAGTGGGCAGATGAAATGACCATCAACCTAAAAAAGTACATAATCCATAACTGTAACTGTTAGTACAAAATTTCTCCTTAACCATAACTATAACCTTAATTGTCATGACAATGGAATACTAGTTCCAAATTACCCAACTCAGCTACTTCTATTTTTTCTTAGTTTTGGCAGGGTCCCCTTTGGGCTTCAATACCCTATATCCCATTAGGAACCCATTAGGACAAATAATCAAATGGTTATTTGTCCTAGACTAGACAAATAACAATTGCCTAGACAAATTAACTAGACAAATAACAATTGCCATAATATAATACTGAATTGCAATCTAAATTTGGCTATAGGCCTACTGATTTCTGTCTTAACTTAATTTAAAATGAATCCCTTTTAATGAGTACATATTGCAAAAAAATAACAAAAAATTAATTTGGAATTTTTTGCTACAATTTAAAGTATCAGGATACTTTTAATCTTAAGCCCTAGGCCTGGGTTTATTTTTTGTGCTATAGGGATGCTATAGCATCTTGACTTTTAGAATCGCATCCTGAAATTCAATAGAGCTGTCGGAAATTGAGATTTGGTTCGAGACGAGATTTGAGACGAGATGAAACCTTTAGTCGAGAAATTTGAGACGAGACGAGACGAGACAAGATAAAAAATTAATGATGACTAGTTAAGCCAAAATGTATTATAGTTCAGTGATAGCAACTCTATACTGTTAATCTGCTTTACATTTGTTTTACTAAGGACAATAAAGAACCATTTTAAATCATTTTATAATCTGAAATGCCATTTTAATACTTTTCTAATAGAATATTAGCCAAAGGTGTTGTGTTAGGGTGCCCACAGCTCTCCTGCAGATATTTATTTATTTATCTAATATCTACTCTAGTATCTATCTAATCTACAAGCTAGTATCTTGCTAGACTCACTCTATACCATCTTATCTCTAGCACAGGTCTTTGTAAAGTAAACTCTTTATTGCAATTATTTTGATGTTAGCTATTTATAAGTTTCTATTCTAATGTATGTAACCTAAATAAAAAATTAATAAATATTACATTAAAGTCATATTACATGACTAATATATATAATATAATATATACATCCTTAAGACTAGTTTTTGGTTTCTAGCTAGATATTTATATTCTCATTTTATTAATAATTAAATTCTTATACACTACTATTTTAGTGATTGATGCGATTCACTGATTTTCATTGTCCATAGAATTTTATTTGATTAGCCTAGTTATATTACAATAACTTTGTCAATGCAACCTCTGAAGCAACTGCGATTGAACCACTGACAGTGCACGAGCTAGAAATGTCAAGCAGGCTGGTGTCTCTACTGTAGCCTATAGACGAGGCAATAGAGAAACTAAGCAAGGATGCTGAATCAACGTCAATTCTAATCCCAATGGTTCAAATGCTACTACTGAAGCTGACGAAAGTGGACACTGCTCAAGTCAGCATTGTTCATTGAAGCCTTGTGGCCTCCATCGAAAGTAGATTTCTGTCTCTGATGGATAATGATTTTTTTCAAGTGTCTACTGCTCTGGATGGTCGCTTCAAGTTAGCTTTCTTTGAAGAATCTCAATGTAGCTTGGTTAAAGACTGCACTCTTCAGAAGCTTTCTAGCTTTCTGTTGGCTTTGTCATCAGCTGGTAAGTCGTAATATACAATTAACTTGAATTAAGTAAAGTACTCATTTTAATTATTTCAACATGCACTTACTACATATCATTTGCTCCTTTAAACATGTATGCTCATTGCTCATACTTAAATTATATCAGGTAATGACAATGATGACTGCTCTATCATAAGTGATAGCAACAGTCGTGAGACAATTGGTGCTGTTGCCAATGCTGGCAGTAACAACAAGCGAGCTGAGCGTCTCTCATTTCTGACGGAGTTCCATGGCCTAGTGCAGTCGCAGACCCAGATTCCACCTGAAAGCCAAGTAATGCAGTCGCTGCAACACTACTTTGACGATCCGAAGCTACTACCCCTGACTGCTGATCCTTTGGAGTATTGGCAGGAACAATTGCACATGGGCTGCCTTCCTCTGGAGCTTGTGGCTCTGGTTCGACACTTTCTTTGTGCTCCACCAACATCGGTGCCCAGTGAGCGCTTGTTCTCTAGGGCTGGGCGCATTTACGAACCAAGAAGACGCTGTCTAAAGGCTCAAAATGTTGAGCGACTGTTGTTCTTGGCCTCAAACCTATCTTAAGGCTTTGACGTTTGTCTCCTCCGTTTAGTTTTTTTCTGGGTGTATGTGCTATTTAGTATTTTCCTATTTGAGTATAACTAACAATTAACTACAAGCGTGGAATGAAGATCATTACATTAGTCATTAGCAAACATATTAGCTATCTCATGAACTATGTTGTTTGCATACAATATTTGCCACTTTACTATGTGATTTACTTGTTCTATGGAAGACAGGGCAGACAGACGGTTCACTTTCATTCGTTTATTTATTTTACGTTTAAATTCGTGCCAAACCTGGAATTTTTTCAAACATCTTTTTTTAAAACTACTTTAATACACTTTAAAACATTTGACAGTATTTTCATTAAATACCGAAACATTGACATTGCAAGCAAATTAACATCTAAATCTGATCATAAGGGCAGAAAATAAGTAAACAATAAGTAAATAAGCAATCGTTTCAAATAATTAAACAACCAAAAGTGAATGATTGGTGATTGACAAAGACAGTGTTGGATACATGTATTTTTTATGTACAAGGTTTGATTGGGATTGTCACTGCTTGAGTAATCAGATGCTATATGAATGTAGATTGCAGACACAAAATATACCTTTTTTCAATCTTTGAAATAAACAAGACAAGTTGTGAAATAGCACGTGAATGCAGTGACATGATCATTGATCAATGATCACATTTTTGATTTAAAAAACGCAAACAGAAACAGTAAAGAATAGTTTCGATTTTTATTTACTCTCATTCATTGGTACATTTACATACATACATACCCAGATCCATGCTTCTCTATGCCAGGTTCTCCTGAATCCTGATTACACTCATGCAGCTACAGAGAGTGTTTATTATTGTTTACTGAAACTTGTAGAGAAGAAAAATAGTTTTGTTTTGGCGTGAATTCAAATTGAAAATAATTAAACGGACAAATTTCTGTAGGACAGCCGAATTTCGCATTTAGCATTTGAATTCTAATTCAATTTTTATTTTGCAATATCTCATATTCACTATTTTTCCTTGAATTTTTGTTCAAAGAGCTACAATTTTCTCTTGCAATATTTCTCTAATCTCGTCTTGACTTTATAGAAAAATTCAAGATTTCTCGAGACGAGAAAAAATGTCGAGATCTTGTCTCAAATCTCATCTTGTCGAGATCTCGCAACAGCTCTAAAATTTAATGTAGGATGCGATTTTGCATCCTGATTTTTTTAATTCTTCACAATAAAAGACCTCTAAAATGGGACTTTAAAAAAATTGCATCTCAAACCCTGAAATTGCATCCCAAAATAAAGAACATGATGCGATTTTGCATCCTGTGCCTATCCAAAAAATAAACCCAGCCCTAGGCTAAGGTAAAAATTGTACCTAATTTGTTACATAAAAAAATCAGGATGCAAAATCGCATTAAAGGTCTAATACGATTATAAGAGTCAAGATGCTATAGGCATAGCATCCCTACCATATCTTACAAAAAACCCAGCCTCACTTGATTTAGGCCTATAGCTAAGCTAAGAAGTTGCAAAATAAACTTGCTTTGCTAAAAATTAAAAGATTCTGCTACCCTGTTGTTACAGAAGCAAGGCAAATGCTTGATCATCATAAAATACAAATTAAAATTAATAATGATATTTAAAAACTTCATTAGTAACTTCATTTAAAAAGTTAATTTATTGCAATATTTTATGATGTTTCTAATTCTAGTCTGGGTTAATATGAACAACCAAAACGCGTGCTAGCATGAACAACCAAAACGCGTAGGCCCTACTGCAAGAATGGGCTTTGGTAGTCGAGACTCGACATATTTTACTGACAGCAATAAAACTAATAATAAAGCGAATGTAAATACTTTTTAGAAATGATAACTATTTTTTACCTCTAGAGCTGGAAGGTGATTTTCATTGACTATTTGTTCGATTTTATGGTAGGGCTTATTAGCGGTACTGTTATCAAAACGATTATTTCGACGATCATGAAATTAAAAAATGTTGCGTGTTTAAGCAAAACTAAACGCTTATTTGCGAATTCGTTATAATACTAGGATTTTTATGCAGAGGATAGTATAAAATCGTGTTTTTAACTTTTAGCCATTGGCTAATATGTTTATAATTATTTGAATGTAGCTTCGGCAGCAACTTTTGATTTATCACATTTTTGTTTTTATTTACTATCATTATACATTCATCGCGTAGCAAGTGTATCGAAGATGTGATTTTGAGAGTCAAGATGTTATAGGCATAGCATCCCTATCCTACAAAAAGCCCAGCCTCGCTTGATTTGTAGCTAAAAAGTTGCAAAGTAACTTGCTCTACAAAAAATTAAAAGATTCTGCTACCCTGTTGTTACAGAATCGTGACAAAAGCTTGGTCATCATAAATACAAATAAAATTCTTCGATAAATACGGCAGTACATATTATCCATTGTGCACGTGAAACAATAATTTAACATACTCAGTGGCGAGAAGAACAAATTATTAAAAGTTGCTCTCTATAAGTGTATGGTGCTATTTGGCAGTCCATTTTTTAATTGAGAAGTAAATATTATATTTTTTATCCACTAGCGGGTAGCAGCTAGGAATTCAATCGTAACTTGAAAACAGTTTTTATGCAAAAATAAAATAAAAAAGTTAATAAGTTTATTTTACAGCATGTGTAAATTTTTTATGCCCTAAAACTTAAATTAAATAAACCAACAATCTTATTTTAAAGTTGAATTTAAAGTAGCTAATATAGGATTTTTGCCACAAAAATATGTCATTTTTAATTTTTAATGCAAAAAGTTTACTAAGATTCTGTTAGGATTTAGATTTTCTGAAGGAAAAGCTTCTTCACTCATAAAAACCATTTTAGCACTATAGCTAATGCTACAAGGCCATTTAGTTTAGCTAAGAGCTTTTGCTATTGCTCCTAATGTTGCTAATGCCTAAAAGATAAAAACTATATCATTATAGGACCTAAAGATCTTTTTAAAGCAATGTCTTTATTGACTTTTTAGAAGTAATTATTAGATGATACTGTTTTAACTTGCAATATTTATTTCAGGTATGTTAGCAGTAAAATCCAGTGGAGTCCTATGGAACTCTGTCTGGATGCAATATCATCTTGTCCAGTGAAGAAAAAGTCCCTGTGTAGCAACCTTCAATGGCTTGGCAGGGTAAGTACAATAATATTTTATATTGATTTTATACCCCTATCAATAACTTATAAATATATCATTACCCTTACATTGACACTGCACAGGAAAAGGAGGGACTGTTCTCACTGAACAAGGATGAAATTGCTACTTTAACTTTGCCAACTGGCAAGACAAAGAAGAAAAAGAAAAACTTTGGCGCCTTCTACAAGAGTGAAAATCTTGCATTGAACACATTTGCACAGGGTAAGGGAAACTTGCCCAGACTTTCTGTCTGCTTATTTTCCTTTTTAAGAAAATAAATTTTTGCTTCTCGAGTTTCTAATTCTATTTAATTTATTTATTGACTGAATAGCTTGCCTATTTTATCAAATAACCCTAAGATTCATTTCCAATTCCACCCAATACTTTTCTCCAGGTGAATATCTAGCTTCATTTTGCAGCAACGGTCAAATAGTAATTTATCGACGCGATTCTAACACTGTCCACGTTATTCCTGGACCATTGGACTCGTCCCATTACAATTCTTTGGAGAGTAAGTTTCTTTAATGTGAACCTTACTTTGTTATTATTCTAGCTCAAGTCCAATGTTCAGCTGCTAAATTTTCATTCTTCCAGATTTGTCAAAGCGTAACCCGCCGATACTGTTCGTTGCCAAGGACATCAGCGTGATTGTCCTTATCCTAGAAGTTACTGATATCTACCTATGGGAGCGAAGCTGCAACGATGCTTCATCGTTTGGCCAGGGTTCGACCAGTCCAACTGGTCGCTGGTTCAAACTGCGCTGGGATTTTGACACGCCGGTACCAGATCCGGATGAGAACTGCGAAGTCTGCGTTGATGTTGGATACTTTGTTGACAAGGTGAGGTTTATTGGCTGAATTGCATTTAATTTAGATGTTATAAGATGCTCACTAAAAGAAATTAATTGAAGAAACACAGCATAGAAGAAAAAATTTAGTGAATTGAGTTAAATTTTCGATAATTAGAAGTGTCGCAGAGCTGGTGCTTTATCTATGGAAAGGAAGTCACACGGAGCTAGGTGGGTTATTTAGTCAGTGGAAATGAGGTGTCGCGGAGTGAGATAGGGTATTAAGTTAGTGGAAATGAAGTGTCAAGGAGTGAGGTGGGGGATTTGGTCAGTGGAAATGAGGTGTTGCGAAGTAAGGTGGGGTATTAAGTTAGTGGTAATAAAGTGTCAAGGAGTGGGTTGGGGGATTTGGTCAGTGGAAATGACGTGTCGCGGAGCGAGATGGGTGATTTAATCAGTGGAAATGAAGTGTCGCGGAGTGAGGTGGAGGATTTAGTCACAGAAAATGAAGTGTCGCGGAGCGAGTTGGGTGATTCAGTCAGTGGAAATGGTGGCACGGAGTAAAGAGAGGGATTTAGTCAGTGGAAATGAAGTGTCGCGGAGTGAGGTGGGTGATTTAGCTGGTGGAAATAAAGTGTCGCGTAGTGAGGTGGGTGATTTAGTCAGTGGAAATGAAGTGTCGCGGAGCGAGATGGGTGATTTAGTCAGTGGAAATGAAGTGTCGCGGAGTGATGTGGGGTATTAAGTTAGTGGAAATAAAGTGTCGCGGAGTGAGGTGGGGGATTTAGCTTGTAGAACTGAAGTGTCGCGGAGTGAGGTGGGTGTTATTATGAAAGAAATAGAATGTGTTCATGCGTAATTAATGTTTATCAACAACCAAGAGTTCATTTCAGCGCATTTAGTCCCTATCCCTTGAAAAAATTTTCCAGTACCTCGGCCCCTGCGTACTAGTTAGCTACTGCTTCTACCACGACGGTCGTTTGCTAGTTGCCACTAATTTGTCGCGCTGGATTGTCGGTCGTTCGGGCGGCGCGGCCAACTCGGGCAGCCCGCCCGGCGAACTAATATCGACCTGGATTAACACCGGCTACCCTACCGACCTGTTCGGCTCCAAAGCCGCCGTCGAGCATGTTCGCGGCTCCCTGCTAGTCCGCTTCTGTCCCAACCAGCCTCTCCTAGCCGTTTGCGTCAATCAACGCGCCGCCGAGGCTGCCTGCCTTGTCTACGTCGACGTGTTACTCGGCTGCGCCACTCATTCCTCTCTGATGGGCCTGGGCGTTGTCGATTATCAGAGCGGACGCAATCAGCGCGCCGGTGGCGGAGGCTCTGGCAGCGGCAGCACCCGATACGTTCAGTTGCTACGCGACATTGGCCTATCAGATGAAGACGTGAATGGCGGTGGCGGCGGCGGTGCTCGAGCCGCTCCGGCGTCCTGGGTTCGCGACTTGGCCTGGGACTGTCGCGGCCTGTTTCTAGTCGGCTGCACCGGGCTGGGATTTGCGTTCGCCTGCGCCAGGATGGGCTCGCCTGTCACCCTGACCTGCCGCGGCTGCCTGGAACTGGGCCCGGCTATGTACCTGCCTGTGCACCCCGTCAACACGCTAAGGTTCGTGCCGCTCTTCTATGTTGCTGACGCCTAATTGCTTTGTCAATGCGGCATCTTCCCCGCCTACAAGCCCTGACCCTTCACCCTTCATCAAACACTCCCCACAAGCCCTGACCCTTCACCCTTAATCAAACACTCCCGACAAGCCTTGACCCTTCACCCTTCATCAAACACTCCCTACAAGCCTTGACCCTTCACCCTTCATCAAACACTCCCTACAAGCCTTCACCCTTTACCCTTCATCAAACACTCCCTTCACCCTTCGTCAAACACTCCCCACAAGCCCTGACCCTTCATCCTTAATCAAACACTCCCTACAAGCCCTGACCCTTCACCCTTCATCAAACACTCCCTACAAGCCTTGACCCTTTACCCTTCATCAAACACTCTCTACACCCTTCATCAAACACTCCCTACAAGCCTTGACCCTTTACCCTTCATCAAACACTCCCTACACCCTTCATCAAAAACTTCCTTCACCCTTCATCAAACACTTTCTTCACCCTTCATCAAACACTTTCTTCACCCTTCATCAAACACTCCCTTCACCCTTCATCAAACACTCCCTACACCCTTCATCAAACACTTTCTTCACCCTTCATCAAACACTCCCTTAACCCTTCATCAAACACTTTCTTCACCCTTCATCAAACAATCCCTTAACCCTTCATCAAACAATCCCTACATCCTTCATCAAACACTTCCTTCACCCTTCATCAAACACTCCCTACACCCTTCATCAAACAATCCCTACATCCTTCATCAAACACTTCCTTCACCCTTCATCAAACACTCCCTTCACCCTTCATCAAACACTCCCTTAACCCTTCATCAAACACTCCCTTAACCCTTCATCAAACACTTCCTTCACCCTTCATCAAACACTCCCTTAACCCTTCATCAAACAATCCCTTAACCCTTCATCAAACACTTCCTTCACCCTTCATCAAACACTTCCTTCACCCTTCATCAAACACTCCCTTCACCCTTCATCAAACACTCCCTTAACCCTTCATCAAACACTCCCTTAACCCTTCATCAAACACTTCCTTCACCCTTCATCAAACACTTCCTTCACCCTTCATCAAACACTCCCTTCACCCTTCATCAAACACTTCCTTCACCCTTCATCAAACACTTCCTTCACCCTTCATCAAACACTCCCTTCACCCTTCATCAAACACTCTCTACACCCTTCATCAAACACTTCCTTCACCCTTCATCAAACACTCCCTTCACCCTTCATCAAACACTCTCTACACCCTTCATCAAACACTTCCTTCACCCTTCATCAAACACTTCCTTCACCCTTCATCAAACACTCTCTACACCCTTCATCAAACACTTCCTTCACCCTTCATCAAACACTCCCTTCACCCTTCATCAAACACTCCCTTAACCCTTCATCAAACACTCCCTTAACCCTTCATCAAACACTTCCTTCACCCTTCATCAAACACTCCCTTAACCCTTCATCAAACAATCCCTTAACCCTTCATCAAACACTTCCTTCACCCTTCATCAAACACTTCCTTCACCCTTCATCAAACACTCCCTTCACCCTTCATCAAACACTCCCTTAACCCTTCATCAAACACTCCCTTAACCCTTCATCAAACACTTCCTTCACCCTTCATCAAACACTCCCTTAACCCTTCATCAAACAATCCCTTAACCCTTCATCAAACACTTCCTTCACCCTTCATCAAACACTTCCTTCACCCTTCATCAAACACTCCCTTCACCCTTCATCAAACACTCTCTACACCCTTCATCAAACACTTCCTTCACCCTTCATCAAACACTCCCTTCACCCTTCATCAAACACTCTCTACACCCTTCATCAAACACTTCCTTCACCCTTCATCAAACACTTCCTTCACCCTTCATCAAACACTCTCTACACCCTTCATCAAACACTTCCTTCACCCTTCATCAAACACTCCCTTCACCCTTCATCAAACACTCCCTACACCCTTCATCAAACACTTCCTTCACCCTTCATCAAACACTCCCTTCACCCTTCATCAAACACTCTCTACACCCTTCATCAAACACTTCCTTCACCCTTCATCAAACACTCTCTACACCCTTCATCAAACACTTCCTTCACCCTTCATCAAACACTCCCTACAAGCCCTGACCCTTCACCCATCACCAAAGCCCTACAATCCCGAACCATTCCCGCCCTTCCACCACCGCAGGTCGCCAGGTCGCCATGGCAGCCAGCGCTACTCAATATCGGCGCACCCGCGGCACCAGCTATTCGCCATGACCGACGGCTACTCGGTGTCGCTGCTCCGCTTCCCGTCCAGCGGCGCCGGCCTCAGCGGCGTAGTCCGCCAGCAGGTGGCCCACGCTCAGCAGGTGCTGTCGCAGCTGCAACTGGATCCGGCCGGCGTCCTGACGCCTCGTCTGCACGCCTGCCAGCGATTCTCCCGTGATCAGATGAGTCGGGTTCGCGAATGGCATCGCGAAAGTTTCGGCAGCGGCATCGCTGGCGGCGTCGACGTCGAAGCCGAATTCGGCGACGAACAAGACGATGACGATGAGGGCGAGGGTACGCCGAGAAATGCCGAGCGACAGCTAGGGGTTGGCGAGCAATACCGGATTAGCTTCGCCGGCGGCTCGGTGTACAATTCCCGAGCCGGGTCGGTCGCTGGGACGCCCCGTTTGCCGGCCTCGGCTCTGCCGTCGCCCCGGCCTCCGCCTCCGCCTTCGCAGCTGCAGCAGCAGCGGCTTCAGGAGCAACAGCAACAGCAGCAGCAGGCAGATGACGAAGAGGATGACGAAGATGAAACGGCGGACGGCACGGCTAGTTACCATTACGATTATCGAAGTAGCCGGCAAATCGGTGCGTCCTCTTCCGAGGAGGAAGGAGAAGGCGAATCGGACGATGATTCTGATGATGGCGCGGCTGCGGCTGCTGCTGCCGCTGAGCCGGCGAAACCAATGCGGGTCGCCTCCGCAACTGGACCTGGTGAGAGCGATGGAGGATCTTCTAATTGTTGGGTTTTGCAACTGGTTTGTTAGCTGACAGGTTTGTTAGCTGACAGGTTTGTTAGCTGACAGGTTTGTTAACTGACAGGTTTGTTAGCTGACAGATTTTTTAGCTGAGAAGGTTGTTAGCTGACTAACAGGTTTATTTGCTGACAGGTTTGTTAGCTGACAGGTTTGTTAGCTGACATATTTTATAGTTGACAGGTTTGTTAGCTGACAGGTTTGTTAGCTGACAGGTTTGTTAGCTGACAGGTTTGTTAGCTGGGAAGGTTGTTAGCTGACTGACAGGTTTATTAGCTGACATGATTGTTAGCTGACAGGATTGTTAGCTGACAGAGTTGTTAGCTGACAGGGTTGTTAGCTGACAGGTTTGTTAGCTGACAGGTTTGTCGGCCGCTATTTTTACCAGGAACCAAATTATTCTGCTTTTGGATATGACAGCATCATTCGGACAAAAAATATTCAGACATCATCACTAAATCCTCACTAAACCACTCCTATGCCTCTTCAGCCATTCCGCCATTGCCAAAGAACCTCCAGCAGCAGCAGCAGCAGCAGCAGAAGGCGCAACTTCAAACGCCGCTGCCTCAGCAGCAACAGCAGCAGCAGCACAGTGACAGCGGCATGCACAGCCTATTCGGTGACGAGACCGATCCCGGCACGTACTTTCGCGAGGCCCTGTTCTACTTGACCTCGGCCTGGGGCCTCCTCGTTACCGAGCGCGTCAAACCCCGTCGACAGAAGCAACGCCTGGCCGAACTAGTGCTCGAAGGCTTCTTCCACATGGCCAGCAATCTGGTGCTGACGCTTGACGAAGCCGATGAATTGTCTCAAGAAGATTTTCTAGCATTCGTGCTGGAGCAGCTGCACAGCCTGACTGGCACCGTGCTGGAGATTGCGCAATTCGATTCGGCCAGCTTTGCCCTGTGCCAGCCGCTCGCCAAGTTTTACGCCGAATTCACGTCCTACCTGGTGAGCAGTCAGCACCTGCGCGACTACATTCCAGTGCTGCACGGCGGCGCCGTCGCTTTCAGCTTTGTTCAACGGGCCGCTCAGTCTTTGTCCGAGACCTACTCTTGGTCCAGACCGGCTGTGCGTTCGTTTCACGACCTGCCAGGTGCGAACACTTGGCTGCCAGCTAGGCTGTGCCGTCAGCTGGGCGGCTGCGGCGGCGCCGGTGACGCCGACTCCGCCGGCGTTGTCGGTTCCGCCGACGAGATGCTACTGGCTAGTCGGCTGACTTTGCACGAATTTTTCTCTAAAATCTATCAATCAACAGCCGTTATTGACGAGGATGTTGAGAGCAGCTTGTGCGCTATTCAATTAGCTATTCAGGCCAGCTGCTCTTACGTGCCGGAGCACGAGGGACAGGTCATTGGCAGGGGCGAACGACATCTGCTCGAGGGCAGGGACGAGGAGGCCATGGTTGAGTGGCGAAGGCAGCTGACGGAATTGGCTACTAGAAGTGAGCATTGCGTTTGGCTCGAGTGTGGGGCTTGGGGTCAGGTGCTGGGGGGTTAAGGGTCAGGGAATCTAAGGGTCAGGGAGTGTAGGAGCTAGGGGTCAGGGAGTGCGGTAGCTGGGGGTCAGGGAATGTATTAGCTAGGGGTCGAGGAGTGTAGGAGCTAGGGGTCAGGGAATGTAGGGGAGCTAGGGGTCAGGGAATGTAGGAGCTAGGGGTCAGGGAATGTAGGGGAGCTAGGGGTCAGGGAATGTAGGAGCTAGGGGTCAGGGAGTGTAGGGGAGCTAGGGGTCAGGGAATGTAGGGGAGCTAGGGGTCAGGGAATGTAGGAGCTAGGGGTCAGGGAATGTAGGGGAGCTAGGGGTCAGGGAATGTAGGAGCTAGGGGTCAGGGAGTGTAGGAGCTAGGGGTCAGGGAGTGTAGGAGCTAGGGGTCAGGGAATGTCGGGGAGCTAGGGTTCAGTGAATATGGGAGCTAGGGGTCAGGGAGTGTGGGAGCTAGGGGTCAGGGAATCTCGGGGCTAGGGTTCAGGGAATGTGGTAGCTAGGGGTCAGGGAGTGTGGTAGCTAGGGTTCAGGGAGTGTAGGAGCTAGGGGTCAGGGAATGTAGGGGAGCTAGGGTTCAGTGAATATGGGAGCTAGGGGTCAGGGAGTGTGGGAGCTAGGGGTCAGGGAATCTCGGGGCTAGGGTTCAGGGAATGTGGTAGCTAGGGGTCAGGGAGTGTGGTAGCTAGGGGTCAGGGAATGTGGTAGCTAGGGGTCAGGGAGTGTAGTAGCTAGGTGTCAGGGAGTGTAGTAGCTAGGTGTCAGGGAATGTAGTAGCTAGGGGTCAGGGAATGTGGTAGCTAGGGGTCCCGGAATCTAAGAGCTAGGGGTCAGGGTATTCAGGATAGCTAGGGGTCAGGGAATTCAGGATAGCTAGAGTTCAGGGAATTCAGGATAGCTAGAGGTCAGGGTTTATTCAGGATAGCTAGGGGTCAGGGAATTCAGGATAGCTAGAGGTCAGGGAATTCAGGAGCTAAAGTTATTAGTACACTAAAGTTTAGGGTTAGAGAATATCGATAAAAAACAAAGATGTCAAAATTCATTTATGACACCTCCAGCGTATGCATTTAGACACTAAATACCCTCCAAACCAATAAAAAATACGCAGACTGCAAGCTGCACTCAAAACCGGCTGCTCAGCTGTTGCACTCGTTGCTTTACGTTTCAATGCTGCGCGGGGATTTCCGGTACGCACTGGATCTGGTGCACCGCGTTGCCGGCCTGGATACCAACGATTCTCACGACAGCCAGAGCGGCGCCACCAGTTCCTCTCAGCAGCAATTTCTATTTCTGCAACCGTTCTTTACTTCGGCAGATAACCAGCCCAGCCTAAGCCTGCTGCAGCGCCGCAGGTCCAGCCCCGTACAGTCTATGGCCCGTTTTATGGCGGCATTTTTTCTCAACTGTCCGCTGTTTGTTAATCCGCCTCACGTGCCAGCGCCGCTGCCGCCACCGCCGCCGCGGTCGCAAACGGTCGATGCAGATTTTAGTAATGGTGCGCGTGTTTTTTTGGTTGAAAAATCGTTTATTGCTACTTATATTGTTGGCATTAGTAGGATATGATACTGACGATGCTATTTTTTTAAAGATTTTATTTAAGATAATCCAGTAGATTCATTTAAATAAGTGTCAGATCATTCACCAAAATAAGTGTCAGATCATTCACCTAAATAAGTGTCAGATCATTCACCTAAATAAGTGTCAGATCATTCACCTAAATAAGTGTCAGATCATTCACCTAAATAAGTGTCAGATCATTCACCTGAATAAGTGTCAGATCATTCACCTAAATAAGTGTCAGATCATTCACCTAAAAAGTGTCAGATCATTCACCTAAATAAGTGTCAGATCATTCACCTAAATAAGTATCAGATCATTCACCTGAATAAGTGCCAGATTATTCACCCGAAAAAGTGTCGAATCATTCACCTTAATAAGTGTCAGATTATTCACCTGAATAAGTGTCAGATTATTCACCTAAAAAGTGTCAGATCATTCACCTAAAAAGTGTCAGATCATTCACCTAAAAAGGTGTCAGATCATTCACCTAAAAAGTGTCAGATCATTCACCTAAATAAGTGTCAGATCATTCACCTTAATAAGTGTCAGATCATTCACCTGAATAAGTGTCAGATTATTCACCTAAAAAGTGTCAGATCATTCACCTAAATCAGTGTCAGATCATTCACCTGAATAAGTGTCAGATCATTCACATAAATAAGTGTCAGATCATTCACCTAAAAAAGTGTCAGATCATTCACCTAAAAAGTGTCAGATCATTTACCTAAAAAGTGTCAGATCATTCACGTAAATAAGTGTCAGATCATTCACCTAAATAAGTGTCAGATCATTCACATAAATATGTGTCAGATCATTCACCTAAATAAGTGCCTAAATAAGTGTCAGATCATTCACTTAAATAAGTGTCAGATCATTCACCTAAATAAGTATCAGATCATTCACCTAAATAAGTGTCAGATCATTCACCTAAATAAGTGTCAGATCATTCACCTAAATAAGTGTCAGATCATTCACTTAAATAAGTGTCAGATCATTCACCTAAATAAGAGTCAGATCATTCACCTAAAAAGTGTCAGATCATTCACCTAAATAAGTGTCAGATCATTCACCTAAATAAGTGTCAGATCATTCACTTAAATAAGTGCCAGATCATTCACCTGAAAAGTGTCAAATCATTCACTTAAATAAGTGTCAGATCATTCACCTAAATAAGTGTCAGATCATTCACTTAAATAAGTGTCAGATCATTCACCTAAATAAGTGTCAGATCATTCACCTAAATAAGTGTCAGATCATTCACCTAAATAAGTGTCAGATCATTCACATAAATATGTGTCAGATCATTCACCTAAATAAGTGCCTAAATAAGTGTCAGATCATTCACTTAAATAAGTGTCAGATCATTCACCTAAATAAGTATCAGATCATTCACCTAAATAAGTGTCAGATCATTCACCTAAATAAGTGTCAGATCATTCACCTAAATAAGTGTCAGATCATTCACTTAAATAAGTGTCAGATCATTCACCTAAATAAGTGTCAGATCATTCACCTAAAAAGTGTCAGATCATTCACCTAAATAAGTGTCAGATCATTCACCTAAATAAGTGTCAGATCATTCACTTAAATAAGTGCCAGATCATTCACCTGAAAAGTGTCAAATCATTCACTTAAATAAGTGTCAGATCATTCACCAAAATAAGTGTCAGATCATTCACTTAAATAAGTGTCAGATCATTCACCTAAATAAGTGTCAGATCATTCACCTGAAAAGTGTCAAATCATTCACTTAAATAAGTGTCAGATCATTCACCTAAATAAGTGTCAAATCATTCACTTAAATAAGTGTCAGATCATTCACCTAAATAAGTGTCAGATCATTCACCTAAATAAGTGTCAGATCATTCACCTAAATAAGTGTCAGATCATTCACCTAAATAAGTGTCAGATCATTCACCTAAATAAGTGTCAGATCATTCACCTAAATAAGTGTCAGATCATTCACCTGAATAAGTGTCAGATCATTCACCTAAATAAGTGTCAGATCATTCACCTAAATAAGTGTCAGATCATTCACCTAAATAAGTGTCAGATCATTCACCTAAATAAGTGTCAGATCATTCACCTAAATAAGTTTTAGATCATTCACCTAAATAAGTGTCAGATCATTCACCTAAATAAGTGTCAGATCATTCACCTAAATAAGTGTCAGATCATTCACCTAAATAAGTGTCAGATCATTCACCTAAATAAGTGTCAGATCATTCACCTAAATAAGTGCCAGATCATTCACCTAATTAAGTTTTAGATCATTCACCTAAATAAGTGTCAGATCATTCACTTAAATAAGTGCCAGATCATTCACCTAAATAAGTTTTAGATCATTCACCTAAATAAGTGCCAGATCATTCACCTGAAAAGTGTCAAACCATCCATAAAACATCCCTGAACCGACCGCACCAGACAAGAACCGGATGCCATTCCTGCACTCGACCGTGATCGAGCTGATTCGCCGAGACGGCCTTGAAGCCAGCTGGACAGCGGAGAAATGCGTGGAGCTCCACCTGGTGTCCGGACTACTGGACGAGGCTATTCACGTGACCAGTCAGCTGTCTGACTGGAAGTCCGCCCTGGTGCTCACCTATTTGAGATCCCTGGCTGTTGGACTTCAGCAGCGGGACCAGCTGGCTTGGTTAGTTTTGCTGAGTTACCTGTTAGACTGGAGGCATTTTAACTGTTGGAGAACAGCTAATCATGCTACCTACTAGATTGGACCGATACAGAATACATGTGATACCATTGAAAGTACACGTGATGCTCATTAGAGTACATGTATTACCTGCTAAAGTGCACGTGCTAATCGTTAGAGTACACGTGTTACCCGTTAGAGTACAGGTGCTACCTGTTGGAGTACACGTGTTACCTGTTAGAGTATACTTTTTAACTATTAAACCGCTTTAATTTTTAGGGAAGTAATGGTAACTTTTGTGAAATAATGACTATTTTAAGTTTTAAATATTGCCCGAACAATCGTGCAAATACTTTTTTACATTTTCAAACCTATTTAAAAAAACGCTCCTATAACATATTGCAGCTCAAGTCGAGTATCCGACAAGTCAAACGTTAAATCAGTTCAAGAAATTCTAACGGAAAAATTGGATCTACTATTTGAAAGGCTTGTTGTTCAAGATAGTAAGTGCTTTATTTTTGTTACCCTAAAAAGGGCCGTTTTACATTCGCCTAACATTTCGTTGGCAGCCCGATCCGCCACCTCGGACAAGGAGGCGCTGCAGGCTTTGACCGACTGTTTTCTAGCCGGCTGCGTCACCGAGACAGCTCTACTGGAGCCATTCCTTCGTCGACTGCTTCGGGAGCTTCATTCGACAATGTCGGAATTGCCAGTTCTAGTGCCAGCCGACACCTACCTGCCGGCCCCGCCAGCCTACTGTCCTCAGCCGGCCGCCGCTGCTAGTGGCGCGCCAGTCTCGCCGGAAACTACTCAGCGCCAACGAATCTGGCGCCTCATTCGCCTCTTCCTGCTGTCCATGCGAGCTTCCAACACGCTTGGTGCGATGCACCGACTCTATTGTCGGAGCCTGCTAGCCGCTTGTCGACATTTGGGTCAGCCGGAGCTGCGTCGACATTTTTTAGAACGAAGCGACGGTTTGTTCGCCTCGGTGCTGCTTAGATCTGCGACGACAGACGGTGAGGACGACCGTGACGGCGCTGGTGGCAGCGAGATTGACAGCTACCGTCTGGAGGGCGCCTCCACAGTAGCCTGCGTGTCGGCTGTTCGCGACCTGGCCAGCTGCCTGTGGGCTCTGCACTGCCGCGATCGGCTGTCTCTATTAACTCGCGAGCGGTTTGCCATGGCTTTGTCAAACGATGTTGAGCATAGCAACAACAGCAATTCGGACAGTGTCTGGTGCGCCAAATCAGCTGATTGTCTGGCTTGGACTCTGCATTTGTTGCCTCTGGCGCGTTGGGGATTTTTTACCGATTGGCACAGTTTGCACTGCTTGCTGCTGGGCCTTGCAGCCGATCTGCCGCAGGATAGGTAAATTTTAGCATTTGTTCGATATATGTAATACTCGTGTATGTCCTTAAAAGGGCCGTTTTTACTTTTTGTGTTAAATGCTAATTTAACAGTCTGAGCAAAAGTTGTTAGATATTTAGAAATTGTTAGATTAAAAGCAAAGTTTAGGATTTTTCTGGAGCCCTCAAACTTTTGTAAATATATTCACAATTTGCATCAGTTTAAAATTATATCTAAATATGAAAAGTATAGATAGTGAGACAACCGTGGTACCAATGGATTCATGTTTTTGTAATTTGTTAGCTTCTAGGCCAGAGATTTTTCTATTATGCCAATTATTTTGTTTCATTACATCTTTTTTAGATCACTTATCACTACCAGTTAATTTAATCTCGTAAGAGTTTATCAGAAAAGAAATTCAGATGTAATTTGATGTACACTATTTGCTTGTTTGTTTGATTCTTATGCTCTGAACTAATTTGCTCTTTAG
>CATNEM010000282.1:600000-815000 GCA_950096795.1 Macrostomum cliftonense | reverse complement strand
CCTTGTTTCTGTTCTCGCTTGTCTTTGTTGCCTTCCATTGTGTCTGTTCTCGCTTGTCTTTGTTGTCTCACCTTGTGTCTGTTCTCACTTGTCATTGTTGTCTCCCCTTGTGTCTGTTCTCACTTGTCTTTGTTGTCTCCCCTTGTGTCTGTTCTCACTTGTCTTTGTTGTCTCCCCTTGTGTCTGTTCTCACTTGTCTTTGTTGTCTCCCCTTGTGTCTGTTCTCACTTGTGTGTGCTGTCTCCCCTTGTGTCTGTTCTTAGTTGTCTCTATTGCCTTCCCTTGTGTCTGTTCTCAGTTGTCTTTGTTGTCTTCCATTGTGTCTGTTCTCGATTGTCTTTGTTGTCTTCCATTGTGTCTGTTCTCGCTTGTCTTTGTCTTTGTTGTCTTCCATTGTGTCTGTTCTCGATTGTCTTTGTTGTCTTCCATTGTGTCTGTTCTCGCTTGTCTTTGTCTTTGTTGTCTTCCATTGTGTCTGTTCTTGCTTGTCTTTGTTGTCTTCCATTGTGTCTGTTCTCGCTTGTCTTTGTTGCCTTCCATTGTGTCTGTTCTCGCTTGTCTTTGTCTTTGTTGTCTTCCATTGTGTCTGTTCTCGCTTGTCTCTGTTGTGTCCCCTTGTGTCTGTTCTCGCTTGTCTTTGTTGCCTTCCATTGTGTCTGTTCTCGCTTGTCTTTGTTGTCTCACCTTGTGTCTGTTCTCACTTGTCTTTGTTGTCTCACCTTGTGTCTGTTCTCACTTGTCTTTGTTGTCTCACCTTGTGTCTGTTCTCACTTGTCTCTGTTGTCTTCCCTTGTGTCTGTTCTCACTTGTCTTTGTTGTCTCCCATTGTGTCTGTTCTTTGTTGTCTCTGTTGTCTCACCTTTTGTCTGCTCTCACGTGACTCTTTTGATGCTGCCTTTCACAATGTCCCTTTTACTTTGAATTGTATTTTCTATTTTTTTTACTTTTCCTTATCGCTCTTCTATCGCGCACTAACCCCTCGTAGTCTCAATCCGATGCTTCTACAACTCTAGTCAAAAAAGCCAGCCTGTTCTCGCGTTGCCTCCCTCTCAGACAGATCTCTCACTCGTTTTTCGTCCTTCTCTGTCTAATTGTGCTCTCCGTCAATGCAGTACTTTCTTACCTTTTCTCTCTAGCCCAATCTGCTACGTGCCTAAGCTTGAATGTACACTAAGAGATAACACAATACAATCTGTACGGCGCAGAACTGCCTTCCTTTTTTGCTGGTCAAATTTAAACGCATTTTCACATAGCCTGTCACTAACTGGGCAGTGTTTTTTTTTCATTTTTTTACAGCGGAGCCGTCAGAAACGCTCAGCTTCATCATCAACAACGACCGCCAGCCTCCACTAATTCCGTCAGGCAGCAGCTACAGCAACAATTACAGACTGTTGCTGTAACTGACCGACGGAATCCTGTCGAGGGCTCTTACAGTGCTTATAGGAACGGTATGACAGCCATGGCAACGAATGCGGCTGGTGGACCCGCCAGTAGCGGCAGCATCAACGGCCTGTCTGGGCCGCAGCAGCCACTGCTTGCTGAACAAATTCAACAGGTGCTTCGTCGGGAGATGAGACGGTTGTTTAAGGTGAGGATTTTTGTTTATTTAGCTCTAGGGAAATCGCTTGTTTGGTTAGTCAATAGCAACGTATCCATTTCTACTAGGGTCATCGTGACCCAGTCTCTGTCTTCACATGGGTCATCGTGACCCAGTCTCTGTCTTCACATGGGTCATCTTGACCCAGTCCCTGTCTCCACACGGGTCATCTTCACCCAGTCCCTTTCTCCACATGGGTCATCGGGACCCAGTCTCTTTCTGCACACGGGTCATCGTGACCCAGTCTCTTTCTCTACACGGGTCATCTTGACCCAGTCCCTGTCTCCACACGGGTCATCTTGACCCAGTCCCTTTCTCCACACGGGTCATCGTGACCCAGTCCCTTTCTCCACACGGGTCATCGTGACCCAGTCCCTGTCTCCACACGGGTCATCGTGACCCAGTCCCTTTCTCCACGCGGGTCATCGTGACCCAGTCCCTTTCTCCACACGGGTCATCGTGACTCAATCTCTTTCTCCACACGACTCACCTCAGCCAACCCTTCAGCATCCCCGTGACCCAGCCAACCGTTCAGGATCTCGTGACCCAGACAACCCTTCAGGGTCCTCTTGACCCAGCCAACCCGTCAGGGTCAAACTGACCCAGCTAAACGTTCAGGATCCTCGTGACGCAGACAACTCTTCAGGATCCTCGTGACCCAGCCAACCCTTCAGGATCCTCGGGACCCAGATAATACTTCAGAATCCTCGTGACCCAGCCAACCCTTCAGGGTCCTCTTGACCCAGACAACCCTTCAGGGTCCTCTTGAACCAGCCAACCGTTCAGGGTCCTCTTGACCCAGCCAACCGTTCAGGATCCTCGTGACCCAGCCAACCGTTCAGGGTCATCTTGACCCAGCCAATCTTTCAGGGTCATCCTGACCCAGCCAACCGTTCAGGGTCATCCTGACCCAGCCAACCGTTCAGGGTCATCCTGACCCAGCCAACCGTTTAGGGTCAACCTGACCCAGACAACCGTTCAGGCTCATCCTGACCCAAATCCGCCCCTAACCTCCAACGCCAACCCCAACCAATCCAGTTCCAGCAGGCCAGCGTCGCCGCCGTGGTTCAAGCTCTGGAAGCCGACCCGGGCGACTCCGATCCCAACAACAGTGCGGCCGACTCGTCGCCAAGGGATTTCGGATTTCCCGGTCGCGATAGCCGAAGATCGGCGGGCGCCAGCAGCAGGCGTCGATTCTCTCGACGAAGTCTCGGAGGCGGGCCGCCTGGCGGTCAGTCGTCTTTCCGGTACAGCCGGCAAGCCTCAGGTCGGTCTCGTCGCGAATCCGGACAGAGCGACGACCTCACCGAGGTCACCGAATTCAATCAGCCGACGACGCCGCAGGCGCAGGATTTGAATTTCGCTAATCCGGCCTTTCAATCGGATTTGAATTTGAATTTGCCGCCTCTGTCGCGCTACGCCACCGATGTTCAGCCTCCCAATCATCCCCAGCCTCATCAAGATCCTCATCAGCCTCAGCAGCATCAATTCCCATTTCCCCTGCTAACTCTGTCCAATCACTACAACTCAATTGGGGCCAACAATTCCTGGGCGTCCGTGTTTCGCGCTATGGAGCTGCAGCCGCCTCCCTCAGTTGGTAGCGTTGCTGGTAACAGCCGTGCGGTTTCCATGGCAACGGGTACTGCCGGACCCAGGGAGGAGGCCAGTTGGCCAACGCTGATTGACCCGCAACTAGTGCTGGATCATTTTCGATCCAATGGAACAGCTGGCGGCGATGAGGCGGAGTCTGGTGACCGACTTCACGAGACGATGAGAATGCAGCAGCTCGAACGCTTCGGCCAGCAGCTGCTGTGGCTTGACAGAGCGCCGCAGCAGCAGCAGCAGCAGCAGCAGCAGCGGCCAACCGTGACTACCGCAGAATCCCAGCCGTCTCACCAGCAGCAGCCGCATCTACAGCCAGTTCACGACGCCAGCATCGCCGAACAATCTGTTGGTCCTAGTCGAGCCGATGCGGCCTCGGGGACGCCCAAGAAGGAGCCAGCCAAAGTCGACGCTGCCACCGTTGGGCATCGAGACGCCTGCGTTCAGCACGACGACGACGACGACGGCGGCCTAATAACCGGTGGAGCCGACGCCGAAGGTCCGTCAGTTGACGAGTTGCTGGCTGAGGCGGCCAGGCGTCAGGGATTTGCCATCACGCCGGGACTTGTCGACGCGTTGCTCGGTCGTCAGGCGGATGCTGCCGCAGCTTCGGTTGGTGCTCTTCTTGACTTCTTGACAGAAAGTTCCGATCTTTCTGTACTATTTCAAGTTTTTTTCCATTTTTGCTTTCCCATAGGTAAACCGTTCTGCCGGCACCACACCCAGGCTCAACAATCTGTCGCTATTTTCGCCTCGTTTTGTCACCGAAACGCGTAAGTTTTAATTTGACAATTTTGTTGTTTTTTAAGTAGCATCGGAAGATTTTGCCGGGAGTTTTAAAGTATTTTAATAAATATTCGTACTTGTCTACTGAATTCAATTTATTAAGTAGCACATCGAGTATATTTAGTTTGCAATATTTCGCGCACAGCTCGTAGCCGAGCGGGCCAACAGAGGCCAATGCTGCCGCCAAGCGTGCTCCGTCAGATGCGATTCGACGCTGATCCATCGGCGGGATCGGACAATCATCAAGCTGTTGAAGCTTCCGGACGAAAATTCCTATCGGTGGTTAGCGTTGATGAAGGTGTCTGGGACGACCTAGTTGCTAAGGACATGCCGCCGATTGACTTGGAAGCTTTGGCTAGTCAGGGATCGGCTCAGCAGAAGCAGCAACAGCAGCAGCAAAAGCAGAAGACTCCATTATCGTCCGCTCGTACTCAGGAAGACAAAGACGCCGCAACATCAAACACTGCCGCTCCTGGCGGCGACCCAGTCACCCTAGCCAAAGTAGATCGTCGTTATCGTCAACAGCACCGTCAGGATGAAGAATCGGCGGCTGAGGTGACAGGAAAATTGTCCGATCGTCCGGCTTTATCATTCGAGACTCTTCAACGGGCTGGACAGTCGGCTGCGGTGCTGCAGGATATGGAGAAACGGCTGCGTATGATTGCCGACATGTCTGATCGGTTTGAAAGCGACTACGAGAGAAATAAGCGGGTAAGTTTCCCGTGCTGAATCTTGGCTCCTACACTGAGTCGGTTTGGGGTTTTATGGCGTTTGGGGCAGTGGGTGTTCCTCGCTGAAATAAGGGGTCGGTCTGGGTTTTTATGGCCCGCGTGTTTGGGGCAGTGGGTATTTCTCGCTGAAATGAGGGGTCGGTCTGGGTTTTTTATGGCCTGCTTGTTTGGGATAGTGGGTGTTCCTCGCTGAAATGAGGGTCGGTCTGAGTTTCATGGCCTGTGTATTTGGGATAGTGGGTATTCCTCGCTGAAATGAGGGGTCAGTCTAGGGTTTTATGGCCCGCATGTTTGGGGCAGTGGGTGTTCCTCGCTGAAATGAGGGATCGGTCTAGTGTTTTATGGCCTGTATTTTTTGGGCAGTAGGTGTTTAGGGCTAAAATTAGGGGTATGTGTGAGGTTTTACGAATGCTTTAGAACTTTTTTTCTCGCCAAGATAAGGAGTCCGTCTTGGGTTTACAACCTTGACTTTTTAGAATTCTTCAGCACTTTGTCTTTGTACTTTTTTTTTACTTTAAGCCTCACCTAACAAGTTTCCTAAATTCAACATGCAGCTTCTGTCCACCATCATCGAACTACAATCGGCCAATCAGTCCCAATCGTACGAACCATCGGCAGCTGCTGAGCCAGGCAGTGACCGAGCGCCACTGGCCAATCAGACAAATTTCGAAACGCCTAGGCCTGTGAATGTCCAGCAGCAGCAGCAGCAGCAGCAGCAGCATCAGCAGCAACCAAAACATTCAGATCCGTTCACACCGCGAAGAGATTTAGCACGGTGCGCTAGGTTTTTGTCTTCTTCTAATTAGATAACTATCGCATTATTCTACTGTTGCTTTCTTTAAAAAGTAGTGTGAAACTATTATTTTTACTATTTTCCTATTTTCTCGCTGCAGCACGCCTCCAATGCCGGACTCGGGTCGTCCGAACCAGCAGGTGCCGCCATTGCAACTCGATCAGCTGCACTCGCATCGCTCAGAACAGTCGGCTAACCACGCGTGAGTAATGATTATAAAAATGAGTTTCACGATGTGGGAGGCTGAAAAGGATGAAATCCTTTTTGAAATCCCATGAAATGGGGAGGTGACGCAATTAGGTATGGAAACAATTTCAGGTGACGCAATCAGCTATTTGGAGAATTCTAGGTGACGCAATCAGCTATTTGGAGAATTCTAGGTGACGCAATCAGCTTTAGGGGAGAATATCAGGTGACGCAATCAGCTGTGCTAGAATTCCAGGTGACGTAATCAGCTATGGGAGAGTTGCAGGTCATGCAATCAGCTATGGGCAGAATTCCAGGTGATGCAATCAACTGTGGGCAGAGTTACAGGTGACGCAATCAGCTGTGGGGAGAATCCGAAGGGAAATAAATAGCTGTATAAGGAGAACTACCATATCAGCCACACTGCTACTGGATTCCCATTATTTTTCTTTCCCACTGCCGCTTCAGAGCGGCATCCAACAGATCCAACAGATCCCGCTCGCTCAGCCCGTCCTCACCGCTCGGGGCCGCGGCAACGCCGACCAAACAGCAGCAGCGAACCCCGGAGGAGCGCGCCCGTCTGCGCCGGTGGATGGAGCAGCGACGCCGGGAACAGTCGGAGCGCTACCGCAAAGAACAGCAGCAGCGTCGGGAGGCGGAGGCGCGGCCCTACCAAGGCCAGGCCGGTGGCAAAGCCGGCGTTGTCGTCGTTAGCGATTGGAAATCGGCCGAAGCCGAGCGTCAACGACGTCGAGAGCAGCTCCGGGCTGAACGAGAACAGCGCGAAGAGGCTCGACTGCGTCGATTGATCGAGGAGGATCGAAGTCGCCAGTCGGACACAGTCGGTTCGTTGCGCGACTCCCACGAGGCTATCAGGCCTCGGCTGGTTCCAGAAAAGTCCGCCATCCAGCTGATGGAGGAGGAGCTCGCCATGGAGCAGCGTCGCTTGGCTGCTGCTGCTGCGGCAGGTTCAGCCGTGTCGTCAAAACGTAAATTCGCCAACCAGCCCAACCGTAGCAGCAAACCGGAGTTCGAGACCGACGCCGACTACGAGGACTATTTGAACCGAATGATCGAGCTGTCGTCCGCGGCCGCCTCGGAGGCCATGATGCAGCGCGAACGACCAACGCCTCGAGACTTGGAGGACCAGGAGGACGAGTTGGTGCCGTATCAGCCGCCTCCTCAGAAGCCTCTAGCTGAGGTTGTTCGAATGCAACGGCCTGAGGTGACGCGTAAGAAGGGCCCACCGAGACAGACGGATCCTCACGCGCAGAGGCGGCTGCACGAGCAGATGCAAAAGGCGCCGGTTTTGATGGTCACGAAACGGCAGGGTGAGCTGAGCGGCTCCTTAATATTGCATTCTATTTCTCAGTGCCATTCTATTCCTGATCGAGTCATTCTATTTCTCAGTGCCATTCTATTCCTGATCGAGTCATTCTATTTCTCAGTGCCATTCTATTCCTGATCGAGTCATTCTATTCCCGATCGAGTCATTCTATTCCTGATCAGGTCATTATATTTCTGAGCGAGTCATTCTATTCCTGATCGAGTCATTTTATTCCTGATATGAGTCATTACATTCCTAATCGAGTCATTCTTTTTCTGATCGAGTCATTCTCATCCTGAACGAGTCATTCTATTTCCTAGTGGTTTATTTTATCTCTCAGCGAACCAATATATTTCTTAACTGGTCATTTAGCTTGCCAGCTTGTTGTTAGTCTATTTCTCTAGACTACTTCGTGTTTTCTCAGCAATTAGTTTGTTGAGTTTTTAGATTTTTATTTTTTAATGATTGATTTTTATCTATTGTATTCTAGTATCTGAGAACTAATGATTGGGAAGTTTTTGCGAAATTTTACGTACTATTTAATTGTTAGATAGAAATTTATGCATTACAGGACTTTAATGCAATGAAAAATGTGTATTTGTTATTTTAAATATTTTAAGGCTTAAAAAATGATGGATCGAATCAACGATAGCAAAGAATGTACTAAGCACAGGGTATTATCGAGTTGTTAGTGATGAAACAGGCTAGCGGACCGTTTCACCCCGATTGTGGACGCCTTGGCCTCCTTCGTGTTGATGCACATGGTTAGCAACTCGCTCCGGTAGTTCCTCATGCCTATAGCCTGGTAGATCAGGGCTTTCAGAGCCGCATCCTGATTGAAAAAGTCCATTTCAATTGGTTTCTGCGGCTGCTCGACATAACGATGGCACAATTTGAGCATCAGTTCCCGGCTCATGTCGAGTACATTTAATGGCGGCGGCAGCGACGAGTTTCTGGCGTAGGAGGTGATGAAAGAGAATCGCTCGAATTGCCACAGAGCCGTGCTGTTGCAGTCAATCTGTTCAATAGTCTTGGAGAACAGGGCCACAATCAGGCTGAGCAACAATATCGTGGTGATGGTGACGTACATTGGCAGCAGGATGTAGGGTACAATGAAGGTTGATTGAGGATTCGGACACGGCTGCGTGTTGTTAGTCCTAGCCGAGTAAATTTCGTCGCAATTTTCACCGTTCACCGCGTCCAGATGGTACTCGCCGAATACGCTGAAGAAGCAGAACTGCACCAAGCGCTTAGCCATGCTTACTGGACCCATTCTGTTTGGGTTGTACGCGTAATAGCCGTTGGGATATAATAGGCTGCACATCAGTATGCCGAATCCCATCAGGAATATGGTTAGAATGAATAGGAACGGCAGCAGATCCTTGATGATCATTTTGTAGATCATTTTCAGCTTCGGACCGAAATACTGATGCACCCTAGACGTATTTAACAGCTTCACCCACATTAGCAGACAGTAGACGCCTAGAAACGACCTTGCGTAGTGCCATAAGCTGTTGTCAAATAGGCCTAGCATTGTTTCCTCCATACTGAAAGGCCGGTTCTCCAGCACAACTAATCGGAGAATGAAACCAGTTAGAAAGATAAGGCTAGTCACGAATTCGAAAATATTCCACTTGTTTTTCGCATAGTCCAGCAGTTTACGATGCCAAATTGATAGAGAAAATTTCTTTACCTCTTCGACTACAAAGCCGAAAGCAGTGATGTAGACCAGTACCTCTAGCGGAGTAATACTGGCGTTCATTTCAAACTGCACCACGTAGGACAGTATGCACAGCAGGATCAGATGGCTGATGGTGAAGTAGCGAAATTTCACCGCCGGTATCTGATAGAAATAATAGTACAGAGTGCAGCATTCCGAAAATTTTGTCGCCGTGGTGCCGCGCTGCGGTGTCGCCGGGACCGCTTGAAACTCCAACTCGTCTGAGAACATGGTGCTAGCGGCGTCTCTAGCGTCGTCCTCAATTATAAAGCTGGTACGACGATTTCGATGGGACGAACCGCCGACAGAGTCGTCGGTTTGGTCTGCGGCTGTTGTATTGTGAGCAGCGTCCATACTCAAGCGTCGTTCCAGCTCGGCATTGGTCAATCTTCGATAGTCCCGGTAGAGAGCCAGCGAGACTAGCGGGTTGAGCGGAATGGTGCCCAGCAGAATGATTATTTCGCGATAAATCGGATTCACGTCCAATAAGAATCGATACCAGGCAACGTCCATCGCTTTCTGACAGGTTTCCATTCTTAAAAACGTGTCGCAGCCACAATTGGCAGCCAGATGAAGACAATTCAGATTGTCAAAGGCTGGAATAATTTGCAACAGATATTGGTACGTTGTCTTCTTGTGCTCGCTGACGTCAACTAGGCCCATGCGTTCGACCACTTTGCATGCGAATATCTCGCATTGATCGGCCAAGATGGCGATTGACGGGAGTTCCAGTGTGTCAACGTCGAGCACTTTGTGCAGATTTCTCAGCAGCCCGGCAGCCATCAGGCAGATTGGCACGGCTTCGAATTTCACTTGGCTTATGAATTCCAGCGTCAGGTTCATCTTGCCAGTCAGAATCGACCAGATTGGCAAAGTGTCGATAGGGTTGCTCACCTCCAGGCAGTCCGCGACATTCACGCGGCTCAGCTGGTACATGCCAAGTACGTCGCCAACTTTTTTTATAAGCGCAGGCCTGCGCAGGGTAGCCCTCTTGACACCGGCCCCGTAGTCAATGTACTGTTCAGCAAACAGCTTACTAATGATGCTTGAATCTTTGTTTGTCTTGCTGTACAAAGTAGCGATATGGCTCTCCAGAAATTGGCTCACTTTCTGCCAGATCACGCCACAGCGCATCACGTCTTGAAGCATTGCGACATCCTCTCGAAACAGAATGTACTTTGTAGTAAAGATTGCAATTGTGTCGATGATCTCGCGGTTATCAGTGTAGTCGTGTATGGCATCAGTCCTCAGGGCCGCCATCATTTTGGACTCAAAGTCCATCACATCCTGCGTGTTCTCTTCGTCAACGTCTAAAAGATCGTTCACCAGCTTTAGTTCGGCCTGGCGTTTTTCCTCGAGGTGGTCCTCCTCGTCTTTAGTTCGGTAGTAGCACTTGCAGGCCTCCGAATCAATCAGCTTGAGCACGTCCAGGAATCGGCGGAAGTGCTTGCTCCGGTAAAGATCGGTCATTTTGTAGGCCCTGACATCCTTGGAGACTTTGTCCGTGAAGTAAACGATCAGTTCCTTGAGTGCGCCGCGGTTTTTTGTCGCCATCATTGTATCAATAGCTGTCAAGCCGTCAACAGTCTCGCGATCGATAGTGGCGCCACGCTCTAGCAGCATTTTCATCAGCTGAATGTTCTGATTTTCTACGGCGATGTGCAAAGGCGTCCTACCAAATGCGTCCTGCTGATTGATCAACCCTGGAGCAGCTTCGAGAACGATCTCAGCATGCATTTTCAGATCGTTGATGCAAGCCCGGTGTAGTGGCGTGTGTTTCTGACTGTCCAGACAGCCCGGATCAGCTTGGTGAAGCAGCAGCAGATCCAAAAGTGTGGTGGCGCTGTCGGAGCAGGCTTTGTGCATCAAGTAGTCGCCGTTCGGCATTGGTATGTTGGGATCGGCGCCGTGTTCCAATAGGTAGGCAACGGTGCCCGGCACGTCGGGACTCGTGAGAGCATAGTGAATAGGCAGCTGCCCAGCCGAATTCTTGGCATTGATTTGTCCGCCTTGGTCCAGCACCAACTGCAGCATTGGCGCGCTACCCAGCGCAGCGGCCAAATCGCTCAAACGCATCGCGTCTTTGACAGGTCGATCTACGTTATCTTTGGTGAATAGTCCGCCGAGTACTGCCACGTCTTTCTCCTCGGCTGCGCGCTGCATTCGTAACAATAATTCGGCTTCTTTGCGTTCCTTTGCCTGAATAACCAGTGCGTCATCATTGCGAGATGCCGTACTCAGCTGCTGAGCATCGATTACACTAGTGCGCGGTAGGCGCGTCTTAATGTAGCCAAAGAATCCGCTAATCTCTTCCGTAAGCTCGTGCACCGGGAATAAATCACGAAACCTTGTCTGCTCCATCTGCTCTACTCGTCCACTGTCGTTTTTAGTGTCTCGATCACTCCAGTCTCGTGCGCCTAGCTTTGTTGTCACTTTTATTATGGCGAGAAAAATTCTCTCAGCTACCCTTACTTAAGAGAATAAACAGAGTCAATCCAGGCCTGTTGCGAGACCATTTTTTCGTCTCGATTGCTGCTCACTGTTTGGTTGCCGTCCCCGCCTAGCCGAATGATGGTGCGGTGCGTGCGTGTTTCTGCTTGCTTCTGTCTTGGTTTTGTATGTCTCGCTCATTGTGCTCATTAAGTCCTCCTTAAGGCCTTGCTTCTAGTTGACCCTCTCTATTAACACACATTCAAACGGTGTTGAGCCACCTCTCTGGTTTTTACCTTCTCTTCAACCTATCGTACGCGAAATCGGCCATCTTTGCTTAACCCCAGTGTCTGTGTGCCTGTCTACCCTTCTCTTATGTGTAGGAAAGAAAGACCCAAACAAAAATTGAGCAAATAGTACGCTTAAAGCATTTTGGTTCAGTAAAATAATGGCGACGAGAAAAGCGGCAAATAAATTACCTGACGCTCTATGCCTACTTGGAAAAAAAATTATTTACGGCTGCAATATAGAGATGAAGGGTTTTAGGTATTGCGTCTTAGTGTATTTATTTTTGTTATTCTTATTATCTGCTCCTGTTTACTCTCGGGATGAGATTTTAGAGGGGGGCCAGTAAAATAGATGGACGAATTTTCAGATTATGACCGACAAAGCTTGGTTTCTCTTAGAGTGCATAGAAATCCGTGGTCAGGCAGACCTGTTTGGCAATAATAAAAATTGGTCATTTATTTGTCCTTGACGGTCTCTCCGTCATTCTTGACATCGTCGGACACAGTCAGGAAGCCGTTCACGGTGCCAGTCATCAGCTCCGTGGCGTGTCTGCTCATCCGCTTGCGTTTGTTTCGTTGCTCCCAGGCTAGCAGATCTTCCGGCTTTACACCGCCACCTTTCATGCCTGAATTATTGAGCAGGCGTGGATTATCAGATCTTAAGCCTATTTATTCATCGTGATTGTATTCGGCAGTTTGGCTGACTTACCCGGACAGTCCCAATCAAAGATCCGATCCCAAGTGCTCAAATAAGGCTGAAAGTTGGTCAGCGGTTTCATATGATGCATGTCGTGCTTCCGACTGCCCCCATAGAGGCCGAATGGTACAAATGTGCTCAGGCTAAACCAAATGTCCAATCCGGAATGAGCTTCAACAGCTAGCCAGACGTTCATGAGCATCCAGACCCAGCATGTCATGGGATGGCAACGGAAGAACCAAGGATCCACAGTGGTCAGTAGGCCAATGGTGAATAGTTCCCATGGGTGCAGGTACTGTCCAACTAAAGCAAAGCTAGTGTGATACTGGTGATGCGTTGAATGGAAATTCTTGTACAACCAGCGATTCTTGTGATGCACAGCGTGCCAAACTCCGTACTGGAAATCGAAGATCACCAGCAGGGCGGCTAGTTGACCAAAAAACTCCAGTGCTGTTGGCGCTTTGGCTGGCAGCGGTGTTGGCGGTACCCAGATGTACTGCGCCACGGTCACGGGCAGGACGTATAAAAAGTTATTAGTCATCACCAAGGCTAGGCACTTCTTCACCATTGGCCAAGTGATCTCCTTGTCCGGCTGCAGTTTGTAGCTGCGGTACCAAGCCCACTTGCTCGCGCACAGGTCAAAGAATGTCATTGGAAACACAGTGGCAAAGTAAAATCCAATCGAGATGAACACTGGAAATAGAGGCGACGACAGGGTTTCCTCGTGTCCTATGCGCAGATCCCATAATTGCTGCATGATTCCATTGTCCAGGCTGGTTTCCGTTGCATTTTCCCCTGTCATGTTTGACGCTGTGTCGTTTTTGACAGGACAAAACTTTCAGCAAGCTCTGAGCAGCAGAGGCTTTCAAGGCGTGATTTTTGTTTTTCAAAAATTTTGGCGAACTCTGATCTCTTGTTGGCAATGGCGTGCTGGGTTATCTTTATACCAGTCCGTGCTAGGCTGTCGCTATAGGTGTACTCTCTTTTATCTATAAATTACCCCCCTTCGCCTCTTCACCTGAAGTCTCTTTATCTGTTAACTGTGGCTTCACACTGTTTTAGCACTAGTTACTTGCTGCGATTAAAAAAATTGTTGTTTATTTTATAACAAAATATCTGTACTATAATAACGATTGTTTCACCAAATTGCACTACTTTAAGTAGCAAAACCTTGAAACTATCTATTCCAGCCGAAGAATTAAAGCGACAGCAAGCTTCGTTAGCTAATAAGCAATCAAAGGTGGTTGGTCAACAAATTTTTGATCAACGTGCGTCCAGTCCAAGCCAAGCAGAATCGTTGGACGACATCACCTGGAGCCTCTCTGACGATATGGTTCGCATCGTCTACGGAGAGTCTGGTCGACCTGCCCCTGCTCAGGTGAGCTGCTGCATGATTTTTGGGTCTTCAGTAGCTTGAGTCAATGGGAATTTGGGTCAATGAGTGACTCGGCTTGAGTAGGGGATGCTGGGTCAATGAGTGACTCGGCTTGAGTAGGGGATGCTGGGTCAATGAGTGACCCGGCTTGAGTAGGGGATGCTGGGTCAATGAGTGACTCGGCTTGAGTCAATGGGATGCTGGGTCAATGATTGACTCGGCTTGAGTAGGGGATGCTGGGTCAATGAGTGACTCGGCTTGAGTCAATGGGATGCTGGGTCAATGATTGACTCGGCTTGAGTAGGGGATGCTGGGTCAATGATTGACTCGGCTTGAGTAGGGGATGCTGGGTCAATGAGTGACCCGGCTTGAGTAGGGGATGCTGGGTCAATGAGTGACCCGGCTTGAGTAGGGGATGCTGGGTCAATGAGTGACTCGGCTTGAGTAGGGGATGCTGGGTCAATGAGTGACTCGGCTTGAGTCAATGGGATGCTGGGTCAATGAGTGACCCGGCTTGAGTAGGGGATGCTGGGTCAATGAGTGACCCGGCTTGAGTAGGGGATGCTGGGTCAATGAGTGACCCGGCTTGAGTAGGGGATGCTGGGTCAATGAGTGACCCGGCTTGAGTAGGGGATGCTGGGTCAATGAGTGACCCGGCTTGAGTAGGGGATGCTGGGTCAATGAGTGACCCGGCTTGAGTAGGGGATGCTGGGTCAATGAGTGACTCGGCTTGAGTCAATGGGATGCTGGGTCAATGAGTGACTCGGCTTGAGTCAATGGGATGCTGGGTCAATGAGTGACCCGGCTTGAGTCAATGGGATGCTGGGTCAATGAGTGACCCGGCTTGAGTAGGGGATGCTGGGTCAATGAGTGACTCGGCTTGAGTCAATGGGATGCTGGGTCAATGAGTGACTCGGCTTGAGTCAATGGGATGCTGGGTCAATGAGTGACCCGGCTTGAGTCAATGGGATGCTGGGTCAATGAGTGACTCGGCTTGAGTAGGGGATGCTGGGTCAATGAGTGACTCAGCTTGAGTAGGGGATGCTGGGTCAATGAGTGACCCGGCTTGAGTAGGGGATGCTGGGTCAATGAGTGACCCGGCTTGAGTCAATGGGAATTTGGGTCAATGAGTGACCCGGCTTGAGTAGGGGATGCTGGGTCAATGAGTGACTCGGCTTGAGTAGGGGATGCTGGGTCAATGAGTGACCCGGCTTGAGTAGGGGATGCTGGGTCAATGAGTGACCCGGCTTGAGTAGGGGATGCTGGGTCAATGAGTGACTCGGCTTGAGTCAATGGGATGCTGGGTCAATGAGTGACCCGGCTTGAGTCAATGGGATGCTGGGTCAATGAGTGACTCAGCTTGAGTAGGGGATGCTGGGTCAATGAGTGACCCGGCTTGAGTCAATGGGAATTTGGGTCAATGAGTGACCCGGCTTGAGTAGGGGGATGCTGGGGCAATAAGTGACTGGATCTTAAAGTTAGATCAATGGGTACTGGGTTGAGTGAGACCCATAATCTTGGGTAATTCTAACAAAATAACAAGCAACATCACCAACATCACCAGCACCAGCAGCCAGGTTCAGCCCGAAGCGACAGCCAAAGTCACAGCAGCTTTATCGACTGGGACGAGATTAGCAGCATGCTTCGCGGAAATTAAATTTGAAAAATTTCTATTAATTTAAACAAATAATAATTTTTCCGTCCTAAAAGCCGAAAATTTATACCGAAAGTAGAAAAAGTATTACTGAACACAAAAAGCGTAGTTGAATTTAGTTTAGCCACAAAATATGATATTTTTCTGTTGCTTTTACCGGAGAAAATTGCGTCCAAATCTTTTTTGTTTTAATCTGCTTACTTTAAATCTTCGGCTTTGTTTTACTCGATGATTTTTTGGTTAATTTATTTGATTTTTTACTCAGAATAATTCGTCCATTCCAAATTGTTTTCGTCCAAATTTAGTTATTTTATTTAGCAAAATAATATTTTGTTTCTTTGCAGGATCAGAGCATGATTCCGTCCTTTGAGATTTTTCTTCACTTTTGTGCGGTTTTTTGTTATAACTATTGTTGTGCATAGCAACCGAATGTTTACCTTGAATTTTATTTAGTTGGGTGTTGCCGTCCCGTAACCAAGGTAACCAATGGGTTGCTATGGAGACTATTAAATTATCAGGGCTGGAACCTGAGCGCAAATAAAGGATTTTTTAATGATATTTTACAGTAAGACATATCAGCTGCTTGCACTCATTGTAATAATGCTTCTATATTGCTGGTTTCTTCGGTTTCTTCTTGCACTAAAATCTCTTTGGAATATTGAATATTAATAATCTTGTTATGCAGTAATATAAGACAGTGTCATCCAAGTATTGTATACAAAATTTTTGACGTCTATCTACCTAAATCTATCTTTTCACAGTTACGTCTAAGTTAATAATTAAAATATAAAATATACATATACGCATAAAAGCTACTCATAGTAGGTTTCTCGACGCATGCACCGTTTTAAATCTAAGAGCGGCGTAAGTAGCGATTAATTTTTGTCTATGATTGACAAAATATATTGGTGTCGTTATAGTTAAAATTTTTTTCAAACAGATGTTCTTTTATCTGTAGACAGTATTGGGAATTTGTTTAATGGTGACCACCAGATTCTGATAAAGAACAAATCTTCTTATGAACGCAGAATAAAATTCATTTGCAACGAAAGTAAAGTTTAACACAGCCACTGTGTAATTCTGCAGCCAGAGTCAAAACTTTACCTGACTGGATAATGCAAGCAGCTAATTGTTACCGTCACCTAATTGATTGATTGATTGATTAATTAGGGGATTACCGTGTGTAGACAACAAAAATTGATAATGACCGACCCGACCCGTGCGGTGGTAAACTATCATCACTCTGTCTATAGTACAATATGTATGGATGATATGTTTTTAGATTCTGTACAGCAAGACACCACAAATCAATCAGTCATTCAGTCAGCTTAGAGAAATACAGCAAAAGCTGATTTTCAAGCAAACAATTGCTAAAGTACGTGAAAAATGGTTTGGGTGGCCTTTCCCGGGTTTAGTAGTTTGTACGAGCTGACCTGCATTTTTGCTGTTTCACTGAGCCTGTAGGACATGGTGGATAGAAAGGCGTGTCAGATGAGGTAGACAGCTGTAAAGGAAGTTTACAAAACGGGAAATTAGGAAGACATGGGGATGGGGCCATGGAGAAAGAAGATTGCAAGACATGGAGATAGAAGATTGCAAGACATGAGGGGATAGAAGATTGCAAGACATGAGGGAATAGAAAATTGCAGGACATGAGGGGATAGAAGATTGCAAGACATGGGAATTGAAGATTGCAAGGCATGAGGGAATAGAAAATTGCAAGACATGAGGGGATAGAAGATTTCAAGATATGGGGGGGTAGAAGATTGCAAGACATGGGGGATAGAAAATTGCAGGACATGAGGGGAGAGAAGATTGCAAGACATAAGGGGATCGAAGATTGCAAGACATGAGGGGATAGAAGATTGCAAGACATGGGGATAGAAGATTGCAAGACATGAGGATAGAAGTTTGCAAGACACGGGGATAGAAGTTTGCAAGACATGAGGGTATAGAAAATTGCAAGACATGAGGGGATAGAAGATTGCAAGACATGGGGATAGAAGATTGCAAGACATGAGGATAGAAGTTTGCAAGACACGGGGATAGAAGTTTGCAAGACATGAGGGTATAGAAAATTGCAAGACATGAGGGGATAGAAGATTGCAAGACATGAGGGGATAGAAGATTGCAAGACATGGAGATAAAAGATTGCAATAAATGAGGGAATAGAAAATTGCAGGACATGAGGGGATAGAAGATTGCAAGACATGGGAATCGAAGATTGCAAAACATGGGGATAGAATATTGCAAGACATGGGGATAAAAGATTTCAAGACATGGCAATAGAAGATTGCAAGACATAAGGTAGAAGGACATGAGGATAGAAGTTTGCAAGACATGAGGGAATAGAGGATTGCAAGACATGGGAATAGAGGATTGCAAGACATTAGCGGAACTTAAAAAAGTTTGTGATTAGCACCCGTAGCTGGCCTATCATTTGCCAACAGCAGTTTGGACCAATGCAAGTCCGCATGCAGCCAGTCATGCCGCAGTCCAGGAGCAGTAGCTTAGCTATACACAAGGCACATCCCGTCTAAGACAGTTCGATGTCAACGATCCACTGTCAGCTGCTGGCATCATGTGGCAGCCGTGGATAGTCCACGTGCTCATCATCTGCCTGTGCCTCATCCTACTGCTACTCAGCTTCCTAGCCTATCACAGAAAACGCCGCCGAATAGCTGTTGCTAAGCAGCATCGATTATGGCGACGCGGTCGGACAAAACTTCGAATGACCTGCGGCGCCGTCAGCGGATTGAACTCGCCAACGACCGGCTCCGCCATTGTTGCCATGGACTCGCCCTGCTGCTGCTCGGCGGCGACAGTCTCGGCCGGGTTGGACATGCACGAGGATTACTGCGTGCCTTTTGGTGGCGGCGGCGGCGGCGGCAGCGGCTGTCGCGCCGGGGTTGGGGGCGCCGTCAGCGGCGGCGACGCGCTGAGGAAGAAGGGCAGCCTGTTCATGCTCGAGCTGCGCAGGCAGCAGGGCAGAGCGCAGCCGGGTAATAATGTGCTTTGAGATTTAAACAGAATTGACCAAGGATTAAAATTAGAGGGAATAATTATAATAATAATCTTCAGGAGGGCTGTAGGCACTTTGACGCTTAAAGCGACATCGTCCCGCAACCAGCGACTGGGCATGACTGCCCATTGCACTGACTCCTGAAGCGCGTTCAGTCACACTAAATACGGTATGCAGGCATAGACACACACACAGGCTGGCACCCAGTCACGCACTCACATAGGGCGTACAAGCGGCGGTTCCTGGAATGTACACTCTCTATGCCTTGGGTGGTTGCCATCTTGGGTTACCCTCAAATTGAACAACTGGCCCATAGCCCAACCAATTCGTGCACAAGGCCCCAAATTAATATGACCCTGCACACGAAACTGCGCTGGGGAAAATAGCCAACCTACAACGCAGGGACGAACCTGGACCAGTGGCACACAAGGCAGACGCGCTAGACCGCCGAGCCACTCGCCCCCCTAAAATGAGTGTTCTGTTATTTACGCAAAAGTGATCAATACTAAAGATTGTATCATTGAAGTGATCAAACTTACATTGAAGTGACCAACCTGTAATTAAAGTGATCAAACTTAAATTAGAGTGACCAACCTGTAATTAGAGTGACCGAACTTATATAAGAGGGACCAAACTTAAATTAGAGTGACCAACCTGTAATTAGAAGGAAGGAGATTGCGAGCATTTTCATTTAAACGACATGTTTCGCCTAACATTAGGCATCTTCAGGTTGATTGAAATTTATTTAATTTTTAGTCAAAGTGTAGAGTATAAATACATTTCAGTAGCATTAAGTCAAAGAGGCAGTTACGTAATCAAAAAACACGGGGGTAGAGAGACACAACAGATCAACACCGAGACAGACAGAGAGAGAGAGAGAGAGAGAGAGAGAGAGAGAGAGAACAGGATAAAGAAAGCCTGCTATCAAGCCGGCTAGTGGATGTACGTTAGAACACTCTCAGGAGAGCACCGGCCCCGGAATACCACAACTGTTTATTTAATGTTGGTTGCAAGTTTTTAATGTACATTGCTTCAATAATCTTAAGGCGATGATCGATATTGCAACTATGTATGATAGTAAACCTATCCTTTTGTTCACTCTTGGCGCATTCACTACAGGCCATAAGATGGTCTTGCACTGCTGATGGCTTTAGTTAAGTTATATCCCTAACCTAAGATAGTAAAGGATAGGTTTACTATCATACATAGTTGCAATATCGATCATCGCCTTAAGATTATTGAAGCAATGTACATTAAAAACTTGCAACCAACATTAAATAAACAGTTGTGGTATTCCGGGGCCGGTGCTCTCCTGAGAGTGTTCTAACGTACATCCACTAGCCGGCTTGATAGCAGGCTTTCTTTATCCTGTTCTCTCTCTCTCTCTCTCTCTCTCTCTCTCTCTCTCTCTCTGTCTGTCTCGGTGTTGATCTGTTGTGTCTCTCTACCCCCGTGTTTTTTGATTACGTAACTGCCTCTCTGACTTAATGCTACTGAAATGTATTTATACTCTACACTTTGACTAAAAATTAAATAAATTTCAATCAACCTGAAGATGCCTAATGTTAGGCGAAACATGTCGTTTAAATGAAAATGCTCGCAATCTCCTTCCTTCTACTTCTACTTATTAAGCGTGCTGTTTTGCCACAACCTGTAATTAGAGTGACCAAACTTATATAAGAGGGACCAAACTTAGATTAGAGTGACCAACCTGTAATTAGAGTGACCAAACTTAAATTTGAGAGACCAGACTTAAATAAGAGTGACCAAACTGTAGTTAGAGTGACCGAAATTAAATTTGAGTGACCAAACTTAAATTTGAGTGACCAAACTTAAATGAGTGACCAACCTGTAATTAGAGTGAAAAAAATTAAATTAGAGTGACCAAACTGTAATTAGAGTGACCGAACCTAAATAAGAGTGACCGAACTTAAATAAGAGTGACCAAAAGTAAATTAGAGTAATCAGACTGAAATAAGAGTGGCCAAATAGTTAATGAAATTTGACAGGCTAAGTCAAAATGACAATGATGGTATCCAGACTAAAATTGCACTGCCTGGAGTACAGCACAGCATAGGTTAGGGATATTTCCACGCAGACTATGAAGAGATAATTGATCGCTTCCACTCGATATTGTTTCCACATATAGTAACACTAGACAATATCTGCGACAAAATTTTTCGTCACGGTATAGGCATGAAAAAGCAGACCACCGCAAAGAGCAAGCAACTTTGTCACCCAAAATCCTAATAAAGAAAGGAAGAAACTCTGCCCTCGAGGTTAAGAAACTGCAAGATGCATCCAATTTCGGACCTCTTTTGCAACCTCTGCGATACACTTTTGAACTCGGAATGGCATTTCAAAACTGTGTTCTACCCTGTATGCATACACTATCGGCAGACTAATAGATAGAAATGCCTGCCGCTAGATATGCTACCACTGTTTCCAGGCACTGTCAATTGGTAGCTACAGTAATGGTGTCCCTGCTAATGTATTGTAGAAACCGAGAATTCAAGCATTTCGGGGCGAGGATGTCCAGGAGGGGCACATGTAGTCAGCAGTCCCTCTGCGTTTCTTAGTCTTAACTAAAACAATTCAGTAGGGCTGTGGGTTCGGCTTTTCGGTGCACTGAACTTTCCAGGCTTTTGGGGTTGTCAGATTTTCTTGCTGGTTTCGAATTAACAGTGAAAGTTGTAGGCGGTAAAAGCCTAGAACACAAAAGCTCGTAGTACGAGCTAGATCATTTGACTAGGGGGTGTAAAATGTCCCCCTGAATCGTTATTTTATATGGGAAATGAGATTTCAAGAAATTGTGGCTTTCAATGATTGTGTTGGAAAAATTTTAGAAGCGATTGATTGAAAATAGACACGAGAGGGATAGAAGGGAGAGTGAGATAAACAGGTTAGGGAGACAAGGGAGGGTGAGATAAACAGGTTAGGGAGACAAGGGAGGGTGAGATAAACAGGTTAGGGAGACAAGGGAGGGTGAGATAAACAGGTTAGGGAGACAAGGGAGGGTGAGATAAACAGGTTAGGGAGAGAAGGGAGGGTGAGATACATGGGGGCGGGAGAGAAGCGAGAGAAGTGAATTGAGATAAATAATGAAGTAATCAAAAAAGAGATAAAAGCGGGAGATAGCATCGAGTGAGAGGCATGGCCTTTGTGGGGGAGATTAGATTAGAGAACAAGAAACAGCTAGCAGAATGAGGGGGAAAGAGAGGATCATTATTAGTGAGAAATGTTAGAAGTGAGGGGCCACAAGACGAGAAAAAAATAGTGCTAAGGGACAAATCCATTCTCTAGTCTCATTTAAAGGTTCAAATGACTCAAAAATGCCGTCAATTCCAGGCGGCAGCGGCTCCAGCTCCAGTCGGCCATCCTCTGACCATCCCCGATTGCACGTGTGGAACACATTCAGCGCCTCGCCAGCGCCGATGCAGTTCGCCAAGAGTGTCGGCGGTGCGAGCCACTTTCTCGACTGATCTCCTGTCTGAAGTACTCTGGTATTCTCTTAAGCGTACATTGCACAACTAAACCCTTTTATCGATGACCCATCAAGTCTTGGGGTTGGTGTTCTCGTGGGTGTACATTACAAGACAAACCCCCTTTCCCGATGAGCCATCAAGTTAATTGGGGTTGTTGTTCTCGTTAGTGTACATTGCACGACTAACCCCCTTTCCCGATGAGCTTTGGGGTTGGTTTTAACGTGAGTGTACATTGCACGACTAACCTCCTTTTTTAATCAGACAAACAAGCCTTGGGGTTAGCTCTCTTTTGAACGCACATTACCCAAACAACCATGCTGCTCAGCCACTTATCGCCCTTTATAGAGTATTACACTTTACAGTATATTGGAATTACAGTAAAATTATTTTCTTCATCAACAGCGTGCCTCAATTAGCAAGCATTTTTTGCTTTTTTTACAATTAGCTTTGCTTTTCATTAAGGTGTCATAAAGTTGTGAACTCGTTTTTGGGCTCTAGGGCCATTGCTTTATGAGTATCTAAATTTAATATGTACTTTAAGATTACTTGATTCAATTTCTTTAAACAAATCTGTTAGAGTATTCTACATTACGAGTGTTTTTTGTTAGATTGCGTTTGCATTACGTAAAATATACTGTAATTGAAACATTAAATTAGATAATTTATTACTACTCGGACATTCCACATTTTCATTGCAACAAGCAACCATAAAACGTTCTTTTTTAATAATGATTTTTAGGATTTGCGATCGTATTTCGAACAAAGTTTCTTAAAATTTCAAATCAATTAAAAGCATTCGGAGATTTTACATAATGTGTAAAGATGCATTGGATCTCACGAATTTCGGTAGGTTTCCGAAAAAACCGAATAATAACCAACAGAGTTCGAAAGATCCGCTACACGTTCCAGTGGGAATGTAATTTAACCTCATTAATTAGGCAAGTAATTCTACCTAAATCGATAATAAATGTCTGGAAAATTCATCGCCCTATTGAAAAAAAAGAATTATGTGTAACTTGTTTCTAATGAACTTTTTTTCCGTCCTTACAGCTAGTTGCTGCAGGAATTTCTTTTTACCAGAGACGCGTGTAGCTTGCATATAGGCTGGGCATTTAGTACATGGGAGACACAGACGTTAGTAATGGTAGAGAGGCGTCTTTAGAGTGCGATCCCATATTTATACGAGCTATATAGCTAGGGGCAAGGAAGGGTAGTCGCAAACTATAGGCCGCATACACGCATACGCAAAAATCTTGCCTATAGTAGGGAAAGAATTTATCTTTCAAGCGGCATCTTTCGTTTGGCTTTTTAGGCCTAATCGCCCAGTAACCATGCATAAGCAGCCAAGACATTGCGCTATAGTGGATTGTAAGAAATTGCATGTAATGAGACTTTATCTTTATCGGTAATTATTCAGTATGATAGGGTTGAACCCTGATGTGATCTTAAATACTTTGTACTTGCAATTCAGCTACCATTTTTGCGCATTTCTTTTAACGTTACATAATTTTTATTACTTTTTTTAAACACAGACTGTCTCCATCTTTCCTCGTTTTCTCTCCTGTTTTCATCTACCGACTAAGCATTTTCCCCCAAAAATCTTTCCCACTTATCAGTGACTCTACTTAGCTAATAGCGACTAGCTATAAATCCGAAGTGGAAGCCAAAACTAATGAGCCAAGATCCCCTTCAGTTCTTACCTTTGCTCGGGCGGATCCAGAAAAAAAATCTCGAACAATTTATTGCTTGAATTTACTGCCCCTGGAAGAAAAACAATGGCAAGAGATTCCACCAGATCTGTTATCGATGAAAAATCTCTACGTGAAACCCATAGTAGCAAACCTTGACTAATCTTTCCGGTTGTAAAAGTAAGTCTCTTTCGAATATTATTATTACTTTCGAGCTGGGGGAGGTGGGGAGGTATGCAGCAGCTTTATGGAGTTTTTTTCAGCAATTTTCCGGTTTAGGCCAATAGTATCATATTAGCGACTCTGTTGATAAATAAGGCTGTCTGAAGCTTTCTGGTGTTTTTTTTAATCAAACATACAAACTGTACTACTTTTATTAGTAGAGGAGGTCGATCATAGCTAGTGCATGCGCAACCAAGAAAATGTCTCACTTGTATCAATCCCACTAAGTCTTCTAACTCACTAACTCATGTGGCGACTTCGTTAATTGACGATTTTCACTGACGCTTTCGAATGGCTGCGTTTGAGTTGCATGTTTGTCATTTTCCATTGTCATTTGCGATGACGTTTCGCAAAGAAAGTTGTGTTCGAGGACGGTTTGGTAGAGTGTGGCTAGTCAAGTAAAGTCCTTCGCGAATGTCGATCAGGTTGCATTCGTAACCAGGTTGCGTATGCGTAAGATTTGTCAATAATTGTGCTGCGGATGGATGCTATCCTTACGAGCGCTTCTTTCGAGCGATCCTTTGTATTCCTACTTAATATGCAGCGTTTTTGATCAATTGTAAATATATACTATTTTTGCCTGACGTTAAATATCTGCAGTTTGTTGCACTCTAAAGACTTGGACTATATTACAACTAACAGACTCAATTATTTATTGAACTCATGAACTCTCTAAACGATTCATTCCTGAGCTCATTAACGCACTCAAAAAGTCACTCACTAGTTCTTGAAATCTTGATTATGAACTCACTGTCAAAAGCTCAATCATGAATTCACTGTCATAAGCTCAATCATGAACTCACTGTTAAAAATTCAATCATGAACTCACTGTTAAAAATTCAATCATGAACTCACTGTCAATCATGAATTCAATCATGAATTCATGAACTCACTCACTCATGAACTCGTGCACTCATGAACTCATGAACTCATGAACTCATGAACTCATGAACTCGTGCACTCATGAACTCATGAACTCATGAACTCATGAACTCATGAACTCATGAACTCGTGCACTCATGAACTCATGAACTCATGAACTCAGGAACTCAGGAAATCATAAACTTATGATCTCATGAACTCACGAACTCACGAACCCATGAACTTAAAAACTTTTGAACTCATGAGCTCATTCATGAACCCAGGAACTCATGAACTCATGAAATCATGAACTAATGAACTCATAAATTTATGAACTCACTCACACACTCACTCACTCATGAACTCATGAACTCATAAGCTCATGAACTCAAGAACTCATGAACTCGATCACTGTCATGAGCTCACTCATTAACTCATAAACTCCCTCACCAACTCAATCACTGAATTACTTGCACGGCCAACGCCTCACTCACTGGCTCACTCTATCCCTAATCACATCTACAGGTATTAAAACTCTTTGAAGCACGCATTCACAGACCGCAATCCATGGTTACGCAAGAAGACAGTTTGACTAAACTCAGAATATTAAAGCAGCTAGTAAATCTTCCAGCTGCTGTGTCATCGCAATTGCCTTAAATGGAAAGTTTGTCTAGCCGTCAAGTTATATTTGTCTATCATCCAGCAGTAACTCCCATTGCATGCTTCATCTGTGTGTGTTGTGTTGTGTTTGTCTGCAAAAAAATTTACTCAGGGTGCAGAGTCTTCTTTTGCTGTCATCATTACCATCTACTTTTGAGCGTTCATTATAGCTGCATGCTCACCTCATATTTGATTGTCAATATTTGCGGCTGGGTGCCTGCGGTGGGCCAACAAATGGCAGGAAAAAAAGCGTCTGAAAAGAAATTTCATTTAATTCTCGTAGTTTTTATTCGTAGAATAGCTGAGACATTGCTTGAAAGGAATTTACAAACGCCGCTATGATTTAGAAAATTATTTTTCTCTGCTTTATGGTCACGTCTTCTGTTGCACAGGCCACTGCGGCGGTATTAACAGAAAAGAATTCACGCTTCTTCACTCTGTGCCTCATGCATTATCATACTTTATGACTCACGATGGCTAAGCCATTCCCTACTCATGGCCGGAAGGCTCTAGGATGAACCATATGTCTCCTCAAGGGCAGGATCTAGGATTTTTGCCCTTGAGCAAGGCACTTAATCCCGCAGTCCACCTAGCTGAGATCGGGTACCAGTTTGAGCTGGGTAAATTTGCCTTTAGCCCAACATCAGCTCGAAAGTTCGGTTGTCTAAATTTAATCAATTATCATTGTTCTGAGCTGGGAAAATTTAGGGTAATTGTACCAAAAAGTTTACAGTCATCAATGGAAGCAAAAAACTAAAATGAAACAATTTTGACGTCATCAAATTCCTATCAAATTTCGAGCTGTACTTTAATACTACTAAGTGTACTTATCAACTGCTTTTAAGTGACCTTTTACGGGTAAAGTGCATTGATTACTTCATTATCATGTTGGTAACAATTTACTTGTGTATGAGCTTATTTCTAATGTTATTATACTCGTAATATACAGTACTCGTAGATATGGTTTTTTTATCACAGAATATTCCTAGAATTGTGAATTGAAACTTCGCATTATTGTGGTGACTACGCATTATCTTCACGTTGGTCAGTACTGGGGCGTCTTGAACACAATGAACACCTGTTTGCCAATCTGGAACACGAAGGAATAAGCCGGCTCGTGGCCGTAGTAGCACCAGAACTGGCCCTGGGCTATGATCACGTGCCATAGCTGGTTGTACTGCCGATCCAAGTTCGTCTTGGCGCGCTTCGGCACGTCCTGCGAGGTTTTCAAGAAGTGGTTGCGCAATTTTTCACTTGTTCTTTCTATACAGTCCGCTCCCTACGATTTTCCCAATCTATCATCTCTCCTTCCCCACACTCTCATCTCTCCCTCCCCACACTCTCATCTCTCCCTCTCCACACTCTCATCTCTCCCTCTCCACACTCTCATCTCTCCCTCTCCACACTCTCATCTCTCCTTCTCCACACTCTCATCTCTCCCTCCCCACACTCTCATCTCTCCCTCTCCACACTCTCGTCTCTCCCTCCCAACACTCTCATCTCTCCCTCCCCACACTCTCATCTCTCCTTCTCCACACTCTCATCTCTCCCTCTCCACACTCTCATCTCTCCCTCCCCACACTCTCATCTCTCCCTCTCCACACTCTCATCTCTCCTTCTCCACACTCTCATCTCTCCCTCTCCACACTCTCATCTCTCCTTCTCCACACTCTCATCTCTCCCTCTCCACACTCTCATCTCTCCCTCTCCACACTCTCGTCTCTCCCTCTCCACACTCTCATCTCTCCCTCTCCACACTCTCATCTCTCCCTCTCCACACTCTCATCTCTCCTTCTCCACACTCTCATCTCTCCCTCTCCACACTCTCATCTCTCCCTCTCCACACTCTCATCTCTCCCTCTCCACACTCTCATCTCTCCCTCTCCACACTCTCATCTCTCCCTCTCCACACTCTCATCTCTCCCTCTCCACACTCTCATCTCTCCCTCCCCACACTCTCATCTCTCTCTCCCCACACTCTTATCTCTCCCTCTCCAAACTATTCTCTCCTAACCCTAATCCTTTTCACCCCTCCTTCTCAAAATCCTCTCCTCTCATTTCTCCCAATCGACAAATATATTTTCTCCCGCAAGCCAAAAGCCCAGTCTAGCTGAATAATATCTCACGCTCATCTTGCTGCACTCTCGCAGCGCCTCCTTGACAACTTCGACCACTTTGATTTGCCATTCCGGGGCCATGTCTCCGCTAATAACGATTACATCATCAAGAAGCCCGCCGCCAGCGGCCGCATTCGACCGGGCCTGCTCTTGGATTTCGCGGGCATTCAAACCGAGCACGTCGCAGAACACCTCCAGCTGGATGACGCCAGTATTCTCCGAGTCGAATAGTTTCTGCCATTTTCTCACAAACGACTCGTCGTAGTTTTGCTTGCGCATGTACACGTTGAGATCGTCCGAGGTGATGTAGCCGCGGCCCTGACGATCGATGGCCAGCCAAGCTTCTTTGAAAGCCTCCATGATTTCAATTAATCGAGAATTTTAGATTGTGTTAGAAAACGGATGGATGTATGGAAGGAGTGTTTACGCCGCGGGTGGTTATTATAGACAAAAAATAGTGATGTTCCACCTCAGCAAGCATTGGTTGGCATTTCATTTTGACTAAAAAAGGCAATGACAGAGGATTGAGCCTATTCTGTCACAAGTATTTCCTGTAGATAACGAAGATAAGTAAACTTTGTTACTTAATACTACTTACACAGGAAGCAAATAAGTAGTGAGTGAATAACATGGCGTGGCAAAAAATTTTCGCAAGGAATGGGGATGTTTAGGGATTTAATATCTTTCTGCACCCTGCTCTGCTTCATTCAACTTCTCTTCTGTATGAGTAGCTGGACGCAGTGCAATTTTTGACTTGACAATCAGATTCATATGTCTGCATCCGACTTGCACTCATCAGCATCTACATGTACATCCAGATCTTGATCTCGATCGTTAGTTACATGTACATGTGCTTGTCGATCTCGCTTGCTGACGCTAGCAAGAATGCTGATCGATGTCGCTGATCACCGATACTTATATAGCGGGAGGTTCACAAGCTTAAGTGGGATTTATATGTACATGTACTTTTAGACTTTTAGAGATCGTTTGAACATAACTCTAGGCAAGTCGAGTTGTCAGAATGTTCTGATTCTTGAGACGTGCTCGATGGTGCGTTAATTAGGCGCGAGAGGGATTTGACAGAATGATCGATTGTCAATTCTTCCGATTGGACAGGTCCATTGGATTCGATCTGATCACGTGACCCAACCCATCCAAGCTGATTCCACGGAACCCTGAGGGGATTATAAACAATATGACAGGTGGTGTCATAAATTACGCGCAGATAGGGAGATAATTTACGAGCAAAATTATTTATTGGTTTTCACACCAAGAGGTCCTAACCAAAAAAATATGCGCGTGAATCAGCCTGAAGAGGGGAAGGTTAAGGTGAAAACGAGATAATCCGAAATTCTAAGCTACTTTTAGCGGTCAGAAGCTGAACTGCTGTCAAGGTTTGACAAGCAAAATGCAAAAATGTAGATCGAACAATAGGGGAGCTTCCACAGTTCCAGATAACATAAAATCGGGGCACTCCGCACTCGTAAAAAAATACCAAGGTGCGCGCGTTGCGCGTACACAATAAACTTAGAATTTATCTAAATTTAGGAGCAAACAAAACAGAACTGATAAAAATTCCCTAAGAGAGCGTCATACTACTCCTAGTAAGTAGAGGAAAAGGATCTACGAGTACCTACTCGTAGATCTTAGGCTACTCCTAAGATTTTGGCTGTTGACTCCGGCCTTGCAGCATTGTTTTTCGATCAACTTCGCCAACGTTTTATAATTATTTCACTCCGATTTTACAATTTAGTGTGATCATAATCCCGTTTTAATCGTAGTTAAAACTTAAAATCATCAATATCAAGACTTCCCTCGCCCTCCAAAAACCCTAATTAGTTATAGATAGGTCATCATAGCCTATAGGACCTTAGGTAGGCTTAATAAGACAGCAAGTTGTACTTTTGGATGTCACCGCATTAACTGTCACTTATCGGTAACCTTTAGGACAGTAAATTCTGGTTATCGATATTGAACAAACAGTCTTGACTGTTATCACGGAATATCATAGCAGCAGCAGAATTTGATTTTGGTGGCCCTGAAAAGGGCCGTTTTAGCGTTCAACTCAGCAGTCAGCTGTTAGGGAAGCCATCAGGCATAGATAGTCGCGAGCAGACCAACCAAGTAAGAGAATTTACTTGGCGCTGGTGTACTTGGTGACGGCCTTGGTGCCTTCACTGACGGCGTGCTTAGCCAATTCACCGGGCAGAAGCAGGCGAACAGCCGTCTGGATCTCCCGGCTGCTGATGGTGCTGCGTTTGTTGTAGTGAGCCAGACGGCTAGCCTCTCCGGCGATGCGCTCGAACACGTCGTTGACGAAGCTGTTCATGATCATCATGGCCTTGCTGGAGATACCAGTATCCGGGTGCACCTGACGTAGAACCTTGTAGATGTAGATGGCGTAGGACTCCTTCCTCCTGCGCTTCCTCTTCTTGTCGGACTTGGGTGCCTTAGCCTTGCTGGCCTTCTTGGCTGCCTTACCACTAACTTTCGGCGGCATTGTAACAGTTGCGAGAGAGCAGGCGCACGGTCGAAGTTAAACAGTGTTGGTTACTATGATGTTGACACATGTCTGTGGATTTACTATATATAACCTCAAAATTATTGCGAACAAGAAAAATGTCGTCGATCGATAATTTTTATCTGACCAATGGGAGTGAAGCAAGCAGTTTTAAGTCAACAAGGAACTAAGAAAACTGATGAACTAATCCCTTTACTGTTAGTAGGCAAATCTGTTTTAGACTTAAGCGAAATTATTTCCTCTTAGTTTCTTCAAACAAAGGTTTTTTCATCAAAATCATGGTGCCATTTTGACACTTTGGGTCAGAAATCAGGGTGACACCCATTTGATTTTTGGCTTTAAGCTCTTTAGTCTTAGTTGGATGGATTGATGGAATTGAACTCAAAACCAAAACCAAACCTTTTGTCGTTACTCGTTACTCATACTAATTTTAATAATTTTTTGGCACCAGATTTGGTCTAAAAATCATGATGCCATTTTGGCAAAAAAAATTTATGGTGCCATGCACGCATTTCGGCACAAAAACCCAGGTTTCAAAGTAGCTCAAATTAAATTAAACCAAATTAAGCAATTTAAGCACTCGTACATCTAGTACATCTGAGTCCTATATGTACATTGTAACCTGGACATTAAGTTATTTAAATGGTGGCCCCCTGAAATTTATTTGATGCCAAATTTGCAAAACAAAGACTCAAGATTAGCATTGACAAAACCTTTAGTTCTATTGTAAGTAGAGTAGAAAATAAATGTAGTCTAATTTAGCTCTAATTTAGTCTTAATGGCTACGAAACAATTTTGTCAGCCAATGAGGGAAGCCAACCGTTGCTATGATAATTTCCCTTTCAGGAGAAATATATAAACTAAGGAAAGCCAATTTACCGATAATAACAAACTTATCTTCTGTTTCGTCAATCTAATCTACAACAGTATAGAATAATGTCTGGACGCGGTAAAGGCGGCAAGACTAAGGCCAAGGCTAGGACCAAGTCATCCCGCGCTGGCCTGCAATTCCCAGTTGGTCGCATCCACCGTCTGCTGCGCAAAGGCAACTATGCTGAGCGCGTTGGCGCCGGATCTCCTGTGTACCTGGCCGCCGTACTAGAGTACTTAGCCGCTGAGGTGCTCGAATTGGCTGGCAACGCTGCTAGGGACAACAAAAAGACTCGTATCATTCCGCGTCACCTACAGTTGGCTATCCGCAACGACGAAGAGCTTAACAAGCTGCTTAGCGGTGTCACCGTGGCTCAGGGTGGCGTGCTGCCTAACATCCAGGCTGTCCTGCTGCCTAAGAAATCCAAGACGAATTAAGTCGAAATTGCCTTAACTTTTTATCTCGGACTGAGGACCAGAGATTGTTAATCTAAGAACGCTAAAACGGCCCTTCTCAGGGCCACCACATTAAAATTGTGCTTTCTGCATACATACACACATATATATATATTGAAATTATAAAGCCCATCGCCCATATGCTCGCAGCCTATTAAGTTCTCTTTCACACTATGGCATTTAGACTTTAATACGGCCACAATTTCTAAATTTTAGCTTTCGGAAAATCGGATTATTTACTAAATTACTAGCGTAATTAAAAAACCTACGTACGGCAAGCGGATGGTTTAAAAGTCTACACCATTCTCTTTTTTTATTTAAATTGGCCCATTTATAATTTTCGAATATAGGAAAACGACCTGCGACAGCCAAAAATGAACTATACGTAGTTGGCTACAGATTGGAAATTAGAATATGAGTCTTTTTTACTCTTTATCTCTAATCAGTATCCTAATCGGTCACGGTAAGAATGCTTCTCTCTTAAATCCTCACTCGACACTTATGACCCTAAGGAATTTCTGTCCCTCTAAATCCTCAGGTAGTGCTGTGTCCCTATTGTGATCCTCAGGTAGGTATGTGATCCTGTTTCGATCCTCAGTGCTGTGCCTGTGTGCCCAGTGTGATCCTTTTCTATGACATCTATGATACAGGGTAGTGTCGGCCACCTGGGTCTTTCGACCACTGTGATATTAGTTTGTTTAAACCTAGTTACCTAGCTAGCTTGATTTCGGAATCTAAGAAATGCTACATGTACGGGTGGATGATGCAATCCGATTGGATCCACGATATTGTCAATAGCAATGTGTCAATCAAACTGTTTACCTACGAAACGCATCTTCTGCGGCTTTTCATTCGACCCTTGCTTATATAATACGTTTAGTTCACAATCGCTCGTCAAAGCTATCAATTAATGAAAAGCACAAAAATGAAATACACGTATGTACATGTACATGCACGAATATCGAAGTAGTTTTAGAATCAGGTCTACCAATAACTACGAGGGACGAGGCATATGTCCTGCTGTCGCGTCTGTACACACAATTGTCCTCAATTTCGGCATGGCTGCTGCACACGAAAAACGCAGACTCTCTTATTGTTAGCAGTTCGTTGAGCATTTGGCTCTCTTCGACTTGCCCGCCTCTCCGCTCGTTTTCGTCCCTTCCATTCTTGTTGCTTCGTCTTCTTAAGCTCCCTCTGCTCCTCTGCCTGCCTTTGACGCTCGGCTTGTTTGAACTGCATCCACTTTGCGTCTAGCTGCAAATTGGTGTCCTTTTCATTTTGTTGGGGACGCACTTTTTCGCTCGCGTCGCAATTATTTTTTCGGCCACATTCTTTTCCTCTACTGATGGGCAGTAGTGTGACGCTTAACCCTGGTCCTTTTTCCATTTTCATACAGGCCAGTAAAGGTCTCTAGGCCCTTTATATCTAGAGCCATAAATCACTGTTCCCAGACAGTCTGACCCCTGCTTTGACAGCTTTTAGGCGCCAGGTGGTGTCTACGGGACACGTGACTGTGGCAACTTCTTTTGTTCCCTTTTTGACAGCTAGACATCCCTTCCCCCCTAATTCTATTGTTCTCTTTTTGGTTTTTTCGATACTTTTTGACAGTTAGACTTCTGACCCCTAAAAGTACTTTGGGATTTAAGATTAGGATTTTCTCTTCACTTTCTTCAACTTCTACGCGTTAAAAGGATTAATCTGTATGTTTTTGCGTCTCTGTAGGATAATCTGCTGCGGAAACCCATAAATCATTTTGCCCGTAAATCATCATTTTTTGGCGCCATCTGTCGTGTGATTTATGATCCCCGGAGACTGGGTTAGGATCCCCTGATCGGGTAGGGTCACGTGATCAGACCATCAGCCTATCAGAAAATTACACGACCGTTAAAACAAACGGTGCCTGACCAATTGGAAAAATCGGCGATCAGTTTAACAAATCGGCGCCAGGCGCGCCTATTTAAAGGCGCTGCCGGGCGCGCTCCATCTCCAGACGTTCTGACGGTTCGCTCTGAAGGTTCGGCGCGACGCTCTGAAGTCCCCGTCATACCCTGACAACCAGTTCAGACGGCCCCCTTAGTTCATCAAGCTTAACAGCTTCCCTTTAGTCAACGAGTCCCCCTAAAGTTATCGGCGATCAGCAACATCGATCAGCCCCATCACGGTTATCATCAGCCGTTGTTATCAGCACAGCTAGAGAACAGCTGCAACTGTCCAATCGTCGAGATTAGGCGAGAGCGACACGTACTAACGGTCGAGTGCGAGATCTACCTCGGTCACTGTGGAGTACGAGACGGTCTAAAGTGTAGTAATCTGATTGGTCTGGTGAGAGGTCACTTGATCTTGTCTAATCGGGTGTATTCCAGATCGGTCCCCTTTCTTAGCAGCTTAATAGGTGTTGGCGCATTTCTCTCTTTGCTTATTTTGCGCTGATTTAGGGCAGTAAATATTAAGAAGTCATAATATATCGCTAACGTAGCTCATTGCTCTGATCATCATAGGCATTGAAAGTGATTAGGTGTGAAAGCTAAATTATTCAGTTTTTATACTCTTTTCGACTCTTTATTTACTCGCCATGCTGGCTCGGATGAGCAGCTAAATTATTTGTAGTAGTTGGCGCCGGTCATGGTGGACCAAAGGCGGACCAGTCATGCAGCCAGTCAGTCAGTAATTCATGCGATCAGAGTCCAGATTGAGGACTCAGCTTCGGCTGTACTTTAGTGCAGTTCGGGGCGCAGCGGCAGCCAAATTATTAATGTAACTTAATGTAATCTTTAGAGTAGTTAGGGCGCGCTTTCGGAAGAGGCTAATTAGGTCATTTCATCGCTTTGCGGCAGTTAGTTGAAGCATCGAGGCTAAAAGCTGGGATATTCCCTATCCACTCCTCTTAGTAATATAACAGTGCATTTCCGAGTCCACATAATCCGATCCATGCAAGAACCCCCTGCACAAGTCCTCTCTGAGCCTGCCTTGGTCATGCGATCTAGTCCCTGCAGTGTCCCTTAGTCGGCTATGACTTCGAGATTGACAGCTAAAAGACACTAGTTGTAGGTGGAAATCAGGCCTCAATTAGTCGGGAACTTGGTTTCGACAGGGCTGTTTGGTGATGCAGTCCACACAAGTTGGTGGCGGCGGGGCTGTCAGCTTCCCTTTGGGGCTGGCGGCTCTCTACCTTTCTTTATCTCCGTGTCTGTCTCTCGCTGTCTTCTCCTAGCATAGGACCTAGCCGCTCGCCACATCCATCATGCTACCCCTGGGGCTGACCTCGAGATCGGGAATGGGAGGCCAGAGTTGTCGATATAGGCAATAAGATCGGCGCTCTGAGGCCGCGTCGGTAAAACGACAAAGCCGAAACCCAACAATTTTTCTTGTCAGCGATTTTGATTAAATCTTCAGCCTCTTCGCAGAATTTGGTGAATCTGTGTCTTTTGGCCCCGATCGCCTTATTTATCTGCACCACGGTGCAGAGGCAGCCTGTAGACAGAAAGTTGCTCATCTGCAGATTCAGAGAGCTCCAGATGCTTTTAATTTCGCTCATTGAAACGATGGACACTGTCTCAGTGCAACGACGATGCTCGGCATTGGAATTTTGTGGCCCAGACATTTTTAATATTTAAAACTTTTTGAGGGTAGATTAAAGCGAGAGATCGAGCTCAAACCTGAGAAGAAACGCTCCAATGTGAATATATTTATTTATTTAACTCTCAGATTACTGTACATGAATGGCATGCACATTTAGTACCTTCTTATTGTGCCGCTAGAGATAGAAGAAAAAAGAGCTGTGACTGAATCATGTTTATTAATACATATGTAACAATGTTATCGAGCTGTACAAATGTACATTACTAACAATTATTGCCGTCTTTCTAGGGCCGTCCATGCAGCTTCTTTCGCAACAATCTGTGTACTGTCTAAAAATATAAATTATTAAAAAAAGGGCAGCCAACTCAAGCAGGCTACTCGAACATGAGTATACATGTACATGAAAAAGCTATATAGCAGTGCAGATAGACTTAATGTAACATTTAGACTGTATAGTAGATTGTACAACTGTACAAAATTTCATGCTGTCAACTTAATTTTCAGTGTGCCTAACTATTTCTCTGATGCTGAACTTCCCTCTATTGTTTATCAACGTGCGAAAAATAAAGCTTAATTTTTTATCTCATAACATGTACAAAATTCCAAGAGCCTGGTGCACTTTTGCTAGTGCAAAATTCGACGTGTCGACATCCACTAAAAACCAATCCCTCGAACTCGAAATGTTGTTGACGCGGTCAATCAGGATGCGCAGAAGCCCGGCCCGCAACTCCTCAACTTTCGAACCCGTGTCAAACTGTATCCTGATCAGTCACTGCACGCAATTCTTCCTGTTAACAGTCAGCCGAAGCCTTTGCACTAGCTGTGTCAACGATCTTAAAAACTCCAGCAACCATGCATGCAGACCACGAAATTGTAGAACTTGCACTTGAGTATCATGAACTGGATGTCATTACTGATTTGTAAGAAGCTGCTGACAGAAACCGTTGAGTCAAAACCCTAAACCTGTGAGTACGCCCTTGGAGTTTGCTGCAATAGTGGGTGAGCCGGATACCGCCACTTGCATGGCTGGAGATGGCACCCAGAGGGCTTGACCGACCCGGACAACTAGTTAAAGTCGAAGCAGAGACCGCTATAGCTTCCCTGCTGCCTTTCCTGCTGTCCCAGACAGTGGCGCGGATGACTTGGCCTGCCAGCTATATTTCTGGTAAATATTTTTTTACGGGAAGGTAAAAATTTTGCATACTGCTCGGCTCATAGAGAGCTTTTGAATTTATCAACACCAGATTTTTTCGTGTTGTCGCAGAGAATTACCCCTACAACCCTGGAGAATGAGACAAAGTGGTCTCCGCAGGTGTCATTAATGTACAAATCATTTAAAATTGTTGCATTTCCTTTGCCATGCACCAGTCTTGCATCATGCTATCAATGACGATCTTGAACTAAACCTTCCCTAATTGCAGTTGCTCATTTGCTTTACGCAGAAAATGTTTATTTTTTACTTCATCTTACTAAACAGGCAGCTGAAAAAATGTTGAGCTCCAAGGATACATGGCCTCTTATTTTTGCTCGTATGCTACTCTGTATACATTATATTTTACTGCCACAGGGTTAATTTTAGAAGCAATTGAAGCTGCTCTTATTACTATTACATTCTGGAGACTTGATTAGAGCAAAAAATTAAACAGAACACTCAAAATTTCCAGAAGAAAATGTATAGCTCGTACAGAAAATAATAATGAGGACCAAAAATTGGCAGAACACATAGATTAATTTTGTTAATTTTAAAACGTTAAAAAAGGATATTTTTAGTTCTCCATCAAGTTTTCTTCCAGCTTATGATGTTCGGTTGCACTGAATCATTGCCAAGCCTGGTTAAGGACTAGCGTATACTTAAAAGGACCGTTTTTTGCTTCGATTGATAATCAAACTCAGGACTATGCAGGTATATACAGGCTTACATTATAGACGATATACTGCACGGCACAAACAAAACAAATGTAAGTCGCGCAACGTCTTTAATCATACTTGCGCTCCAAATCGTTAATGACGATTGTACGCACTCAATAATTATGTTTGGTCAGCCTTCTTCCACAGCTGATACAGGTAGCTTATTCCTGGCGCACGCTGGCCCCCAGTAACAGTTAACCAACTTTCTAATGAATTCAAGGCGTAATTTTCGTCAAACAGCTCCGTCAAAGTTGGTTGCAAAGAGCGCTGCAACTCGGGTGCAGTTCCAACTAGTTGGTCACTCAGCGGAGTTGAGCTAGAAGTATTTGGATTTTTTTGCGCCCGAGTGGCACTAGAGGATTTCAAGCTCCTCGAGACAGAAGACCAAGTATTGACAGCATTTTGAAAGTCTTGGAGTGCCTTACTCTGCCCGTTTCTTTGCAGCTGTTCCGCAATAGTGTGGATCCTCACGCGCTTCATATTTTTCTTCTCCTCCATCCTGTTCCTTGCTTCGGCCTCTTCAGCTCTTTTCTTCTGAGCCTCCAGTTGCTCGGAGGTGTACTTTCTGCTTTGGTTTTTGGTGACCAGATCGTCAGCCAGAGACAGCAGGGCTTCCATCTGCCTGTCCTGCACAGCTTTGTCGCATTTTGGGCCATTGTCCACCAAAGTGAACCGATTTTCACATTTGTTGAGCAGCTGATCGAGACATGGAACAGTTTTCCTGCGTTTTATGGGTGTTTAGATCAACTGATTAGACCTGACAGATGGATGAAAATGTACGTACTGTACAAACACAAATTCGCCGTATATGAGCTTTGTACGTGTCGATTTACTTAAAGTTTTCCAAAGAACAACGTGACAAAATTTCACTTATAGTAACATCAACATCAAGTTCCTCGTCGTAAAAATTAAAATCTATAACTAAAATCTATAGCTATAGTAGTTTAATTGAAAGTTGCCCAAATATAAAACGGTACCTGATCTCCACCAGGTCCTTCTTGAATTTGGTCTCGTCGTTGTCGTAGTCGTCTCCGTGGCTGAACACAACGATGGCGTGTCTGTAGAACTCGTCTCCGAACATCTCAGCGACCAGCTCGACGGCTCGCCCCTCTTCAGCCGTAAACCGAGTGTCGCTCCTCACTACCAATAGGAAGATGTCGAATCCCTCCGAACAGAGGTTGACGACTTCTCTGAGCTCCGTCTTAGCTTTCTCCTCGTCGGCGACATCCATGATGCCTGGAGTGTCGACTACAGTGAGGTTCCGGTCTCTTGTGCTCTTAGCGATGCATTTGCAGTGCGCGGTACTTGACTTCATGCCGCAACCAACTTGGAACTCGGTGGTGTTGAGCAGGGCATTAGCCAGAGAGCTCTTGCCGTTTCCAGTCTTGCTGAGAAGCAAGATGGAGGTCGTTTCTGTGATGTTGCCAGTGGCGCTTGCCATTCTGTGCAAAACTTGTTTCCCAGTGGAATCGAGAAGCATAGAATTTTGTCTACCGCAAGTTCGCGCTATATATATTACCTACCTGTTTTTTTTCTAGTGACTCAAAAATGCATAGAAGCAAGCCATTTACTAAACCTTAGTCTGACTCACGTTTGTACTCGTGCGCTGCAGCTGTTTTGTGACTTCACATTTCTTCATGCGTTTTCTTGGACCGTATGATTCTGAGAGTATGCGTCTCATACTGTCCCTAATTTGTACCCAGCAATTCCCCTGCAGCCTTCTGCAATTTGGAGTTGATTTGTTTCTTGATTTATGATTTGTTTATAGCTCGTAGTAAACCAAGTCGTAGGCAAATTACCAAGCAAATAAGTACATTAAACACAGCTAAGATTCTTACACTTTAGAATAATTCGATAATTTTCTGTTTGGTTGAATATACCAAGGACCACTAAGAGTCGCTTTTTTAGACTCTAGTAGTCCTTGCTGAATACTCAGAAGCACGTAAATTCCCTTCGGCCAGGCCCTTTCCCTCTACTTACGGGGAGTAGTCTAATATTCTCGCAAAAAATTCCTTATTTTGTTACAGACCAGTACAGGTCCTTAGATAACCCTTTTTCAAAGGTCGTAAATAACTATTTCCAGACAGTCTGACCTCTATTTTGATAGCTTTAACGCGTCACATAGCGTCTTCGACAGCTAGAGAAAAGTTCTTCCTATTCTTTATCAGGATTAGACTTTACGTAATTTAAGCTTTACGCTATGCGTAATTTGTTTTACGCATAGGACTTTCTGCTGTGAGTAAATAATAATTTTTGTGCTCATAAATACCTGGCATCGCGAGATTTATTTTACCCTGCAGGTAAGGGTTCACTGGTGGGTACGTGATCAGACCACTGGCCAATCAAAAAATTGCTGGACCGTTAAAATAGAAGTGCATGGCCCGGTCCAATCACAAAATGCGGCGATTGGTACGAGACAAATCAGTACCACTAGCTTCTATTTAAGGCGCCATCGAGCGGCTTAGGGATCTAAGCATCCCTAAATTAACAAGTTCAGCTATCTTGCAAACCTCTTGATCTTACCTGCAGTTCATCTACCTCGGCGGTCTGGTCCCTGACGTCCGCGAAGACCTGCGGCGTCGCCGAGGACTTGCCTGCATGGGCTGCCTTCCGTTTGATAAGGTCAGTCCTGCAGTCCGAGACCCTGCCAGACCTCCAGGGGGCGGCGCTGTTTCAGGTGGTGATCGAGACCGTCCTGTTGTACAACGCCGAGACCTGGACGCTGACGGACTCGCTCGAGCAACAAGTCGACGCGGCGCACGCTGGCCTGCTGCGCGCCGCCTTCAAGATCGGCTACGAGCGGGTTTCCAACGCGGCACTTTATCGCCGCGCCGGCCTGGACCGTCCAAGTCAACTTTTGCGCCGTCGGCGACTCCAGCTGGCAGGCCACGTCATCCGCGCCGAGTCGTACTGCCCCGAGCCGGTGCTGCTGCTTACGCTGCAGGCGCCCTACTGGCGAGGACAAGGGCAAACTCGGCGTTTCGTCGATTGCCTGCTGGCTGACTCCGGCGCCCCCGAAGCTGATTTTCACCTCCTTGACAGCGTGTTTTGTTGTTGTTTTTGCTGCTGATCTGACAAGTCATCTGAAGTCGTCATCATCACCTAAATTATCCAGAAGTAACAGTTGATCAGCAGGAGAAGACAGCGAGAGACAGACACAGAGATTAAATAATGGTAGAGAATTGAGAGCCCAGACGACCCTGTCGAGATCCCCCAACTAATCGAGGATTATTTCTGCCTTCAATTAGTCTCCTCAGCCCGAACTTTCAGAGATGCCCGCTTAAAGTTAGTTACACGGCCCGAGACTGCACTACCCTAGCGTTAGACCTCATCGAGAACCATGCGGTCCAGTAATTATGCTGATTTGAAAAGTTAGGTTTTCTTGGTGTTGTCTGTTTTTTCGCTTGCCACTCAGTAAAAAATGCAAAATATCTGAGTAGTTAGTTAGTTACCATGGACACCGTATTTCTCAAAACCTTTAATAATATTATTTCATTAATGTACGAAATATTTTGGGATAAATAGAATCAATATGTACGATCGTGTACTGCAAGATGCGCCAGATCTTGCAGATCGGCTCAAAGCTTTCTCGATAAAATAGTAGAACGCAAGTAGGGAATGCCTTTTGCCCAAAAAACACGTTGTCTACTGCTGCTTTGCGTGGTTTAATTATTTCGATGTTGACCCAAGAAGAGTATATTTCAGTTTTATTAATGTGAAAAACTCGTTAGGTAGTGTCTACCTTTCTCAATCTTGTTCTAAAAATAATTTGCAAAAAAAGATCGCTGGTTGTTTAATTATTTTAACAAACGGCATGAAATGAATAAGTTTTTAGCATCAATTACACTTGTTTACTTGTTTCCGTGAATTTACTGAAGGTATAGAGAATTACATTTTTACTTGTACATGTATTATATTCATATTCGTGCACATTATAAAAAAACGGATGCTTTTGGTTGTGTAAACTATTTCTAAATAATTAATATCAACTGAATACACATGTAGCTTAGGAAAAAGTCTTCCTGCATTACGCAATTGCAACAACGATCGTTCGATGACGCAACAATGCCAGTTTCTTGTACTCAATTTCGGCGTGGCTGCTGCACACGATAAACGCAGACACGCCTGTTGGCATTGCGCTGACAATGCGGCTCTCTTCTACTGTTCCGCCTCTCCGCTCGCCTCCGTTCTTTCCATTCGTCTTGCTGCGTCTTCGTCTTCTGGAGCTTACGCGTCTCTTCTTCTAGTCTCATTAGGTCTTCTTTTGTTTCAATTATTTTGGCCTGACAAGGTCCCGCTACCAGATTTGTTGAGAATAAAGTTTTCACCTCTCGACAATCCATGCAACCTGGGGTGTCAATCACAACCAATCGTTTGGCTAAATCATTTGAAGAGTTGCGTTCCGGGCGTTCGATGACGAAACCGTCGAAATCCCAAATATCCAGCCAAATGTTTTTGCCGCTTTTAGTCGTGCCGCCAACATCAATGTCGTGCAATAGTAGGTCGATGCTTGTCATTGTAATTTTGCTATAGTCTCGCTCAATATTTATTTATCGAACGATCGTGAGATAGCGCGCCTTCGAGCAAGTAGCGAAAGAAGATTCAGTGTATAGTATGTGCTATATATTTAGTTGCCAGCTTAACAAACTTGGTACCTTCTTATAGTGACCATTGCTAGATGAGGGAAGAAAAATAGATGTTGAGTCATGTTTATTAATAGGTACTGTATTTTATTGGACCTGTACATTAAACCGTCTATTTATGTGCGGCTTTTAGATGTTAACGCAGCTTTTCTTTCACAAGGCAAAAGTAATCTCTACTCTGAGTACCCTCATAACAAAGCTTTCCCTAGATTCCCAGGGTTTTTTCTGACTTAGCAAAACGCCACTCTTGCCTGTTAAAAACACGATGCTTAATGCTCATGGCAGCCGACTCAAATTTAAGAAAAACACCAACGCAGTGGGCCTATTTAGTTTTTTGTACACCTTCCCCATACTGTCAATGTTCATCAGTGTTCTAAATATATCTCTAATGCTGAAGTTCCTTGCTTTTTTGCAGCTGTTTATCTTCGTGTGCTAAAAATAAAATTATGGATAGACTGTCACAGTGTCACACCATATCCATCGCTTTTTTTCTAGGAGAAACACAATACAATGGGGTTACAATATGGCTCACAAAACATGTTTACATCATGTATTATCTAGCATAAGGGGGAACTGGATATAATAAAAATTGGAAAATTATCCTTCAATTTAGTTTTTTCTCAGTAACGCATCTGCTGTTTTATAATCCTCAAACCATTAAAATGCGGCCCTTTCCCCAAGTGGGGCGCTCACCTCACAGACAGGGGTGCTCACCTCATAGACAGGGGTGCTCACCTCACAGACAGGGGTGCTCACCTCATAGACAGGGGTGCTCACCTCATAGACAGGGGTGCTCACCTCATAGACAGGGGTGCTCACCTCATAGACAGGGGGTGCTCACCTCATAGACAGGGGGTGCTCACCTCATAGACAGGGGGGCGCCACCTCATAGACAGGGGGTGCTCACCTCATAGACAGGGGGCGCCCACCTCATAGACAGGGGCGCTCACCTCATAGACAGGGGTGCTCACCTCATAGACAGGGGGTGCTCACCTCATAGACAGGGATGCTCACCTCATAGACAGGGGGGCGCCCACCTCATAGACAGGGGGTGCTCACCTCATAGACAGGGGGCGCCCACCTCATAGACAGGGGCGCTCATTTCATAGACAGGGGCACTCACTTCATAGACAGGGGCGCTCATTTCATAGACAGGGGGCGCTCACCTCATAGACAGGGGGTGCTCACCTCATAGACAGGGGGGCGCCCACCTCATAGACAGGGGTGCTCACCTCATAGACAGGGGGCGCCCACCTCATAGACAGGGGCGCTCACCTCATAGACAGGGGTGCTCACCTCATAGACAGGGGGTGCTCACCTCATAGACAGGGGGTGCTCACCTCATAGACAGGGGGGCGCCCACCTCATAGACAGGGGGTGCTCACCTCATAGACAGGGGGTGCTCACCTCATAGACAGGGGCACTCACTTCATAGACAGGGGCACTCACTTCATAGACAGGGGCGCTCATTTCATAGACAGGGGCGCTCACCTCATAGACAGGGGCGCTCATTTCATAGACAGGGGCACTCACTTTATAGACAGGGGCACTCACTTCATAGACAGGGGCACTCACTTCATAGACAGGGGCACTCACTTCATAGACAGGGGCGCTCACTTCATAGACAGAGGCGCTCACCTCTTAGACAGGGGCGCTCACTTTATAGACAGGGGTGCTAATTTTATAGACAGGGGCGCTCACTTCACAGACAGGGGGTGCTCCCTTCATAGACAGGAGCGCCCACTTCATAGACAGGGGGCGCTCACCTCATAGACAGGGGGCGCTCACCTCATAGCTGGAAACAACTGACGGGTGCAGGAAGTAGAAGCAATAAAAAGAAAAAATAAAAAAATAATTATATTTGTTTAGCAAACGATAAATAGACATTGGATAGAGAAGCTTTGCTAAGACAAGTATTCCTATATTGTAATATATATTTTTTCAATAACAGAATTTGTCACAAACCATTCTTCTACATCCATTCGCCTTCTTTTCTTCCCCTCTTTTAAAAAAATATTTTTCACGCAATTGAATTTTGAATTTCAGCCCTTTCAGAATGCTCATCGAAGCAGTTTACATATAAGCGAAAAAAATTCTTTGAAAAAGCAACAGGCACGTAAGTTTTAAGGAAAGAGAGAGAAATGTTTCATAATTTTACAGAAAATTAAATTACATTTACTAGAAATAAGGGAGTACAAATAAACAAATAAACTGAATATCAACAAATAAATAAAGACGTGAAACGGAGAAGCCGAGAAGAGACCCCAAATATGATATTTTTTGGGCTAAATTTGATGTTACAAAAGTGTTACCATCGTTCAGAAACACGACTTGAAATTTTTTAGAACGGGCCGTGACGACCCATGCCTCCCAGAAAATTGTTTCCAGACTGTCTTGACAACGCTTCAAATAGGTCGGTTTGGGGAGAAGCACCTGGCACTGGTACAGTACCAGATAGGTGACTGCTATTCCCGAAAATAATCGACGAAGGCAAACCTCTTGATGTCGACGACGAACTGCCTAAACGACGGCCTGGAAACCCAGAAGGTTCCAAGCGGCGCAGTTGGTCTGACGAAGCGTCGGCCATTAGTTGGAATGGATTCGGATATGAGCCACGTGTGCTCCAGGGCGCTGATGGAGTCGAACTTGAAAGAAACGGAATTTGGTGGCTGAGCTGATTTAATTCTGCAGCTGCGCTAGATGATGGCTGAACAGGTTGTAGATACTCGTAAGAGTTTAAAGGCGGGTATCTCGAATTCTCGCGCGTTTCGTTTTGAGCTTGGCGGGGATTGTCCGAAAGAGTGTCACTCAATAAAGCGCGAACCCCAGCCCAACCAATTTGCATCAATGAGCCAGCAAGATCCTGTTCATTGCTCTGCTGCTGTTGCTGGAGTTGCTGCGGCTGCTGTAACAAACATTTCAAGGCAGCATTTTCAGCCTCTAGCTTGCGCCGATCCGCCTCTTCAGCAGCTCTCTTCCGCTCCGCTTCTTCCGCTTTCTTTCGTTCGGCCGCCTCAGCGCGCTTCTTCTCCGCCTCGAGCTCCGCAGATGTGTACTTTCTGCCGCTGTTTGTGGTGACCAAGCTGTCAGCGAGAGACAGCAGAGTGCCGATCTGTCGATCCTGAACAGCCTTGTCGCATCGTCTGCTGTTGTCAACGAGGACGAATCGGTCACCGCATCGATTGAGCAGCTGGTTCAAGTAGGGAATCTTCTTCCTGGATTGTTTTTTCAGGATTGTTAAGGCAATTCATTAGTTTAAATGTACATCGAGTCCAACTCGGAAAATTTTTAGCTTGCTAGCAAAAACTATTGCGATAAATTATAGCTCATTTAGTCAGTCAGTTATAAGCTGAGAAATCCTAAAAGAAACATTCAGCTTATAACCCGCAGCTCCTTTCGGAACGATGTCTCGTCGTTGTCGTACTCGTCTCCATGGCTGAACACAACAATGGCGTGTCTGTAGAACACCTCTCCGAATATCTCAGCCACCACCTCGATTGCTCGCTTCTCCTCGGCTGTGAACCGGGTGTCGCACTTCACCACCACCATGAAGATGTCGAATCCCTCCGGACAGAACTCGATGGCCCTTTGGATCTCGGTCTTAGCCTTCTCCTCGTCTTCGACATCCATGGTACCGGGAGTGTCGACCACAGTCAGGATTCGGTTTTTGATGTGCTTGGAACTTCTTTCGCACTGTGCGGTGCATGACGCCATACCGCCACCAACCTGGAACTCGGATTTGTCGAGCAGGGCGTTAGCGAGAGAGCTCTTGCCGTTGCCAGTCTTGCTGACAAGCAGGATGGAGATTTTTTTAGGTTTGCTGCTTGCCATTTTTTATGGAAGAATCCTACAGAAAGTGAATGCTGAAGCGTAGGTCTACGGATCATTGTTCAAAGATAGGCAGTTTTATATTGATGCGTTTACAAGGAACTAAAATCTGCCTGAGCACCTGTACATCAATTTAGTTCCATGTTCGTGACTAATAGCAATGATTGTGCATGTATGGGATGAGGTTTACAAAGCTTCAGAATGGTCGAATCGGTAACAATAGTACATCTAGCGCAGTTAGGAAGTGTTCAGGCACTAGGGATTTTTCACCTTAATCCAATTAGCGATCATTGAGGTAAGCTCTGCTGCATGTACGATTTGAATGTACTCTTAAACTCTGAGAGTATTGATTCAAAGATGCCCTGCGTCCCAGTACGTGCTTGGTTCCGTGTTAGACAACAAGGAACAAATGCAGTCATTGCTATTTGAGATTTCAGTGGAAGCTAGTTGATCATCAAAAGGAACAAAATTATCAACATATCAAATTTTACGGACTGAACCCAAAACCTCTTTAATTCTCTGTGCTTCTTCTGGTTTCATTCGTACCAAAAAATAATTTGAAGAATGGCCAGCTCTAAAAGCACCAGCACAAGAACAAGTAGAAAAATCTCCATCCTGCTTGTCAGCAAGACTGGCAACGGCAAGAGCTCTCTCGCTAACGCCCTGCTCGACAAATCCGAGTTCCAGGTTGGTGGCGGTATGGCGTCATGCACCGCACAGTGCGAAAGAAGTTCCAAGCACATCAAAAACCGAATCCTGACTGTGGTCGACACTCCCGGTACCATGGATGTCGAAGACGAGGAGAAGGCTAAGACCGAGATCCAAAGGGCCATCGAGTTCTGTCCGGAGGGATTCGACATCTTCATGGTGGTGGTGAAGTGCGACACCCGGTTCACAGCCGAGGAGAAGCGAGCAATCGAGGTGGTGGCTGAGATATTCGGAGAGGTGTTCTACAGACACGCCATTGTTGTGTTCAGCCATGGAGACGAGTACGACAACGACGAGACATCGTTCCGAAAGGAGCTGCGGGTTATAAGCTGAATGTTTCTTTTAGGATTTCTCAGCTTATAACTGACTGACTAAATGAGCTATAATTTATCGCAATAGTTTTTGCTAGCAAGCTAAAAATTTTCCGAGTTGGACTCGATGTACATTTAAACTAATGAATTGCCTTAACAATCCTGAAAAAACAATCCAGGAAGAAGATTCCCTACTTGAACCAGCTGCTCAATCGATGCGGTGACCGATTCGTCCTCGTTGACAACAGCAGACGATGCGACAAGGCTGTTCAGGATCGACAGATCGGCACTCTGCTGTCTCTCGCTGACAGCTTGGTCACCACAAACAGCGGCAGAAAGTACACATCTGCGGAGCTGGAGGCGGAGAAGAAGCGCGCTGAGGCGGCCGAACGAAAGAAAGCGGAAGAAGCGGAGCGGAAGAGGGCTGCTGAAGAGGCGGAACGGCGCGAACGGGAAAGGCTCGAGGTTGAGAGACAGGTAGAAGCCGCTTCTGACGAGTTTCGGTCTCGTCTAGCGGCTCAGCAGCGAAATTTTGAGCTGAGACAGCATGGAATGCAGCACGCTCAAACGCTGCGCGTGATTGGAGGTGTCCTTCAGTTAGGGGTGGCATTGGCTGCTGCATCACTTGGTCCTCGTAGCGCCCATCGTTCACAGCTTCAACTTAGATGGCCGACTATCGACAGTGACAGTGACAGTGACTAATGCAGTTTTTGAGGCATGAGCTCAAAGAAAAATATTTTCAATGACTTCTGAACCCCAATGGACAATTAAAGCAGATACAAAGGGTTATTGCTACTTCACGGTTTCAAAATCGCTTTAAGTTTTAAGCCTACAGAATACACAATTGGGTTTTTCAGTTAGACAACTTGCCAATAAATTTCCAAATGCCTAATAATACATATGTACGTAGGGAGAAAGCATGTATTTTTGGATAAGCAAACGTTTTTACAACTCAAAATGCACATAGATAAGCACGATTCCCATTTTGGCGAAGTGACAGTGATACTGCTTTATATGAAGTTACATGTAGCTACTGAAAACGTGCACGTATAATTTGGCATAGTACGTGCTTTTAAGTGTTGCATATTAAACTGTCCTAATTTTTATGCGAATGCTTAATTCATGCGCCTGAGTCTGTATGCTACTGTACATTCTTCAACTTCCCATGCTGCCACGATAAGCTTCTGTGTTTTAGGTTAAAGGAGTCCATTTCAGGTTTTAGGCTCCTAAAAAGGGCGCAGGTTCGCAGTACCGTAACATCTTCAGAAGTTGCATCACTTTTTCATATATTTCAGATTTTAGATTTGACATCAAAATCGTAGATTCCAACATTTCCGCGGCGTGCATAAAGTACGAGCTAAAACTGAGGTCTATGCGTTATGCATTTGATATGTTGTGTTCTGGGGCAGCGTGTCCTTTAAGTATTGACATGAAGAGAAGTGATTTGACATAGTGAATACAATACGCAGGCTTGAGCAGCTTAATTAGAATGCACTTATTATTATTGTGATTGCGAGATGCAACACAGCACCCGAGTTCGCTGAAACTACATGTAATGTTAGGCAGACGAAAAACCACTCTCTTTGTCGTCTGTGCATATATGCACCAAGGACCACTAGTAGTAGAAGGACGGGACACTTCGTTTCTTGGAAAAATTTTTAAAGGCTGATTTTCACGGAAAAATACACTAGCAAGATAGGAAGTTTTCACTTTTTTAACAGTAAAATAGTGACTGTTTTTTATTGGAAGCAGATCCAAAGCTCTTCTTTTGATATAACTTGCCTAACATGTTGCTCCAACGAACTATGTAAAGCTTTACTCATGAAAAATTGATCTTCATACTATTTTCTTTAGTATATCGTGAGCCTAAAATTGACAAGCTATCTAGGGACAGTATGTCAGTAGGGACAGTAGCTTAACGTTTGTTTCTGTTCCTTTTCCAATCAGGCATACTGTATAAGTATTAGCTATCCCAATTCTGTTGAGGTGACTACATTGTCATATAGCTACTTTGTAGGTCCATAAAATATTTATAACAGATTATCTATTTATAAACTTCTTAAATATTGTTAAGAAAGTAATACTTATTTTATGTTTATAGAATATGGCTAGGCCTAACTTTTTAATATACTATTTTCATAATATATCAATCTATAATAATAAGCCTATAGGGTTCATTCCCAAGTCTTGGGATATATTTTGTGACAAGTTTGTTAACTCTTTGTAACGAATTTATAATACTTTATACTCTTAAAACAATTTTTTGAAACACTAAACCTAAATGGAAACCTAAATCTAAACTAAATTCTAAAATTGCTTGAAAATTGCATTGAAAGCAATTTGCATGCTTTTAAAATCAATAAAAACGAGGTCTCCCAACGACCAGTATCATCCCGTTGTATAAAAAAACTACAGAGATAGGAAGCTGACCGATTTTCGACACAAAATACTCGTAAAAGACTGCCCTCTATTGGAAACATATGCAAATCTAATCTTTTGATACGAGTGTCCCGCCTTCTTACTCTATTAAACTATGTACGTCTGAATTTGTGAATATTGATTTTTAAATTGTAAAAGCATTTGTAGAAAATTAGAATTTCAGTAAAAATATTTCACCAGCTGGGCAGGTTCTGATCCTCCTCAAAAAAGTCTGCTTTATTCAAATAACGTTTCTATCAATCTGTATTTTTGATAATTTTGCTGGTGGTGTCCAGTCAAATTCGCGATTTGTTATTTAGTAGGCTTTGACGAAAGTGAATCAAATTCAATAAAAATAATGAGTAGATACATTTTATTATTTTTGAAGTAACAAAATACAACTTCGAATCGCATCCACGCTGATGCGATCTGTCACACAAATGTTTAAAATTGTAAACGTTGTTATGACGGTAATAAATTTTGAAATGAAAAGTGCGGGCAATAATTTAATAAATATCCCTTTTCAATATCAAATATTGCTTCGTTTTTCGTATGATCGAATTTGCTACACGAATAATGCATGTTATTACTCTCGTAGTTATTAGTCTCTTGTTATTACTCTCTTGAGTTTGTAACTCTGAAATAATACACTGAATTTAATCAGTTAATCAGATCGCCAAGTTTAAAATCACCAGGGTGGTTAATTTACTTGCTCTTAAGTAAAGAGCTCTTTACTTGCCCTTTATGGTAAAAATGGCACTGAGTGAATGGACTTTTGGGATGCCCCTTATATAATGATTGAACAGAGCTTAGGGGAACCATGCAAAACAACATGTCCTAATAAATAAGCTATACTTGAATACTAACTTTGGCATTCTTTCGGTTTAGGGGACCTGTGGATACTCCTAGTTTCGGTTTAGGGGACCTCAAATTTTTGTTGGGACCAATTTTTGTAGTTTCGGTTTAGGGGACCAACATTTGAAAGGCCCCAAAATGTAAGAAGGCAATTGCCCTGGGTTTATTTTTTTGCTAGGCACAGGATGCGAAATCGCATCATGTTCTTCATTTTAGGATGCGATTTCAGGGTTTAGGAAGCAATTTTTTTAAAATCTTATTTAAGAGGGAGGCATTTTATTATGAAGAATTAAAAAAATCAGGATGTAAAATCGCATCCTATATCAAATTTCAGGATGCAATTCTCAAAGTCAAGATGCTATAGCATCCCTATAGCACAAAAAATAAACCCAGCAATTGTCAAATCCTAAGCATGCATGAAAGTAATTATAACAACAATTATTTATTGCAGAGCAGCATCAGTGACAACGAGAACTCAAAAAATCACAAGGGCGGTCATTATAATATTGTTTTGGTTTAGGGGACCTGCAATTGAAAATTTGCACTAAAGGTCCCCTAAACCGAAATGTGGTAAGTTGAAGTAGAATGAGAGGTCCCCTAACCACATTTTGGTTTAGGGGACCTTTAGTATAACTTCTCCATTGCTGGTCCCCTAAACTGAAACAATATTATAACATCTGTTTTCCTTTTTAGTTCTCATTTTCACTGCTGCTGTTCTGAAATAAATAGTGGCTTTTACATTTACTTGCATGCTTAGGAGTGAAAAATTGCATAGCTTCTGGTGTCACAAGGTTTTTGTTAGTCCTCTAAATCAAAACGATGAAATTTCAAAGGTCCCCCAAAGATTTTTAGTATTGCTCTGGTCTGCTAAACTGAAAGAATGCCAAGGTTGCCCTAACTTTTATAGCTAACACATTAAAAAGTAATTAGTAGATGCTAAGGTCTAAGGATTGTTAAAAACATGATCTCCTTAATCTTTTGCTATAGTAGAATGCTAGACTAAATTTATATAAGATGCGAGGATTGCTAGGCCTTGAATTATTTTATTTATTATATTTTTGACTCTGTTGCAAAATTTAATGTAACTTGATCTTTTTCATTCTATTCTATAGCATTATTTTCATACCTAGCCAAGTCTATGAACAACTACCCAAAATTTATTGTAGCTTAGAAAAGCTTCTTTTCAGTTGCCTTGAAATAGTGCTAGGTACAGGGTTAAATTTTTCTAACATAAAATTTGAAAAAAATTGTTGGCCAGTAAGGTTTCTAGTCATTTTGTTTGCTGGCAGTGCTTATCCCTATGGTACTGTCAGAATAATATTTTGCTTATCTGCATGTAACACTGCCAAAATAGGCAGACTTCTATGCAGATAAAGTGGCACTTATTTCCACAGAACACTGTCAAGATAGGCAGACTTCTGTGCTGATAAAGCAGGACTTATTTCCATAGAACACTGCCAAGATAGGTAGACTTCAAGTATGTTGATTTTGAGTTTATAAATTTGGCAGAACTCTGTAACGTTGGCCAATATCCCTTTTGTAATTCAGTTACATATACTAGATCATCATCAAATATGACAAGGGTAATTGCTAATTGCACTGCCTTGCTTGCTGCCTCTTTCCTATAGCCACCCTTTATGTGCATCTTTATGTGTGCATACTCTGCTCTCTCGTACCCAGCTAATATATTTACTGGCTTTAGTCCATCCTACTCTCTGCCTCTATCGTAGCAGTGTTTTGTGGGAATAAGTCCAGCTTTATCTGCAGGGAAGTCTGCCTATACTTGGCAGTATTCTGTAGGAATAAGTCTGGCTTTATTCGCACAGAAGTCTGTCTATACTTGGCAGTGTTCCATGGGAATAAGTCTGGCTTTATCTGCACAGAAGTCTGTCTATACTTGGCAGTGTTCCATGGAAATAAGTCTGGCATTATCTGCATGGAAGTCTGCCTATACTTGGCAGTGTTCCATGGGAATAAGTCTGGCTTTATCTGCACAGAAGTCTGTCTATACTTGGCAGTGTTCCATGGAAATAAGTCTGGCATTATCTGCATGGAAGTCTGCCTATACTTGGCAGTGTTCCATGGGAATAAGTCTGGCTTTATCTGCACAGAAGTCTGTCTATACTTGGCAGTGTTCCATGGGAATAAGTGCCACTTTATCCATATGGATGTCTGCCTATCTTGGCAGTGTTCTATGCAGATAAGCAAAATATTATTCCGATGATACTGTGGGGATAAGCACTGCCTTATTTGCTGCCTATTTGTCTGCTGGGCTGACAAAGTTGCAAACAAGTTTGTTTGCCAGCCAATAGCAGTGAACTGAGCTGGAATAAAAGAACTGGATTAGTGATGGATCAAAATATAAAACCTATTTCTAAATCAAAATTGAAATTTTTGGGTTGATTACAAAATTGAAATCAATATTTTAGCACAAAAGACAAATAATTTTTCTTTTTCTTTGCATTCAAGACAAGTTATATTGTTTTAGAGTTACAAGTTACCAATAACTCAATATTCCAACTGGCTTATACCAGTGTCACCAGGGCATTCCAATACTTGTTGATTATTTCTCACTGTCTTATGATATGAAATACATTTATTATTTTGCACTGCTATTCAAAGTTACAGAAGTAATTAGCCACAAATGGTAAAGACTATATTGACATGATGAAGTGATTGATGTAACATCTTTGATGTGAGGGTTGGATTGGGATTGTTGTTTGGGGAGAGCTTCCAGCCTGTTCCCATTGTTTATGACCAGCAGACAAACTGTTTGAAATGTAAAAACCATTTCGTCTTCTTAGCAAATAAACCAGTGGCAGAGGAAACAACTGGCACTCCCTAGTAGGACCTAGTTATAATTTGTAAATTGAATAAAATTTCTTATGAAATTAACATTTAATTGCTTCCAGTTTCATTCTTAGGTATGGAGGCCTACTTTTTATATTATTGACATAGTATCTAAGATGGGTATTTTAGACCCTAGCTAGAGGCCAATTGTTCCTTTTTAAAGTAGATCCTTTTAGTTCTAATGTAAATAATTCCTATCTTCTCATGATACTATTAATTGTTGTAAACATTAAGTTATGTTGTTTCATTGTTATAAAATTTGATTAACTTATTTAATATTATGTATAGTAAAATGTTGCCTTTTTACAATGGCATATATAATTTTCACTACTTTTAGATGTTGTGTATTTTTTACCTTGTATAATAAACAATAACTACAAAGATATTTGTATACATTGCATGATTTTGTTCTATTAAATGTAATAAATTATTAATAGTTTACCTTTCAACAAATATACACATAGCAAGAATACCCAAACTTCAATTAAACTAGACAAGTGGCAGCCAGCTATCTTGTTTAATGTTTCTATAATGTAAAAATTTGCATATGTATCCTGAAATTTATTGAATAATTACATAATCACAATGACTAGCTCGCTAATGTTTTTGGTAATTTCACAGATAGAGGCTTAAGGTTTATGAGGCTCACACTCAAATCAATACTTAACATGTAGTTATTTCATTCAAAGATATAAAGATCAGTATTGTTCAGTTAGTCTAGTCTGTCTTTCAGCGCTATCATAAATGACAAGCACTATAGAGCAGCAACTCTACCAGCTATGCTCGGATCACGTGCGCAAAGGTGCACCAGATTGTTCCGACGCGCTGTCTAAATTGATGCAACAGGGGAATCAGTTGTCGCCGGCCAATTTCGAAAGCCTGCTAGCCGATGCATTGAGCGTTGTTGACTTGGAAACCACGCTTAGATCGCAGACTTCGCCTGAACGGCAGCGTCTTTTAGCGTTGATTCGTCGATGTCAGACGCTGAAGTTGACTGTCGAGCCGCTGTTGAAAGAGAGATTAACAGACGAGACTCTAGAAGAGCTAGATATTATTGCCAGTAAGCAAGCATTTCAAAGTCGCTACGTCAAGCTAAAAACTCGATTATTCTACAAGCAGCAAAAGTTTAATCTGCTTCGAGAAGAGAATGAGGGTTTTGCTAAACTGCTTGTTGAGCTTGGCGCTCTAGCTAGCGGTGAGCAAACGCCTGAATCGGCCCTGCCACGACTGCAGGTGAGTCAGTTGCTTAATCTGTTATTTTGGGGGTGTGATTGTCGATGTCATTCCATGGGTTTGGGATTAACAAGCTTTAGAATGTCGGTATTGGGATTAACAAGCTTTAGGATGTCGGTATTGGGATTAACAAGCTTTGGGATGTCGGTATTGGAATTTAAAAAGCTTTGGGATGTCGGTATTGGGATTAACAAGCTTTGGGATGTCGGTATTGGGATTAACAAGCTCTGGGATGTCATTATTGGGATTAACAAGCTTTGGGATGTCGGTATTGGGATTAACAAGCTCTGAAGTGTCGATACCATAATTAAAAAGCTTTGCGATGCTAGTATTGGGATTAAAATTAATGGGATGTTAATTATTCGATCACGACAATATATGCCACTAATAAGTGTCACTCAACCTCGCCAACTAGGCCCTGATTGGCTGCTTCGACCTGGACCCGAACCGCGTCCTAGACCTGGTCCTAGACGCATGCGAAGTTCGCTCAGACGAGGCCGAAAAGTTGCTAGACATTGTCCGGCTCTACCGGCCTAATCCTGCCGATCTGTGCCACCTGCTGGGCCACAAGTTCACCTTCTATCAGGGCCAACCCACTCCATCCGGCCTGTACCGCGTGTGCGCCGCCGCTGTGAAGTCTGGCCAAGCCGATTTGCAATTGTTGCTGCCTCATCTCTGGCCTAGCATGCCGGATATGGAGCCCTTGCTCGCACAGCACCTGCAGGAGGCGCGCAAATATGCTAGGAAAGCGGCCGCTAGCGCGCCTCTGTTGGACGCTTCGGCTTTGGACGTGAATTTGGATCAGGTGGGCAAAACATCGCATTAAAATAATTTGAATATTATTTTTGAAAGACCCTTTAAAGGATCAATCGCTCCTCTCCTCCTACAGACCTTTCAAAGAATCAATCGCTCCTCTCCTCCTACAGACCTTTCAAAGAATCAATCGCTCCTCTCCTCCTACAGACCTTTCAAAGAATCAATCGCTCCTCTCCTCCTACAGACCTTTCAAAGAATCAATCGCTCCTCTCAAAAAACCTTCAAAGAATCGCCCTCTTCCCACAGACCCTTCAAAGAATCGCCCTTTCCCTACAGACCCTTCAAAGAATCGCCCTCTTCCTACAGACCCTTCAAAGAATCATTCGCTCCTCTCCTCCTAAAGACCCTTCAAAGAATAGCAGCTCCCTACAGACCCTTCAAAGAATCGCCCTCCCCCTACAGACCCTTCAGAGAATGGCCCTTCCCTTACAGACCGTTTAAAAGATCTCCATGAAAGCTTCAAACCTATCAAATAATACTTTATCGAAGTTGCCGATATGTATCCTAAACTATATTTTGACGACCAGCATCTTGCATTCGAACCCACCCACTCAGCTCGCCGTCCCCGGTTTCCGACCGAATGCACCGTCGGCAGCTCCGCCGCTGATGCCGCAACAGCAGCAGCAACAACAACAGCAGCAACAGCCGCAGACGGATCAGCAGCACGCGGCTACAGGCGCCACGCCTTCATCGGCGATCGATTTGGACGCGGCCGACTCCGCAGCCGACGCTGCCGCCGCCGCCGACGCCGAGTCCTCCGCCGGCATGATCGCCGGCAGCGCCGTTGCCGACCTGCTCCAGGGCCCAGTCGGGCCGCTGTTCGCTCACAACCAACTGCTCGGCCTGGCCGAAGCTCTCCTAGAAGCTGGCGATCTCGTCCACGCTCGCCACCTGTTGGACAAATTCCCGTCAGGCATCGCCGGCTGTCATCCGTCTGTTAATAGACGTTTGTGCTCCATCGGGCACGTCGTGATTGAAGCCGCCTACGCCGCCGTCTGCCGCCTGCCAGCCTGCGTCCGGTCGCATCGGGCCACCGCCGCCGCCTCCGCTGCAGCCGCCGCTGTCACCGACCCGGCCGACGCTTTGAAATCCGTCGCTTCTTTGTTGTCCTATTTGGGTCCAGCCGTGTGCTTGGATCCCATTCTAGTTGCCAAGCTGTGCCGGCTAGCTGAAGCTTTTCTTGCCGCCAGGGCTAAAACTGGGCAGGCTGGGCACATTGATGCCGCTTTTCAGGTGGGCTTCTGTGTGTAGCCTGTCATTTATCCTGTCTGTCTGTCACTCTATCCTGTCTGCCTGTCACTCTTTATGCTGTCTGCCTGTCACTCTTTATGCTGTCTGACTGTCGCTCTTTATCCTCTCTGTCTGTTACTCTTTATCCTGTCTTCATGTCACTCTTTATCCTCTCTGTCTGTCACTATCCTGTCTGCCTGTCACTCTTTATCCTGTCTGTCTGTCACTCTTAATCCTGTCTGTCTGTCACTCTTCATCCTGTCTATCTGTCACTTTTCACGCGCCTGTCAGTCTTTATCCTATTTGCCTGTCACTATCCCGTATGTCTGTCACTCTTCATCCTGTTTGTCTGTGACTCTTCATCCTGTCCGTCACTCTTCATCTTTTTGCTCTTTATTCAGTCTGATTCTGTCTGTCAATCTTCATACTTTTTGCCTGTCATTCTTTATCCCGCCGGCTTCTTAATATCGTGTCTAAATTTTCTTAATAAATAAAAAATCTAGCAATATCCTTTCCCTTTGCAGGCTGTATTCAACCTATTAGACGAGTGCATTTTCCCGGCCTTAAGTCTGAGCGAAGCCAACTGTCCCCTAAGCGAGCTAGTCTGGTCAGTTGTCCGGCACCTGCCATTCGACCTGCGCTATCGTCTGTACGGCCAATGGAAGGCTGCCGAAGCTCCGGGCATGCATCCGGCCATGATTAGGCGTCGGGCCGAGGTCACTGGGCGGGCCAAGTGAGCAGCAAAAATCATGATTTCTAAACTTGAACTTGGCTAATCTAGAGACGTTTTTTCATTCTTATTGATATTCAGATCCCCAATCTAGAGTTTAAGATCCTGAATCTACGGGTACACATCCCAAATCTATAGTTTCACATCTTAAATCTGTGGATTTAGATCCCAAAAGCTTCAGGTTCAGATTCCAAATCTATTATACTAGTTAAGATTCCATATCTAAATGGCTAAGATCCCAAATCTACTTGTTAAGAATCTCAGATCCCAAATTTGCTGGCTCAGATCCCAAATCTACGTGTTCTGATCCCACATTTACTGGCTCAGATCCCATATCTACTTGTTCTGATCCCAAATCTACTGGCTCCGATCCAAAATCTACTTGTTCAGATCCCATATCTACTTGTTCTGATCCCAAATCTACTGGCTCAGATCCAAAATCTACTTGTTCAGATCGCATATCTACTTGTTCGGATCCCAAATTTACTTTATAAGATCCCAAATCTACTGATTAAGATCCCAAATTTAATGGTTCAGATCCCAAATCTCCTAGTTTAGATCCCAAATTTATTAGCTTAGATCCCAAATCTACTTGTTAAGATCCCAAATTTACTGGCTTAGATCCCAAATCTACTTGTTAAGATCCCAAATCTACTCGTTTAAGATCCCAAATCTACTTGTTTAAGATCCCATATCTACTTGTTAAGATCCCATTTCTACTTAAGATCCCATATCTACTTGTTAAGATCCCATATCTACTGGTTCAGATCCTAAATCTACTGGTTCTGATCCCAAATCTACTGGCTCTGGTGAGTCAGATCCCAAATCTAAGTTGGTAAGGAGTGAATTCTAAACCCGAGTTTAATCTCCTCCTCTTAATCCCAAATGAAAGAATCCGCCCCAACCCGCAGATACGCTATGAAGCGCCTGACCAAGGACAACGTGAAACAGCAGGGCCGCCAGCTCGGCAAGCTCAGCCATTCGAATCCCGGCCCGCTATTCGAAGTGGTCATCGAACAGATCACCCGCTATGACAATCTAGTAACGCCTGTTGTGGATTCGTTTCGATTTTTAAACAGCCTCAGTCTGGACGTGCTGGCTTATTGCATTATCGAAGCTCTTGTCGACAGTCCCGAGGACAGTCCCAGACTCCTCACTCTGAGCACATTTGTTGGCGCCATGTGTAAAAAGTACACGTTCGATCTGGCCGGCTGCTTTCAATACGCGCTGAATCAGTTGAAGAACAAGCGGAGCGCCGACCTGCTGCTTGTACGCGAAATCCTGCACAAGATGACCGGCATAGAAGTGTCCGAAGAGGTCACCGACGAACAGCTCGAAGCTATGCTCGGCGGCGAGTTGTTGCGAGTTGAGGGCGGCTATTTCTCTCAGGTGGGGCCTGCTGTTATTTGCTTACTAGTGTTTCCATGTCAGGTTTAAGCAATTTTCTGCGCAATTTGTAAAGTGCAGCATTTAAATTAGCGCCAAAAATTTAATCTACGGTGTCTTTTAAAGAAGCGCTTTAGCATGGCGAAGACATCGAGAAGTGACGACTCAAAATATTAAAGACTGTCGTTGAAGTGGCTTTTTTAGATTAAGAAGTGTGTCTTTGACGTGGCGCCTCAAGATTAAGAGTGTGTCTTTGAAGTGGCGCCTTAAGATTAAGAAGTGTGTCTTTGACGTGGCGTCTCAAGTAAGAAGTGTGTCTTTGACGTGGCGCCTCAAGATTAAGAAGTGTCTTTGACGTGGCGCCTCAAGATTAAGAAGTGTCTTTGAAGTGGCGCCTCAAGATTAAGAAGTGTCTTTGAAGTGGCGCCTCAAGATTAAGAAGTGTCTTTGAAGTGGCGCCTCAATATTAAGAAGTGTCTTTGAAATGGCGCCTCAAGATTAAGAAGTGTCTTTGAAGTGGCGCCTTAAGATTAAGAAGTGTCTTTGAAGTGGCGCCTCAAGATTAAGAAGTGTCTTTGAAGTGGCGCCTCAAGATTAAGAAGTGTCTTTGAAGTGGCGCCTCAAGATTAAGAAGTGTCTTTGAAGTGGCGCCTCAGGATTAAGAAGTGTCTCTGAAGTGGCGCCTCAAGATTAAGAAGTGTGTCTTTGAAGTGGCGCCTCAATATTAAGAAGTGTATTTGAAGTGGCGCCTCAAGATTAAGAAGTGTATTTGAAGTGGCGCCTCAAGATTAAGAAGTGTATTTGAAGTGGCGCCTCAAGATTAAGAAGTGTCTTTGAAGTGGCGCCTCAAGATTAAAAAGTGTATTTGAAGTGGCGCCTCAGGATTAAGAAGTGTCTCTGAAGTGGCGCCTCAAGATTAAGAAGTGTGTCTTTGACGTGGCGCCTCAAGATTAAGAAGTGTCTTTAAAGTGGCGCCTCAAGATTAAGAAGTGTGTCTTTGAAGTGACGCCTCAGGATTAAGAAGTGTATTTGAAGTGGCGCCTCAAGATTAAGAAGTGTATTTGAAGTGGCGCCTCAAGATTAAGAAGTGTATTTGAAGTGGCGCCTCAAGATTAAGAAGTGTGTCTTTGACGTGGCGCCTCAAGATTAAAAAGTCTATTTGACGTGGCGCCTGAAAATTATCATGTCAAATTTGTCCTCAGGTTCGCAACACAAAAAAATCCAGCAGCCGACTGAAGGAAATGCTGATGGAGCACGGCCTCGTGCTGCCATTCGTATTCCTGCTAGCCCAGCAGCGTGACTGCGTCATATTCAACGGCGATCCTACCGAACGTCACGTGAAACAATGCGGCCGCCTGTACGACAACTGCCAGGACGTGCTGATTCAATTCGGCATCTTCCTGTCGCTGCAACTGTCCACTGACGAGTTCGTGGCCAAATGCCCCAGCATCGATCAGCTGATCAATGTCTATCACGTGCCGGCTGATGCCGCTTTCTACCTGTTGAGAAGCGGATTTGCTCACACCATCGGCCAGCTGTGCGACAGGCGAATCAAGGCCGCCAACAAGAGGGACGCGCTGGCTGCGGCACCGAATGCTGACGGGGGCGGCGATAGTGAGCGGTTCTTTTGTTTTGCGACTATTATTAACTGATTAAATCCAAAATCTCGCCCTATCTATTGAGGATGATATTCTAGATTCTCACCCCCCTCTGTTAATTTTATTCTAGAATCTCAACCTATCAATTGAGGCTAATCTAGAATCTCATGCTATCTATTGTTGATATTGTAGAATCTCACCCTATCTATTGATGATTCTGTGGAATCTCACCGCATCAATTGATGATATTCTAAAATCTCACCCTATCTATTGACGATTCTGTGGAATCTCACCGCATCAATTGATGAAATTCTAAAATCTCACCCTATCTATTGACGATTCTGTGGAATCTCACCGCATCAATTGATGATATTCTAAAATCTCACCCTATCTATTGACGATTCTGTGGAATCTCACCGCGTCAATTGATGAAATTCTAAAATCTCACCCTATCTATTGACGATTCTGTGGAATCTCACCGCATCAATTGATGAAATTCTAAAATCTCACCCTATCTATTGACGATTCTGTGGAATCTCACCGCATCAATTGATGATATTCTAAAATCTCACCCTATCTATTGACGATTCTGTGGAATCTCACCGCATCAATTGATGAAATTCTAAAATCTCACCCTATCTATTGACGATTCTGTGGAATCTCACCGCATCAATTGATGAAATTCTAAAATCTCACCCTATCTATTGACGATTCTGTGGAATCTTACCGCATCAATTGATGATATTCTAAAATCTCACCCTATCTATTGACGATTCTGTGGAATCTCACCGCATCAATTGATGATATTCTAAAATCTCACCCTATCTATTGACGGTATTATGAAATCTCACCCCATCTATTAATAATATTATGGAATCTCACCCAATCTATCGATGATATTCTGAAATCTCACCTTATCTATTGATGATATTCTGAAATCTCACCTTATCTATTGATGAAATTCTAAAATCTCACCCCATCTATTGACGGTATTATGAAATCTCACCCCATCTATTAATAATATTATGGAATCTCACCCTATCTATCGATGATATTCTGAAATCTCACCTTATCTATTGATGATATTCTGAAATCTCACCCGATCTATTGATGATATTCTGGAATCTCACCCTATCTATTGATGATATTCTGGAATCTCACCCCATCTATTGATGATATTCTGGAATCTCACCCTATCTATTGATGATATTCTGGAATCTCACCCCATCTATTGATGATATTCTGGAATCTCACCCCATCTATTAAGGCTAATTTGGAATCTCACCCCATCTATTGATGATATTCTGGAATCTCACCCTATCTATTGATGACATTCTGGAGTCTCACCCTATCAATTGATGACATTCTGGAGTCTCACCCTATCTATTGATGATATTCTGGAGGCTCACCCCATCTATTGATGATATTCTGGAATCTCACCCTATCTATTGATGATATTCTGGAATCTCACCCTATCTATCGATGATATTCTGGAATCTCACCCCATCTATTGATGATATTCTGGAATCTCACCCCATCTATTGATGATATTCTGGAATCTCACCCCATCTATTAAGGCTAATTTGGAATCTCACCCCATCTATTGATGATATTCTGGAATCTCACCCTATCTATTGATGATATTCTGGAGTCTCACCCTATCTATTGATGACATTCTAGAATCTCACCCTATCTATTGATGACATTCTAGAATCTCACCCTATCTATTGATGACATTCTAGAATCTCACCCCATCTATTGATGATATTCTGGAGTCTCACCCTATCAATTGATGATATTCTGGAGTCTCACCCTATCTATTGATGATATTCTGGAGGCTCACCCCATCTATTGATGATATTCTGGAATCTCACCCTATCTATTGATGATATTCTGGAATCTCACCCTATCTATCGATGATATTCTGGAATCTCACCCTATCTATTGACGGTATTCTAGAATCTCACCCTATCTATTGACGGTATTCTGGAATCGCACTCTGTCTATTGATGACATTCTGGAATCTCACCCTATCTATTAACGGTATTCTGGAATCTAACCCCATCTATGAATGATATTCTGGAATCTCAGTCTATCAATTGATGATATTCTGGAATCTCACCTTATCTATCGATGAGATTCTGACATCTCATTCTCACCCCACTGATTAACTACGCCAACCAACCCGCACGCCGCCAACACAGAAGGCCAAGACGCATCCTCGTCAGCTGACCCGCTAGAGATCACCGCATTCGTCGAAGCCTCTGTCGAGGTGACTCGCGAAGTTGCCGAAAAAGTTCGCGGCCTCTATCCCAAAAAAGTGTGGGACGATTTGAACATCGAATTCTTTGTCACGTTCTGGACTCTGCAGTGCAGCGATTTGGAGGTGCCGCGCTCCGCCTACAGGCGTCAGAAGCAGGCAATTGAAGCGCAGATGAAAGCCATTGAAGACAATGCCGCCACACCTACGGCCAAGAAAAAGAAGGAGCGGGAACGTCTGCAGGTGAGTTTGATTGTTTTCATTTCATAATTAATCTTTGCACGCTACTATTCTGTTATTCAGTAGTATGAAAAGTTCCTATTCTTTGTCCACTTCTGTCTGTATCTATAGATGCTAACCCGCCTGTCTGTATCTATGGATCTGTTTCTGCCTGTCTGTCTTTATAGATGCGCGTCTGTCTCTCTGTGTCTATGCATCTATGTACAGTCGCCTGTCTCTCTATAGATCTACAGCCGCCTGTCTGTATCTATAGATGCGCATCTGTCTGTCTGTATCTATAGATGTGCAACTGCCTGTCTGTATCTATAGATCTGCGCCTGTCTGTGTTTATAGATGTGCAACTGCCTGTCTGTATCTATAGATCTGCGCCTGTCTGTGTTTATAGATGTGCAACTGCCTGTCTGTATCTATAGATCTGCGCCTGTCTGTGTTTATAGATGTGCAACTGCCTGTCTGTATCTATAGATCTGCGCCTGTCTGTATCTATAGATGAGCATCTGTCTGTATCTATAGATGCGCATCTGCCTGTCTGTATCTATAGATGCGCATCTGCCTGTCTGTATCTATAGATGCGCATCTGTCTGTCTGTATCTATAGATGCACATCTGTCTGTCTGTATCTATAGATGCGCATCTGTCTGTCTGTATCTATAGATGCGCATCTGTCTGTCTGTATCTATAGATGCGCATCTGTCTGTCTGTATCTATAGATGCGCATCTGTCTGTCTGTATCTATAGATGTGCACCCGCCTGTCTGTATCCATAGATGCGCACCCGCCTGTCTGTATCCATAGATGCGCACCCGCCTGTCTGTATCCATAGATATGCAACCCCGCTCATCTACAGGCCCTAACCGACCGTCTCGCTGAGGAGGAGCGCCAGCTGGTGACGCACGTGGCTCGCGTTCGGGCCCGAATAGCCAAAGACAAAGACTTGTGGTTTCATCAGCAGCGTTCAACCAAGACTGACACCGTGACCACTTTCCTGCAGTTCTGCGTGTTCCCTCGCATCCTGTTCACTGCCCAGGACGCCGTGTACTCAGCCAGGTTCATCCACACTCTGCACGCCTCAAAGACGGCCAACTTTTCCACTCTGATCTGCTTCGACCGCATATTTAACGACATCACCCTGCCGTTGGCCTGTCTGACGGAGAACGAGGCCAGGCGTTACGGACGCTTCTTGAAGACCATGTTGGACGTGATCATGTCCTGGCACTCCAGCGTGGACATCTACAAACGCGAATGCGAAGGCTTCCCGGGATTCAGCACCGTATTTCGCAAGGGAGCGGACGGCGTTGCTTCGGGCAAAGGGCCTGACCAGCTGAGCTACGAGAACTACCGACATGTGGTGCACAAGTGGCACTATCGGTAAGGGGCTTTGGCGTGTGTTTGTTTAGCTTAACTTTTCAGATGCCAATTTATGTGTTTAACATGCCAGATCCTCAAATTAAACATCATAACTTCCCAAATCCCCGGTTAAAAAAAGCTTAACTCTCAGAATTCTTGGTTTAGAAGGCGTAACTTCCCAAATCCCTAGTTTAAGAAGGCTAAACTTCCCAAATCCCTTGTGTAAGAAGGCTTAATTTCCCAAATCCCTAGTTTAAGAAGGCTTAATTTCCCAAATCCCTAGTTAAGAAGGCTTAGCTTCCCAAATCCCTAGTTAAGAAGGCTTAACTTCCCAAATCCCTAGTTTTAGAAGGCTTAAGTTCCCAAATCCTCAGCTTTAAAGACTAAACTTCCCAACTCCCTAGTTTAAAAAGGCTAAGCTTCCCAAATCCTTAGTTTAGAAGGTTGCACTTACCAAATCCTAAGTTACAATCAGTCATCGCTACTAAATTTGTAAATTAATTATTTTTCCTCCTCAGCATCACCAAAGCCTTCATCTCCTGTCTGGAGCACGGCAACTACGCCCTGACTCGCAACGCCCTGCTAGTGCTGATCCGCATCCTTGCCCACTATCCTCGCATTCAACAATTCGGCTCGGCTGTTGAGCGTCGAGTTGACAAGCTTCGCCAGGATGAGCGCGAGAAGCGCAAAGATCTCGAGGCCATGGCCATCAGCTATTTGGGCATGCTGAAGAAGCGCAAAGCCGAATGGGTTCCCGAGGAGGCTTTCCATAAGAAGGTGAGCTGCGGTACTCATTTGATTTGCTTTTGACAACGGCATTTGACAGCGGGTTATCTGTAGATTACAAAGGCGGATTATGTGTAGAATCCAAGGGCGGATTATCTGAAGATTCCAAGGGCGGATTATCTGAAGATTCCAAAGGTGGATCATCTGTAGATTCCAGGGCGGATTATCTGTAGATTCCAAGGGCGGATTATCTGCAGATTCCAATGGCGGATTATCTGTAGATTACAGGGGTGGATTATCTGTACGAACTAGATCTCAAGGATGGATTATCTGAAGATTCCAAGGGCGGATTATCTGTAGATTCCAAGGGCGGATTATCTGTAGATTCCAAGGGCGGATTATCTGCAGATTCCAAGGGCGGATTATCTGCAGATTCCAAGGGCGGATTATCTGTAGATTCAAAGGTCGGATTATCTGTAGATTCAAAGGTCGGATTATCTGTAGATTCAAAGGTCGGATTATCTGTAGATTCAAAGGTCGGATTATCTGTAGATTCCAAGGGCGGATTATCAGCAGATTCCAATGGCGGATTATCTGTAGATTCAAAGGACGGATTATCTGTGGATTCCATTTCAATGGCGAATTATCTGTAGATTCCCTGAAAAATATTTTCTACGAAAGAGCCCACATCAAATCCGCAGGAAAAAGTGGAAAAAACCGAAGCAACCAACGGCGGACCCGCCGCCCCAGCCGCCAACGCAGCGAATCGACGCACCGCGACAGCCGCAACAGCTGCCGGCGCCAACGCCAACAGTTCCAGCTCGGCTGGGAAATCCGGCGCTTCTTCTGACGCCAATTCGACGGCCGATCAGCAGCAGCAGCCGGATGCGAAGCGACGACGCACTGAGCACCAGCACCAGCGAACATCCGGAGCCGTCGCTAGCGGTAGCTCAGCATCAAAACGCAGCGCCGAGGCGGCCATGACGTCGCCGAAAACTTCTTCAACAACGCCGACAACAGCAACAGGCGACGGCGTCGAGTCCAAACGCCATCGTCGGGATCGGGGTGGCGGCGCTGAAGACGACGCCAGCAGTAGCGAAGGAGGCGGCGGTAGGTCGAGCAGTCGGCAAAGAAAATCGTCCAGAGCTCCGTCGTCGGATTCCAAGGCTAAGAAGTGATGATAGCGTGGCTTGCGTGAACGTGGGATTGATAGGACCTGTTCTATCGCGATAGACCGTGTTCGTATAACTATGTCTGATGGGCAGCGGTTAATCTCTATGTAATGCTCTCTTATTTTATTCGTTCGCTACTAGTGCCCGGTTGTCCCTGTCTCTCTCTCTCTCTCTCTCTCTCTCTCTCTCTCTCTCTCTCTCTCTCTCTCTCTCTCTCTCTCTCTCTCTCTCTCTCTGTCTTAATTAATCGTTAACAGTAAGAACAATACATATTATAAATGTGTAATTTATGCGCTGTTGTAACTGCATCTGTGTGCGTTTAGTTTGAATTTGAATTTAAAAAAAATATCGACACAATTCAATTTGAAATTGTTGTTTATAATGACGATTAAAAGAATTAATTGGCTCTTCGAAATTTGTTTGCTTTCCTTCTATTTTTTATATTCAATCTTCAGGGAAATGAATGCTTCGTTGGAGACAATATCCGTAGTAATATATTGATTGAGAAGGGAATAAGGAGAAATTATAACCGAAGATAAAATAGATAATAAATTAGGAATAAATCGTCCCTCCACAGCCCGCGCCCCCTCTCTCTACAGCCAGCGCCCCTCTACAGCCTGCGCCTCTCTCTACAGCCAGCGCCCCTCTCTACAGCCAGGGCCCCCCTCTACAGCCAGCGCCCCTCTCTCTACAGCCAGCGCCCCTCTCTCTACAGCCAGCACCCCTCTCTACAGCCAGCGCCCCCTCTCTACAGCCAGCGCCCCCTCTCTACAGCCAGCGCCCCTCTCTCTACAGCCAGCGCCCCCTCTCTACAGCCAGCGCCCCCTCTCTACAGCCTGCGCCTCTCTCTCTACAGCCAGCACCCACTCTCTAGAAACTAAAAAAATGGGGTTTAAACTAATATCAAGGATCTAGTAAGCAAGTAAGAGACTTGAGAAATCGCTAATACCCTCAGGGTCATTGGAATTTCGCGCAGCAGATAACCACCAAAAAAACTAAGAAATTTTCTGTCGCAACAAGCATCACCAAGTCTAACCTGATTGAATCGGTGACAGACGTAGCACTGAGAAATTGCTACTTTAGTAATAGCAAGAAGTAGCATGATTGCCACTGTGTACCTATTAGCTTAACTTTATATCTGCTCATCCTTAAGCCAGTGAGAGCAAGAGAGAAATGAGATCAGTGTAAAAGAGCTACAGCAGGATAGGAAGCAAGGCATTTAACACATTTTTCCAATGTAGCAGGATGTAAATTGGCGGCATTTTTCTCTGCATTCGTGGAGAGAAACGATAACAAAATACACTTACACGACCCAGAGAATGTGTTTTTTTCTTGTTCGTGTAAAGACGCAATCAGATTTTCGTTGCAATGATGCAAGATTCAGCTACTAACAATCCAACATAACTTTGGTACACATGCAGCACAATTTTATGCAAAAATATTGTGACTGTTGCCGTTTTAACACCAATAACAAAGACTCAGATACTTTGCGAATATGTGAAATCTGTGAGATCTTTTTTTGCTTGGGTGCGTATTGGTGCACTTCAACTGCAGCAGTCAGTACATAGAGGCTGCCTGTGTTATCTTTGACTAGATTAAAATGTCATAAGACAAAAGCTTTGCGGTAGCGAGACTTTACAAGATCAGAGCTCTACGCCTCTACTATCTTTTAGCTGTAAAAGATCAAAGCTTTTCCTTCTCGTATCTGTACAAGATCAAAGCTTTTCCTTCTCGTATCTGTACAAGATCAAAGCTTTTCCTTCTCGTATCTGTACAAGATCAAAGCTTTGCCATTTCGTAGCTGTACAAGATCAAAGCTTTACCATCTCGTAGCTGTACAAGATCAAAGCTTTTCCTTCTCGTAGCTTTACAAGATCAAAGCTTTTCCTTCTCGTAGCTGTACAAGATCAAATCTTTGCCATCTCGTACCCATCTCGTAGGCCTAGCTGTACAAGATAAAACCTTTACCATCTCGAAGCTATACAAGATCAGAGCTTTACCACCTCGTATGGCTATTCAAAATCGAACATTTAAGACCTTACGATCAAACCTTACCATCTCGTGGCTGTACAAGATGAAAACTTTAAACGTTTAAAGCTTTACCATGCAACTGTAAAGTGCACATGATTCTAGACTTAATCAGCTAGAAACTGTACCCCAGGATCAAGACTTCACAATATCAAACATTTATATCTTGAAAAGCGAATATATACGAAATAGCTATGCAACAAAGGGCAGATCACATAAAGTACATTTGCATGTAGCTATCCTCAGAACTACAGGGTGTCTTGTCGCCATGGACATTTTAATTTCTAATTTTAGATGCTCGCTTTATAATGCATTGAGCGTTCATGACGACAAAGCAGCGAGCAGTGCGCAAATTATTTTAGTTCCTTTACTTAGATAGATCATGCGTCCAGCAAGAAAATGACTTTCCTTTTTTTAAGTGAGCAAAAAACTTGCTTTTTTTCCTGCAGCAAAAAATATGATCGGTTTAAGTTGGCTAAAGAAACCCATATACAGCGTCCATTGCGCCACTGACCAATGCATAGATATAAATGCGCAAATCAAACCAGTGCGTTTTATGTCTATAAAACATGTACAGTAGCTTTATGGGTAAGTTACATATCCGAATAATGATAAGTCATAATTACGCTGCTTTTGATACGAATACTCAGCGTCAGGTAGAAATAGAAGACAGTTGCAATTTCACAAGGTAGGTTATTGACTCATACTTGTGTATAGAAATGCTTTTTACAGCTTGATTAAGTTCGCTCTTATCTCTCTAATGATGACAGAGGGTCCTCTTTTGAAATCATGCTGCTGGAGATTATCAGACAGTTACAGGCTACAGGTCCGTCTCCTCCAACCTCTCCAATCTCTGCTTTGATAAGAGCCGCAGAAACCAGCAATCTTATAGTGGAGGTCAAGGATCTTTCAGCCTGACTATAACTGCTGATTTCGCTCCCCCATAAATAGCGATTGCGTCGAACTTATTTTTGCAACAGCGAAGCAGATACATTTTTGAAGACACGAACTCTGTTCTGCTTCCATTAGGTTGAAATCTCTACCTGAAGAGGATTAAACCAAGCATTGTTCGGAGTGGAGAGGGGAAAATTATTAAATTATAAAGCTCCCCTAGAAGAGGCGCCCCGCTGCGAGCACCACCTGGCGGCGCGTCCAGCTCCCCAATCGAGCACCCGGCTGGGACCGGGGCGGCGGTGCAATAAAAAATCCGGCGGAGGAGCCCCTGATCAGCCATTCAGCGCAGCCGCCGTGTCACGGAGCGGCCTCCCCATCCACGCGCTGACCCGGGAGCAGGCGGAGGGGAAGACAGCCGAGGCTCCTCCTGTTTTTCTTCCCCAATCCCCGCGTGCTCAGCATGCAGCGCAAAGACAATCAGCCAGAGTCTCGGGGCCGTGTTTCAATTCCTGAGCAGTGCTCAGCCAGTGCAGAGGGGAAGTCTCCCTGCATTATGCATGCGGCAAGCGGAGCAGAATCGGGTGATGAGGCTGAGTTTTACGATGGAATCTGTGCCGGCTGCTTCTGCAGGCCGCCCCCCGATGCGCTGATGGGATCCGACTGCCATCAACTCGCCCCATTGTTCCCATTGTATAAAAACTCCTTGCAGAGGAGATCGCAGAGGCAAGCGCCAAGGGGGGACAAGGCGCTCATGAAATATTAACTCGGGCTCCGTTGCTTAATCTTTCACGACCCCGCGCTGCGAATTCTTGCGGCAGCTGGACAGCGGAATGGGAAGAGCTTCATCATCTCAATCTCCCCTTGATTTCCCTTACATTCTCCTGTCGATTGTCTTGTCTTATCTCCGGAGTTTGGAGTGCCTGCGCCCTCTGCTGCTGGCGTGGGATTCCTGGGGACGGCTGCATGGGATAAAAGCCGGTGCGAGAGGGGGGGCAGGGAAAAGGAAAGATACGCAAATCCGTTGATTGTTTTCTACCTGCAGAATTGGACAAGTTAATTAAGGCACCTTCAGCTTCAGGCAGGTTTTCCAATCCAACTGCTAATAGCTTTAGAACCGTTCGGTGAGTGACTTTTCTGTACCTGCGTGTGATGCCACTTCATGGGCAAGGTGTATAATTTTTTTGTTCTTTGTAAACCACCGAAATGCCTCATTCGGGAGACCGGTTGAGATTTGAGAACTTGGAGAGCCGGCTGGGGTTGGGTTGGGTGAGCCAGACTAAACCAAATTAAATAAAGGCCCTCTGACTGCGACTGTTTTTGGTTTATTAAACCTTTTGGCCAAAACACAGACAGAACGAGACGCACTACAAAGAACACCGACAGACTCCGCCCCAGCACCCCTAAAATCACGCTTTTTGACTGGCCTTAATTGTAAGCTGGGCTCTGAGCCATAACCATCGAAAATCAACCATGCAGTTGCGCCCTGGTCAAGGGAAACGCCAGACAGAACTGATAAAGATAATTGGCGTGAGGAGAAGAGAGCGAGAGAAGGCAGAAGGAATTGCACAGAAAGCGCTGCGCCAATTCAACACTTGTGGGCCTCCACACCTCGCCACCCACCCGCCACCCAGCCAATCCACCGGCACAGCCAGCCCCCAACCCCCAGCGGAGTGAATTGATGAGCCAAGCGCGGCAATAGTTTCACCCAGCCGAAGAAGGGGCCACTAAATTAGCTGACTTCTCACCCCTCGTGCTCTCCCTTACCCTCTCCTAAGTCTCGATAAATTGACTGCAGGTTAAGCATCAATTGCTTTGCTCTATTGACTGGCCAAGCTAGGACGCAACTTTAAAGTTTCAGTTTAATTGTTTTGCTTGACCAAACCGTCTGTAAACCTCAACTGTCTATACGGACCCGTGTTTACTTTTTTGTCCCTTTCCATGTCCGATCAAGTTACATGTTCGGCGTCGTCTGCCTGCAGCCTGGAAGAACAGGGTGCAGCACTGACTGAAAGCAGAGGCAGCAACAACAACGACAATAACAACAACAACAAGTACAAGACGGGAACAACGGACTTTAGTGTTGCCGCTCTGCTGCCAAAACCTTCGCAAACAACTGCGAGTAAAAAGTAAGTTTAATATGTTGAAATACTTCAATTTTCTAATTTACCTTTCCTTTGTTAACATTCTGGCCGTCTGGTGGAACAGGATAAATTATATTAGAAACAGGATAAATCAAAGTTAAATCAGACTTTAACTTTTACAATTGGGCGGGTGTTCTCGAGTCCAGAAAATATCGCCATTCTAACGGGAAATTTTTTGTTTTAAAATATAGTTTCGGAGCACGCCTCCCATAGCTACAAAGAAACATTAAAGGCAACGCTTTTTTCGACTTTGTCAAACCGCTTCTTGCGCCGATGCAAAGCAAGCGCTGCCTCACCCTCGGGCAGCAAACAATAACAGATGCTTGTGAATTGAGTAAAAAACTTAAAAAGCAAAACTCCGTTTCTCACTGACTGCACAGGCCCCCTGTGTCTGTTTCCAGCAATTACAATGCAATGCAATAAATTGTATAAAATAAAACTCTTTCTTTTGGCGATGACATTTTCTTCTCCGAAAGCAAGCTTCTTGCCCTGCCTTCTGTGTCTCCATCTTGAGCAGGAATTCGGCATTTCTTCTTTGGGCGCAGCGGGGCAGAAGACAAAGTTATTTGGCCGAGCCCGCAAGCTGCTGCCGACATTTGAAATTTATTTATTAGCCATTGATGCGGCAGTCACTTTGGCGCCGAGAGCTTGCAATTTCAGTTTTCATTCACTCTGCGTTCTCACAGCTTCGTCCACCTGCTGCTTCTGTGTCTTCTTTTATCTGCATCTTTCCGCCCAGCCTCCTTTTTCTGCGCTGTCTTCTTTCTGCTTCATTGCTGCTGCTCTTTCAGACCTCGGAGTCACCTTGAATTCAACTGAGCAACAAATAGCAGCCTGGGGCAGTGTAGCCCTCTGGGTGCGCTCTTTTGCCCGCCTCAGCGCATGGGTGTTACAGCTTATCCTGTGATTGGGGATCTCCCGCATGCGCTCCTGCCCTCGCATTCCGCTGATCAAGATTTTTCTGATTCTTCTGATTCTTCTGATCTTCTGATTCTTCTGGTTCTTCTGATTCTTCTGATTCTTCTGGTTCTTCTGATTCTTCTGATTCTTCTGATTCTTCTGATTCTTGCTTCTGTCCTCCTTAAGGCCTTCCCAGCATCCCCATTTGAAGTCTTCCTCCCTCCTTCCGCCCTTGACTTCTTGATCCGCCCCCTGCTTCCGCCGCTTCAACTCCAACCCGAGCAAAAAATCTCAGAAGCCCCGCCTGCCCCTCCAGCCGGCGCCCCGCAGCGCCGATGCCGCTGAGTGCCGCCGGATCCGAGGCGGCCCCCGAGCCGGGCGGCGAGCAGCCTGCCGATGCCGACCTCGGCTGCAAGCGGCTGGCCGGATCTGGCGCCGATGCCAGCGCGCTGATGGCGCGTCATCGGGAGAACAACGGGGGGCTGTGCGATGCCGAGCTGGGCAGGGGGGACTCAGGTGAGTCGGTTTGGCTGATGACGGCTGAGACTGCATGACTGACTGACTGACAGCCCATCAAGCCCCCTGACTGACAGCCCATCAAGCCCCCTGACTGACAGCCCATCAAGCCCTCCTGACTGACAGCCCATCAAGCCCCTGACTGACAGCCCATCAAGCCCCCTGACTGACAGCCCATCAAGCCCCCTGACTGACAGCCCATCAAGCCCTCCTGACTGACAGCCCATCAAGCCCCTGACTGACAGCCCATCAAGCCTCCCTGACTGACAGCCCATCAAGCCCCCTGACTGACAGCCCATCAAGCCCCTGACTGACAGCCCATCAAGCCTCCTGACTGACAGTCCATCAAGCCCCCTGACTGACAGCCCATCAAGCCCCCTGACTGACAGCCCATCAAGCCCCTGACTGACAGCCCATCAAGCCCCACTCGAACACCACCACCCGAACCCCAGAGGAGGACGCATCGCTGGACCTCGGTTTCTACTTGGGCGAGGAGGCCGTGGCGGCCAGTACGTCAGCAGCGGCAGCTTCGGGCACGTCAGCAGGCGTGGCCTTCGTGTGCCCTCAGTGCGGCCTGGCGGCAGGCAGCCTGGAGCAGCTGGAGTCGCACATCCTCAGCCACGCCACCGGCCAGCAGCAGCCGCAGGAGGTCGCAGACGACGACAGCCGCCTGTCGATCGGCGGCGGCAGCAGCTTCGGCGGCGGCGGCGGCGGCAGCCAGCCCTCGTCCAGCCGGAAGTACCGCTGCTCCCAGTGCAGCGCCACCTTCAACTGGCACGGCGACCTCAGCCAGCACCTGCAGGCGAGCCACGGCATCGACCGCGGCAGCAAGAAGCCCGACAGTCTCGGGCTGTACCGCTGCAGCCACTGCTCGTACCGCGCCAAGTACCAGTCTGAGCTGAGTCGGCACAACCGCCTGCACCTGGGCGTGAAGCCTTTCGCCTGCCACTTCTGCGCCTACAACTCGGCGTGGAAGGGCGACCTGAAGCGCCACCTGGAGGCGCACCACCGGCGCGAGATCGCCGATGACAAGGCGCTGAGCGACATCATGGCGAGCTACAAGAACAACGCCGGCACCGGCCTGGCCGCGCCCACCGCCGACACGCCGGACGCCGACCTCGAGGAGTCCTCGTCCTCGCTGCCGGGTCGCCGCACGCCGCCCGGCGCTGAGCCGCAAGAGGCGCCGGTGCAGCAGCCGCAGGGGGCGCCGATTTTCCCCTGCAGCGTCTGCAGCGCCGTCTGCAGCTCGCTTGCCGACCTGCGCGCCCACCTGCCGTCCCACCAGGGCTGTCGGCCCTACGGCTGCTCCGCCTGCGGCAAGCGCTTCCACCTGTCCTGGGAGTCGGAGAAGCACATCCGGCGGGAGCACGGCGACTCCGTCCGCGCCTTCACCGCCGACGCCGAGACTGGCGCTCGCGCCCCCGTGGCGCCGGAGACGGCGCTTCTGCCGGCGCTTTGCGCCCTGTGCGGCTGGCGTGGCGGCAGCGACTGGGAAGTGGCCAGGTGAGGTCGGATCCTGATCCAGCTCCATGATTTCAGCTCCTGATCCAAGATCCCAGATCCATGATTTCAGTTCCTGATACCAGCTCCCAGATCCATGATTTCAGTTCCTGATGCCAGCTCCCAGATCCATGATTTCAGTTCCTGATACCAGCTCCATGATTTCAGTTCCTGATCCCAGCTCCCAGATCTATGATTTCAGCTCCTGATCCCAGATCCATGATTTCAGTTCCTGATCCCAGATCCATGATTTCAGTTCCTGATCCCAGATCCATGATTTTAGTTCCTGATCCCAGATCCATGATTTCAGTTCCTTATCCCAGATCCATGATTTCAGTTCCTGATCCCAGATCCATGATTTCAGCTCCTGATCCCAGATCCATGATTTCAGTTCCTGATCCCAGATCCATGATTTCAGCTCCTGATCCCAGATCCATGATTTCAGTTCCTGATCCCAGATCCATGATTTCAGTTCCTGATCCCAGATCCATGATTTCAGCTCCTGATCCCAGATCCATGATTTCAGTTCCTGATCCCAGCTCCCAGATCCATGATTTCAGCTCCTGATCCCAGCTCCCAGATCCATGATTTCAGCTCCTGATCCCAGATCCATGATTTCAGTTCCTGATCCCAGATCCATGATTTCAGCTCCTGATCCCAGATCCATGATTTCAGTTCCTGATCCCAGCTCCCAGATCCATGATTTCAGCTCCTGATCCCAGATCCATGATTTCAGCTCCTGATCCCAGATCCATGATTTCAGTTCCTTATCCCAGATCCATGATTTCAGTTCCTGATCCCAGATCCATGATTTCAGCTCCTGATCCCAGATCCATGATTTCAGTTCCTGATCCCAGCTCCCAGATCCATGATTTCAGCTCCTGATCCCAGATCCATGATTTCAGTTCCTGATCCCAGCTCCCAGATCCATGATTTCAGTTCCTGATCCCAGATCCATGATTTCAGCTCCTGATTCCAGCTCCCAGATCCATGATTTCAGTTCCTGATCCCAGATCCATGATTTCAGTTCCTGATCCCAGATCCATGATTTCAGCTCCTGATCCCAGATCCATGATTTCAGTTCCTGATCCCAGCTCCCAGATCCATGATTTCAGCTCCTGATCCCAGCTCCCAGATCCATGATTTCAGCTCCTGATCCCAGATCCATGATTTCAGTTCCTGATCCCAGATCCATGATTTCAGCTCCTGATCCCAGATCCATGATTTCAGTTCCTGATCCCAGCTCCCAGATCCATGATTTCAGCTCCTGATCCCAGATCCATGATTTCAGTTCCTGATCCCAGATCCATGATTTCAGTTCCTGATCCCAGATCCATGATTTCAGCTCCTGATCCCAGATCCATGATTTCAGTTCCTGATCCCAGCTCCCAGATCCATGATTTCAGCTCCTGATCCCAGATCCATGATTTCAGTTCCTGATCCCAGCTCCCAGATCCATGATTTCAGCTCCTGATCCCAGATCCATGATTTCAGTTCCTGATCCCAGCTCCAAGATCCATGATTTCAGTTCCTGATCCCAGCTCCCAGATCCATGATTTCAGTTCCTGACCCCAGATCCATGATCTCAGTTCCTGATCCCCACAATCCTGATCCCTACCACTCTGATTCCACCATTTTGATCCCCACCACACCTGATGCCCACTACCCTGATCCCAACCACCCTGATCCCCATCATCCTGATCCTCTCCATCCGGATCCCCACACCTGATGCCCACTACCCTGATCCCAACCACCATGATCCCCATCATCCTGATCCCCTCCATCCGGATCCCCACACCTGATGCCCACTACCCTGATCCCCACCATCCTGATCGCCACCACCCTGATCCCCTCCATCCTGATCCCCACACCAGATCCCCACACGTGATGCCCACTACCCTAATCCCCACCATCCTGATCCCCTCCATTCTGATCCCCACCTGGCACCCGCAGGCACGTGTCCGGCGCCCACCCAACTGAGGCGGCCACAGGCGTCTCGCTGCACCTGGACGAGGCGGTGGCTCGCGGCTCTCTCGGCTGGTACCAGCAGGGGGCGGTGCGGCTTCTGCTGCTCCACCAGCACCAGCGGCAGCAGCTGCAGCAGCCGCAGGCGGCAGCCCCGGCGTCGCAGGCCGGCTCAGGCAGCTCGCCGGCGGCCAAGGCCAGCAGCTGCAGCGGCAAGGGCGTCCAGGGCAGCCGGCCGTTCCGCTGCTCCGCCTGCGGCCACCGGTCCAACTGGAAGTGGGACATCAACAAGCACATCAAGGTGCGCGGCGCGCAGCACCTGAGCCCACCTGAAGCAGACCTGAACCCACCTGAAGCAGACCTGAACCCACCTGAAGCAGACCTGAATACACCTGAAGCAGACCTTAACCCACCTGAAGCGGACCTGAACCCACCTGAAGCAGACCTGAACCTACCTGAAGCAGACGTGAACCCACCTGAAGCAGACGTGAACCCACCTGAAGCAGACGTGAACCTACCTGAAGCAGACGTGAACCCACCTGAAGCAGACGTGAACCCCACCTGAAGCAGACCTGAACCCACCTGAAGCAGACCTGAACCCACCTGAAGCAGACCTGAACCCACTTGAAGCAGACCTGAACCCACCTGAAGCAGACCTGAAGCAGACCTGAACCCAACTGAAGTAGACCTGAACCCACCTGAAGCAGACCTGAACCCACCTGAAGCAGACCTGAACCCACCTGAAGCGGACCTGAACCCACCTGAAGCAGACCTGAACCTACCTGAAGCAGACGTGAACCCACCTGAAGCAGACGTGAACCCACCTGAAGCAGACGTGAACCTACCTGAAGCAGACGTGAACCCACCTGAAGCAGACGTGAACCCCACCTGAAGCAGACCTGAACCCACTTGAAGCAGACCTGAACCCACCTGAAGCAGACCTGAAGCAGACCTGAACCCACCTGAAGCAGACCTGAACCCACCTGAAGCAGACCTGAACCCACCTGAAGCAGACCTGAACCCACCTGAAGCAGACCTGAACCCACTTGAAGCAGACCTGAACCCACCTGAAGCAGACCTGAAGCAGACCTGAACCCAACTGAAGTAGACCTGAACCCACCTGAAGCAGACCTGAACCCACCTGAAGCAGACCTGAACCCACCTGAAGCGGACCTGAACCCACCTGAAGCAGACCTGAACCCACCTGAAGCAGACCTGAACCCACCTGAAGTAGACCTGAACCCCACCTAGCCCACCTGAAGCAGACCTGAACCCACCTGAAGCAGACCTGAACCCACCTGAAGCGGACCTGAACCCACCTGAAGCAGACCTGAACCCACCTGAAGCAGACCTGAACCCACCTGAAGTAGACCTGAACCCACCTGAAGCAGACCTGAACCCACCTGAAGCAGACCTGAACCCACCTGAAGTAGACCTGAACCCCACCTAGCCCACCTGAAGCAGACCTGAACCCACCTGAAGCAGACCTGAAAAAACGCGCCCGCAGGTCGCCCACCCGGAGCGCCGGGACGCCCGCACGGAGACGATGAGCAGCGCGGAGGCGGAGGCCACCATCGAGGCGTACATGCGCGACGTGAAGGGCAAGGTGAAGGACGAGCTGGCTGAGGCGGCTGACGGCTACAACCGGCCGTTCCGCTGCTCCGCCTGCGGCCACCGCTCCAACTGGAAGTGGGACGTGCGCAAGCACATCCGCCAGGCCCATAGCAACCAGCCGGACGCGTTTGTCGAGACGCTTAGCAACGAGGACGCCAAACGGACGCTAGACGAGTACATGACCTCCAGGAAGGGCGGCGCCGGCGCGTCTTCTGGCGCCGCTGCTGCCGCCGACGCTGCGACCGCCGACGCCACGGATGGTGATGGAGAGGACGCGAGCAGGTCAGCCTGCTGGGAGTCTGGGGTGCGGGATCTGGGATCGAGACTCGGCATGTGGGATCAGGACTCGGCATCTGGGATCGGGACTCGGCATCTGGGATCGGGACTCGGCATCTGGGATCGGGACTCGGCATCTGGGATCGGGACTCGGCATCTGGGATCGGGACTCCTCATCTGGGATGGGGAATCGGCATCTGGGATCGGGACTCGGCATCTGGGATCGGGACTCGGCATCTGGGATCGGGACTCCTCATCTGGGATGGGGAATCGGCATCTGGGATGGGGAATCGGCATCTGGGGTCGGGACTCGGCATCTGGGATCGGGACTCGGCATCTGGGATCGGGACTCCGCATCTGGAATATCTTGACTCGGCATATGGGATCGGGACTCTGCATCTGACACCCGACACCCGCCCGCAGGTCCGCAGTCAGCAGCGAGCTCACCGAGACGCCGCCCCTCTCAGCGGCCGGCGCCCAGCCAGGCGGCGGTTTCGTCGGCAGCCCGCGGGTGGACCAGCTGCGCCTCAAGCGCTTCCTGTGCTCGGCCTGCGGCTACAGGTCCAACTACCGCTCCGACATCGTCAGGCACAACAAGCGGAAGCACGGCCGCGCCGCCCAGGTGCGCATTCTGGGCGCCGATGAGGCCCGCGACTCGCTGGAAAAGTACGCGCGCAGCTGCCCGACCACGGCCGCCGCCTCCGTCACTGCGGAGGGTCCGGAGCCTGACATCGCGGAGGCAGCGGCTGGCGCGGCTGCTGAAGGCGCCGAGGACCTGAGCCAGCAGCCTCGCCCGCGGCTGCCCTCCGGGGCCCCGCAGCTGCCGCCGCCGCCAGATGCCTTCCAGCACCCGCCAGAGTGGCTGCGCCGCCAGCTGCAGCAGCAGCAGCAGCTCCTGGCTGAAGGCCCAGCCTCCAGGCTGATGGAGCAGCTTCGGGCGGCCTACCTGCCCCAGCCGCCTCCCCCGCCGCCCCCGCCTTTCCTGACGGCTCCCGGTGGCTACTTCGTCGGGCGCTTCGGGCCGCCGCTGCCGCCGCCACCGCCGCCGCACCCGGTGCAGCGCCACCAGCAGCCGCTGCTGCACCAGCCGCCCGGCCTTCTCTTCATGCGTGACTTCGCTGCTCAACACGCCGCTGCCGCAGCCGCCGCCGCCGCCGCCGCTGCTGCCGTTTCTGCCGGCTCGGCCACCGCGGAAGCGATGACGTCATCAAGAGCCGGGCCGCAGCCGCCGCAGGCCAAGCGGCCGGCCAGCCCGCAGCAGCCGGAATTCGCCGCGTGCCAGCGCTGCCCCTGGCTCGGCCTCACCCGCCGCGACCTCATCGTCCACAAGCTGGGCCACCGAAGGGCGCGCGGCGCCGGCGCCTCTCAGGGCGGTGCGCCCCCTGACCGGCGCTGCCTCCGCTGCGGGTTCGCCGCCTCCGGCCAAGCGGCTGCCCGCGCCCACGCGGCCGTGCACCGGCGGGGCTACCGGCAGAGGCGGCTCCGGCGCCTGCTGCTGCGCCGCTCGGTTGCTATGGACGCGGACCGGTTGCTAGGCAGTGTGCGCCAGCTGCTGCAGCTGCTGGAGAAATACCCGGCTGAGGAGTTCGACTCCGTGACGGCCCTGCGCGGGTGAGCGGCACCGCTCTGGGATATTTAAGATAGTTTTGGCTTTGGGATTTGAAACTTTGGGATTTCCGCTAGAATTTTGGGATTTTCAGGTGCTGGGATAGAGGGTTGATAGGGATTTGAGTTGCAATCTAGGGATAATTTAGCAACGGTAGTAAAATATGGCGGAATATTTTAGAATCGGGTGTAAAATTCGAGGATATCTCAGGATCGGAAATGTAATCTGGGGATATTTTAGGATCTTGAATGGAATCAGAGGATATTTCAGAATCGGGAATGGAATTAGGGGATATTTCAGAATCGGAAATGGAATCAGGGGATATTTTAGGATCAGGAATGGAATCAGAGGATGTTTGAGGATCGGGAATGGAATCAGAGGATATTTTAGGATCAGGAAAGGAATCAGGGGATGTTTGAGGATCGGGAATGGAATCAGAGGATATTTTAGGATCGGGAATGGAATCAGGGGATATTTTAGGATCAGGAATGGAATCAGGGGATGTTTGAGGATCGGGAATGGAATCAGGGGATATTTCAGGATCGGGAATGGAATCAGGGGATATTTCAGGATCGGGAATGGAATCAGGGGATATTCAGGATCGGGAATGGAATCAGGGGATATTCAGGATCGGGAATGGAATCAGGGGATATTCAGGATCGGGAATGGAATCAGGGGATATTCAGGATCGGGAATGGAATCAGGGGATATTTCAGGATCGGGAATGGAATCAGGGGATATTTCAGGATCGGGAATGGAATCAGGGGATATTTCAGGATCTGGAATGGAATCAGGGGATATTCAGGATCGGGAATGGAATCAGGGGATGTTTGAGGATCAGGAATGGAATCAGGGGATGTTTGAGGATCAGGAATGGAATCAGGGGATATTTTAAAACCGGGAATGGAATCAGGGGATATTTCAGGATCGGGAATAGAATCAGGGGATATTTCGAGATCGGGAATAGAATGAGGGGATATTTCGAGATCGGGAATAGAATGAGGGGATATTTCAGGATTGGTTATGCAACTTTGGGATACTTTAGTATTCCAGTTTCCCCTTCCGACTGTCCCCGCAGGATGCGGCTGCCCCAAGGCCTGGTCCGCCACTTGTGCCGCAACCAGTCGATGCGATCCGACCTGGCGAAGCTGGCACAGCTCGTGCTGCCCGTCTGAACTCGTTTTATGAGCAATATAATAGTTTACTTACTGATTAGTACATTTCTTTTCACACAGTTGTTTCGTCATTTTATAATTTTTTTCACTGATGGAGAATCCAACTTCGCTTGTAGATTGAGGTTGATAGTCGCGTTAAATTAGAAGTGGAAAAAACTAACAAAAACAAGCCAATTTTTATGTTGAAATTTTCTCACAGTTTTCTTGATAAAATTATTTACTTGTTACTGACAGTAGCCACTTAATCACACAGTCAGAAATATATATTTAGTTTTTGTTTTGTTCACTTAATAATCGCGTTCACAAGTAAATGCGCAGACTTAAAAAAACAATTATTGTCTTTTTACTTGCTTTTTTACGGGGACAGAAATCTATAATTAGTAACATGGATCAAGAAAATTCCCGTATTTCACACGTTACTGGGAGTAGCAATAGATGAGTCTGTGAGCGCATTAATTAGGATACATTGCGTTATGATTTTAGGGACTGTGAGGGAAGTGGACGAAAATATATTCTGCATTCTGTATTCAGTAAATTGTGGACATGGAGGAAGAAAATAACAGTTCCGTATTTACTATGCTTCACTGCATTTAGGGAAATAGCGGCCTCGGATTAATAGACTTATTAGTATTGCAATAAGGAGCAATAAAGACTTCATTACCACAAGATCTCAGAGGGAAAATAGGGAGGAAAATTGCGGGGAAGAGGAGATAGGGAGAGAGCGGAAAGAGAGAGGGAGAAAGGGCAAAGAGAGAGGGAGAGAGCGGAGAGAGGGAAAAGAGAGAGGAAAAGAGGGCAAGGAGAAAGAGAGAGGGAAAGAAGGCAAATAGAGAGGGAGAGAGAGGTAAGAGAGAGAGCGGAAAGAAAGAGGGAAAGAAGGCAGAGAGAGGGGTAAGAGAGAGAGAGCGGAAAAAGAGAGGGAAAGAGGGCAAAGAGAGAGGAGAGAGCGGAAAGAAAGAGCGTGAAAGGGCAAAGAAAATCACACAGCTGCCCATAAAAAGGCCATTCACAAGCCCAGCACAAGGCTTCTGCAATTGAAAGCAAGGAGAGGCATAAATGAATTTCAAGACCGCTCATAGTTTCTGGAGCATCAAACTGATCTCTCTTGTCCACAAACGCTTTGCCTAGTGACAATGTAATTTAATTGATATTGAGCGCGTGGAAAAATTGAAGACTGGTGTTAAAACAAGTAATTATTACATTATTTTATTGCCTGGATTCACTTTTGGGCTAGTTTTGCTATTTTCAACAAGTAGTCAGGTCACAGAGCTAATTTTCGTACAACTTTTGTTGACTAAATTTAACAACTGGCCACTTGGTGTTAACTTGTGGCAGAAACGAAACAATACAACTGAACAGCAAAAGTTATGCTTCAACTTCAACTGCTTCTTCAATCAAACATTGGATCACACAGAACCGTTTGTCCACATATCATCCACGGCTCCCACTTTATCCCCCGGCCGTTGTCATTAAACCTTGGAATATCGGGATTCGTCATCTGCCTCTTGTAGATCATGGGATCGCGCTGCATCCTCTTGTAGAGCATGAGATCACGCAGCGTTCTTTGTTCGAGTTCGGAAGATGTAAATTTGCGAACGTTCACTTCGCACAGTCAACAGGGTGGCCCACTTTTGTCTGAGGCTAAACTTGCAAAGAAGCAGTGAGACAGACAGCTCTGCTTTAAGCCTTCCAAAGGCATATTTAGCCTAGATGCTAAATATAAAAGTCCATGGCTTCGGCCAGCTATAGACAAATGGCTCTGCAGACAGGGATACCCAATTATTCTGCTTAATTCCCGATCAAGCAATAGAGAAAAATTTACTACGGAGATGGGAAATTTGCAGATTTTAGACATAAAATTAAAGATTGCGCTCGTTTTGAAGCAGATGCAGATCTCATCTTTTGAAATGTGCTTCCTGCCTTCTTACTCTATCGAACTATGTTCGTCCTTATTTGTGAAATATTGATCTTTCAGTTATTTCCCTTGTAAAACTTTTTTCGAAAATTATAATTTTAATAAAATACATGGTATTTTACCAGCTGGGCAGGTTCCGATCCTCTTCCAATGAAGTCTGTTTTATTCAAAAAACATTTTTATTAATCAGTATTTTGGATAATTTTGCAGTTGCAGTCACGTGTCAATGTCTGATTCTCTCTGGATTGGTGATTTGTCATTTTGTCATTTGAAATAATAGGAAGATCAATATTTCACAAATTAAGACGTACATAGTTCGATTGATTAAGAAGGCAGGAAACACACGTCAAACGATGAGATTTTCATCATTTTCAGCTGCTTCCAATCGAGCGCAATCTTTGATTTTGTCGAGAAATCTGCAAATTTCATATCTCCGTAGTGTATTTTTTCGCTAAGATTGGACTCTAAAATTTTTCCAAGAAACGTCGAAGGGTCCCCTCCTTCTACTTAAGGTGTCCTTGACGAAGACCAGAAATTTTGAGCTTGTTAAACGCCCTCATTTTTTTATGTCCTCCAAGGAGCAAGAAGTACTTGTATACAAGAATTTTCTTCGACTTAAATTTCCCTGCATTTGCTTATCGCCTACTGTCAGTAGAAACAGAAACATTCGAGATTATTTTTTGAGTGGTAAAGTGACCTTCGCGGCTTCGCGCCCAAGGACGTGTCGGTGAAACGGGAGGAGCGGAAGGTGCGGGCGGTGGCTCGGCTGGAGAACGGCGAGGACGTGACGGAGGTGAAGCGGACGGTGGAGCTGCCTGAGGAAGTGGACGCCGAGAAGCTGAGCAGCGGCTTCACCAAGGACGGCGTGCTGGTGCTGAAGGCGCCCTTCAAGGAGCAGCAGCAGCAGCAGGAGAAGGGCGACTCGAGCGACTCGGTGTGGGACGAGCTGCGCAGGCTGCTTCGCGGCGACCTGCAGTCGGAGGCATCCGGCCAGGTGGTGGAGGCGGCCGATGGCAGCAAGCGGTTCAAGGCAGAGCTGTCGGTGCGCGAGTTCAAGCCGGATGAGATTCGCGTCCAGCAGCAGGGCAGCTGCGTGCGAGTGGAGGCCGAGCACAAGGACGAGGCGGCCGGCCAGCGGATCCACAAGCGGCTGGAGCGGCTCTTCCAGCTGCCCGACGGTACCAAGCTGGACCACGTGGCCAGCAAGCTGAGCCAGGACGGCCGGCTCTGCATCGAGGCGCCGTTCGAGGCGCCGGCTGCGAAGGAGCGGCCGCAGCTGAAGGACGTGCCGATGAAGGTCAAGAAGGCGCCAGTGTAGCGGCCTCAGTGCGCTGATGGGCGTCTCAGGACAGGCTGTCTGACTGTCAGTCACCATGCCTACAGCATGCTGGTATTGCGTGCTCAATGCATAATGCTCTATGCTGCTAGTTCAGCACTGCTTGCATCTCATGGCACAACAAAGTGCGAGGGCTATTTACGTTTTAACTTTGCTCATGCATCGAATAAACTGTTGTCTTAAGTCTGTTCTGTTACGCTGTTTAATAAATAGATACACATATAATAAACTGCAAAGCTGCAAGCAATTCTATTATTGCAGACATTATTTGCTGCTTAAATGTAAAGTTTTCTTGTATTTGCAGAATTCTTGGATCGAGCCAATCCCCTCGACTTCATGCAAATCTGACGCTGTATCAAACACCTAACAGAGAAAAGAAATCTGTCTTCCAGTGCGCGTGCCAGAGGAGCACGAGGCGAAGAAGCGAAAAATGTGATGATATGAAAAACCGACGGCCAGTGGGCTGTTTTGTTTGCCTAGCAACCAGCTTTAAACAAGTCAAAACATAACGGACGGATTATGGCTGGAATCTTGCTATACTTTGCTAAACTACTCATAGTTTATAGACTACTAATAGTAGTTTCGTTGCGTACATGAGTAAATTATAGAAAATTCGATGCATTCACAAGCAGCATTACCTACGCAGAGTCAGACGATTCGTTTGTGAAAAAACGGAGCTGTCATTGCGAGAGGTGAAAAACATGTTGACAAAAGCTTCCTTGAGCTCCGCACCCTTTTCAAATAAGACTTTAAATAAGCTTATTAAAAAAATATTCAAAACAAAGGGCCGTGGATTTAGCCGGATAATCCTCAAAAATGAGCAAAGATTTAAGACAGGAATTAACTTAGCTAAGCAAGTAATAGGGGAAGAATGGTAGAAATGATGCTACTTGGAAATGAACAAAAACTGCAGTATTGCCTGGATGGGATCATGGTTCTCGCACTAGACGGAAATCCGAGAGCAATTTAATCCCATTATCGCGTGATGGCAATCATTTCAACGAAAATTGTGTCTCTTTATCATTGCCAAGAGTTTCTGGTGCGTCAATGATGGCCCGAACCTTTGACGCAATAAATTCCTTGAAAGGTGTGCCAAAGAAAATCGAATTGGCGTGACGGGACCGAACCTTGGGTTGCCATCGAAAGTCGAAAGGCAGATGAAATAAATACGCCAATTTTGGGAAAAATCTCATTTTTCTCATCTTCAATTTGGAATAGATTTAACTAAAAATGTTTCACTGAGGATATAAGGGAAGAAGCGACAGGTTGGGAGTGAGAGAGAAAGAGGCAAGTCGTGATGGGATATCTCACTGGAGATTAATAATCCTCTTAACTATAGCTACTTTGCATCTGGGGCGACAAAAAAGACAAGAACCGTCCGGGGTGTCACAAGATCGTGTGTCTGTCCTGACCACAGGGTCAGACGGGGTTGCGTGCTAAACAACATTTCATACAGCATCATCACCAGTTTGGTCCTCTCACCACCTCTTCTGCACGCTTTACTGTGCAAAAACTCACCTGTGTAGTGGGGTAAGACAGCAAGAGGAAAATTGTGCTGTGAAGAGGAATGAAAAAAAGTGCTCACAGGAATTCCGTCTCGATTAATTAACAATTATATTTGGATAGCTACAACTCCTTGACTGTAGGAGTTGTAGCCTAGTGGCTAGGGCGCCTGCCTCATGACCGGAAGGTCGTGGGTTCGAGTCCCGGCCCTATGTGACAATTTGTGCCCCTTGAGCAAGGCACTTTATCCCGCATTGCTTCAGTCCACCCAGCTGACATTGGGTACCAGTTTGAGCTGGGTAAATTTAGTGTGGGTGTTGCGGCCCCTCCAGCCCGTCAGGCTGAAAGCTGTACACAGCACTCGGATGCGCCGCGCAACTAGCTGCGGCTGTGCCGTGGGCTGTACATCTGATCGAAAAGTCGGGTGTCTAAATTTATTTATTATTATTGGATAGCATTAACATAGCTAATTTAAAAAATGTACATAAGTATCGACACAACACAACACCTATTGTACAGTCGACTCAAAAACATGGTACATGGTTCCCTAAAAATTGGACAGACTTGGTGTACATCAAATGTACATTCAGCTCCAAGCAGTGGTATTCAGTAGGCCAAAAATTTTCTCTTAATTTTGCCAGTTTTTTTTTGGCAGAAAAAGTTCATTGATAATTGCTGTTTAATGATTGATACAACAAAATCCGAGTATATGATCGCATCCTTGTCACTCTTTTCCCCGAACAGCGTAATGAAATCCCTTGCGAAAAAAATCAAAAGAGACCCCAATAAAAAGAAAAAAGAGCAGCAACAAAGGATTGGCATTCGAGGCATGATCAAAGCAAAGACTTTGCGAGTGTTTTAGCTGAAGGAGATTTGACGGCTTATATATAAAAAATAACCTTGAATTAACTGGAGGGGGGCTGGGCCGCAACGTGAGACGGGCGGGCAGCGACAGGACTCGGAAATTTAGACCGGTATTCCCACAAAAAAGGCTTATTGTGGAAAACGAGGCGCGCTATGAAAAAGAAGCGAAAATGGCCGCCTCAGATAAACAGTGTCAACTCAAACCCGCCCGCTGCCTCTTGTTGACCAGGTCTTTGAGTAGTCGTGAACAAAAAACTGCTAGCTTGTTTTTTTGCAAGCATTTCGCTAAGTGTATGTTGACTTGAATTTTCCCAATCACTTTTTGCCTGCACGCGTCGCTTTGCATGATTCTCGCTTTTGTTGTTAGGATAATAGTCTGTGTCGTATTTGATTAATTCCACTGGACTGACAAGAATTGAGTAATGGATACAATAAATAATAAATTTAGACACCCGACCTTTCGATCAGATGTACAGCCCACGGCACAGCCGCAGCTAGTTGCGCGGTGCATCCGAGGACTGTGTACACCTGCTCAGTCCTGACGGGCTGGAGGGGCCGCAACACCCATACTAAATTTACCCAGCTCAAACTGGTACCCGATCTAAGCTGGGTGGACTGAACGCAATGCGGGATTAAGTGACTTGCTCATGGGCACAAATTGTCTCCTAGGGCCGGGACTCGAACCCACGACCTTCCGGTCATGAGGCAGGTGCCCTAGCTACTAGGCTACAACTCCTCCAACTGAGTAATGGAACTTCGGGTTTATAAACAGTTCAAGATCTCTAGCTGATGAATTTCAAAAGGTTTACTATTAGAAACCTCAAACAACGGTTTTTCTGGTCTCTTTGCATTTTACGATCTCTAAAATGTTTAATTGGCTTTCTTAGATGCTTTTCTTTCACTAATTGGATTTTGAAATTCTAACAAATTCGATTTAAGAGCAAGACTTTTTGCTTCTCAATTATCGTAACTAACCTGCACTCGAAGAATCAATAATAAATGATAGATAGAAAATTAAAAAAATTGTGTCCAATTGCTCAACTTAATTATGCGCGCAGGCTTTCAATTTATAATAGATTTTTTTTTAATCCGAGAATTAGGCGCTTTCAGCTTGAAGGCATACGGCATTGACCAACCAAGCATGCTTATCGAACTCAGCCTTGACTTCAATTCCCTATATATCCCGAATTGGGGAATCGGCTACCTGGGATTATTAAGCCCTCGGGTCTCAATCTGCGCGGCCGACTCGAACAAAATAAAAAGGGTTTTCAGTTATTGGCTTAGTTACCCGGGCTCAACAGGGTCCCACCGTCTCCCGTTGCCGCCGCTTTTTTGACGGATCAGATTTGGGGTGGGGAGAAAGGGGGATAAAAATCCCCGCCTCCATATATGTAAGAATCGATTTCTGTTTCGCGAAAAAGAGTTCATTGATGCGTGTTAGCCGGTTCGCTTGCTGGCTCCTTCGCTCTCTCTCTCTCTCTCTCTCTCTTGTGGTCTTTTCTTTTCAGAGATTCCTTCAACGGAAAAGAGGCAGGCAGAGGGAGAGAGAAAGATCAGCAGAAATCCCAGTTTTCCCCCTTTGTCCTGCCCTTTGTCCTGCCGTATTGAATTTGGCTTCTCTAGGCGGCTGTTGTTGGAGACTGACTGGCCTTGCTTTTGTAGAGCGCGGGGCATTGCTGGGAGCGGGAAATCTGGTTTGGCTTGCTTCAATGCGGTGTTTTTTTGTTCGCACTGCCAAGCACCTGTTGCAACAGAATCAAAGACGAGCAAGCTAAACGGCTTCTCTGAATTGCTGTGCTTCTTCTTCTGTTGGCGAATTGTCAGGAAATGCTTTTGCAGAAGAGTGTCCGCAACTGACCAACATTGAGGCGCACTATTCACCGAGATGTGGCATCCCTGCCTCGATGCTTTTGATCTGTTCAGAGCCCTTGCAAAGCACGAGGCGTCAAGAAATGGATTGAAATTTCTTGAAATTTTCCGATCCGGTCAAAGATTCGAATGAGAAATTCGAGTTTAGCGGGAAATTTGATCGAATCCGCATGGAGACGGGAGATTGGACCGGGTTCTCTTAAACTTATCCTTTTCGAGTTTTTCTGTAACTGGGCCTTGTTTATGTTGACTGCTCGTCTAGAAGCTGTACATGTTGCGTAATATTTCTAGTACACTTTACAAATGAAAAGAGGAGTTGTAGCCTACCGGAAGGTCGTGGGTTCGAGCCCCGGCCCTAGGAGACAATTTGTGCCCATGAGCAAGGCACAATTAATCCCGCATTGCGTTCAGTCCACCCAGCTGAGATCGGGTACCAGTTTGAGCTGGATAAATTTAGGGTGGGTGTTGCGGCCCCTCCAGCGGTACACAGCCCCCGGATGCGCCGTGCAGCTAGCTGGGCTGTACATCTGTTCGAAAGGTCGAGTGTCTAACTTTATTATTGTTTATTACGATATATGATAACGATAAATGACACATACTAACGATAAATGACACTTTACAAAATTGGGTGCACTGTACATCTTATACCAAGGTGTATAAGATGATCTGCACCCTGTACAAGAGGCAGCAATCATTTAAGCGTTAAGCACACTTTTAGAGATGCAATACATAGTAATGAATTTTGTAAATTGTACAGTATTGCGTGTACTGTAAAAGAATGGAGTTCTTCATATTGCAGAATTAAACAGATTATTATTTGCATACTAAAGAGAATTTCTCTAAATTAGTGCAAACCCTGCTCTGAAACCAATTAATCAGTTTCACTTTATAATCGTATAACCGTGTGAGATTGTCACTGGGACAGTTGGAACTCTTGGAAATACACCCACACGTATATACCAGTATAAACACAGAATAAGAGTTTGAAAGTTTCAAACTAAATAGCCATTTCGCACGCAAGCAATAATATCATCATATTTTAGTTTCCTCTTATTGGAAGAATGATAAAGGGAATATCTCGAAAGGATTTAAAGGTTTTTAAGCATTTATAATGTTCTGTTAATATCCCTGAACATACCTAGCCTACTTAGCAACTTGCCTCCTCGTGCACGATTTCTTGGAAAGTTTTAAATAGTAACATTTTCCAACTCGCGGCACCCAAAGCTTCTGACGTAATCCATGAAATTTCAATTCCAATGTACTTTAAGTTCTCACCGGCGTGATTTTGTGTCCTGATAGCACGTTGCGCCTTGGTGACTGCGAGGGTGTCAATTTAGCGAATTGCGCAAGCAATTCTACAGCACCTTACGTGCTCATATTTTCTCCTTTGTTTAATACTCGATATGTACTTTTCAGTAGATTATTATTCGTAGGGTAAAAAAAGAGGAGCGTAGGTGTGAATAATTAAGGATTAATAATAGAGTGAATGACTACCTTTAGGAATAAGAAACAGGGGGTGAGAGTGAATAAGATGGGGTGAGAGTGAATTGCATGGGGTGAGAGTGAATGACAGAGGGTGAGAGTGAATGAGATGGGGTGAGAGTGAGTGATAGGGGGTGAGAGTGAATAAGAGGGTTAGAGTGAATGACAAGGGGTGAGAGTGAATGAGAGGGGGTGAAAGTGAGTGACAGGGGGTGAGAGTGAATGACAGGGAGTGAGAGTGAATGAGAGGGGGGTGAGAGTGAATGAGAGGGGGTGAGAGTGAGCATCAGAGGGTGGGAGTGAACGACTCGGTCTCGATGTGAATGACACAGTGTGAGATGGGCTGAGAATGTGAAAAAAGATAGTGAAGCGTTGTGTTAGAGGTGCCAGATACGGCAACCGTGTCACACATATTCGGAAAAGAAGAACTGCGCTTATTAGTCAAAGATGATGTAGACCTCTGTCATGGCATTTCCTAAGTCGGCAGGCAAATTCTTTTTGAACAAAAAATTCTGAATTATTCATCTCATTCAAATTGATGCCACAAATGAAAGAAATCCGAGCTCCCAAAACAGATGTCTGAAAGTCACTATCTGAATGATTTGAGCATTAGAGGCATTGGTAAAGTGATATCCCGCAGATGCTGAGGAGATAATGCGCGGCTTAAGTGATGGGAGCCAAAAAGGCACTCAACTTGGGACTCAACAGATAAGATTTGAGTCTTGAGTGCCTTCGGAGCGACAGACAATACGATGGAGAGACAAAAAAACCAAGCTAGGATGGTGCCATTTGCAAAGAATGTTCTGCAATATAATACGTCAAATGGGGAGATGGGCGCAAATGTCTGTTAATGAATTGACTGGGAACAGGTGGAGGGCTGGGGTTGCTGCAGGGGGGCACATGTTGAAGAATTCGAATAGCAGATTAGGCTTTTACCTGATCCAACTCGAAATCCGAGTAAAGTGGATTTAAAAGCATCCAAGACTTGGCAGGACGAGCATTTACATGTAAACAGTGTAATTAAATGCTGTAATTATTCGGGTTTTGCGTTGAATCTAGAGATAAATGAGATTCTCACAGAGATAGATAGAGGAGACGGGTCTGTGTGTGGTATAGATGAGATTCTCACAGATATAGATAGAGGAGACGGGTCTGTGTGTGGTATAGATGAGATTCTCACAGATATAGATAGAGGAGACGGGTCTGTGTGTGGTATAGATGAGATTCTCACAGATATAGATAGAGGAGACGGGTCTGTGTGTGGTATAGATGAGATTCTCACAGAGATAGATGGAGGAGACGAGTCTGTGTGTGGTATAGATGAGATTCTCACAGATATAGATAGAGGAGACGGGTCTGTGTGTGGTATAGATGAGATTCTCACAGATATAGATAGAGGAGACGGGTCTGTGTGTGGTATAGATGAGATTCTCACCGAGATAGATGGAGGAGACGGGTCTGTGTGTGGGATAGAGATTCTCACAGATATAGATAGAGGAGACGGGTCTGTGTGTGGTATAGATGAGATTCTCACAGATATAGATAGAGGAGACGGGTCTGTGTGTGGTATAGATGAGATTCTCACAGAGATAGATGGAGGAGACGAGTCACAATGTGGAATAGATGAGATTCTCACAAAGATAGATAAAGGAGACGGGTCACAATGTGGGATAGATGAGATTCTCACAGAGATAGATAAAGGAGACGGGTCACAATGTGGGATAGATGAGATTCTCACAGAGATAGATAAAGGAGACGGGTCACAATGTGGGATAGATGAGATTCTCACAAAGATAGATGGAGGAGACGGGTCACAATGTGGGATAGATGAGATTCTCACAGAGATAGATAAAGGAGACGGGTCACAATGTGGGATAGATGAGATTCTCACAAAGATAGATGGAGGAGACGGGTCACAATGTGGGATAGATGAGATTCTCACAGAGATAGATAAAGGAGACGGGTCACAATGTGGGATAGATGAGATTCTCACAGAGATAGATAGAGGAGACGGGTCAGTGTGTGGGATAGATGAGATTCTGACAGAGATAGATGGAGTAGACGGGTCACAATGTGGGATAGATGAGATTTTCACTGAGATAGATGGAGTCAGTGTGTGGGATAGATGAGATTCTGACAGAGATAGATGGAGCAGACGGGTCAGTGTGTGGGATAGATGAGATTCTCACAGAGATTGATGGAGTCAGTGTGTGGGATAGATGAGATTCTCACAGAGATTGATGGAGTGGATGGGTGAAAATTTGGGATAAATGAGGTTTTCACAGAGATAGGTGGAGTAGACGGGTCAGTGTGTGGGATAGATGAGATTCTCACAGAGATAGATGGTGGAGACGGGGCAGTACGTGGGATAGATGAGATTCTCTAAAATAGATGGAGCAGACAGGGGACAGAGTATAACAGATCAAAACCATAATTCACCACACTGATAACTAAGGTGACGGATGTATCAATTGATGACATGGAACTGATATTAAGCAGGTAACACTCACAGGTGCCAACTTCAACACTTAGAGGTTTTTTATATCAATTTTGAATGAATCTCTCAGAGTTCGGGTATCCCTTCTTGTGAATAGACAAAAAAAGAGGATTTTCATGTTTTTAAGAGAATCCATTAGCCCGGTTAATGCACCAATCATTTCCCCCTTTTATATTGCAATTATTTGTAGCCAAGAGATTTTAACTGTGTTGCTTTCAATAAAACCCTGTTGCTTGTAAAAATTTCTTGACACAAGTATTCAATTTGAGGCCACGCGAATCAAGTAAGATGGACAATTGACAGCACTCTAGGAAAACTTCATTTAACTAAACCTGACTCAAAATGATACCTGGTAAAATTTTACCTCAGCTCCTTGCCAACAGCAAGCCGGGTAGGATTAACAAAAGAGCGGATTTAGAACGGCCTGTCCGACAGAGCGCCGAACCCGCATAAACCTCGATCTCACACAATCACAAGGGAAGTCTTTGAACCGTGAGAGCGACATCTTTCTAATAACTACTCTAGCAAGCGATGAGCAACAAATGTTTGGCTTGGCTAGATAGGCGCTGGGGTTGGTTGGGAAGCGAAGGGGAAAAAACGACCATGTTACCCCTGCGTTTCGAACTCTGTGTGTGTGTGTGTCGGGGGGATGCAGAGGGGAGCCAGTGAGGAGGGAAACTTGAGCTGAACACGCGTTGAGCCGCGGATCGCAACCCGCTTGAGTGTCACTGTCTAACCCATGACGGGCTCCCCCCATACCGCGCTCTGCTTGGGCACCGTATCGCTCTACGTCTGCTGCTTTCGCTTCTTCTTTCTGATGCGGTTGCCGATTTGATGCTCCGCTCTCTGGTCTTTTAAAGTTCTCTATTGTTTTATTTGAAATCCCGTTTGTTCTATACATGCTAGTAATCTGCCTCCTCAGCTGCTCCTGTCTGTGTGTCTGTGTGTCTGTGTCAGTATCCATGTGTCAGTATCCATGTGTCTGTATCCATGTTGTGTCTCTGGGGCTGTATCTATGTGTCTCTGTGGCTATATCCATGCGTCTCTGTGGCTGTATCCACGTGTCTCTGTGGCTATATCCATGTGTCTCTGTATCTGTGTCTTTGTGTCTCTGTGTCAGTATCCATGTGTCAGTATCCATGTGTCTGTATCCATGTTGTGTCTCTGGGGCTGTATCTATGTGTCTCTGTGGCTATATCCACGTGTCTCTGTATCTGTGTCTTTGTGTCTCTGTGTCAGTATCCATGTGTCAGTATCCATGTGTCAGTATCCATGTGTCTGTATCCATGTTGTGTCTCTGGGGCTGTATCTATGTGTCTCTGTGGCTATATCCATGTGTCTCTGTATCTGTGTCTTTGTGTCTCTGTGTCAGTATTCATGTGTCTGTATCCATGATGTGTCTCTGGGGCTGTATCTATGTGTCTCTGTATCTGTGTCTTTGTGTTTCTGGGGCTATATCCATGTGTCTCTGTGGCTATATCGATGTGTCTCTGTGGCTATATCTATGTGTCTTTGTGTCTGTGTCTTTGTGTGTCTCTGAGGCTATATCCATGTGTCTCTGTATCTGTGTCTTTGTGTCTGTGTCTTTGTGTGTCTCTGAGGCTATATCCATGTGTCTCTGTATCTGTGTCTTTGTGTCTCTGTGTCAGTATTCATGTGTCTGTATCCATGATGTGTCTCTGGGGCTGTATCTATGTGTCTCCGTATCTGTGTCTTTGTGTGTCTCTGTGGCTATATCCATGTGTCTCTGTGGCTGTATCCATGTGTCTTTGTGTCTGTGTCTTTGTGTGTCTCTGAGGCTATATCCATGTGTCTCTGTATCTGTGTCTTTGTGTCTCTGTGTCAGTATTCATGTGTCTGTATCCATGATGTGTCTCTGGGGCTGTATCTATGTGTCTCTGTATCTGTGTCTTTGTGTGTCTCTGTGGCTATATCCATGTGTCTCTGTGGCTGTATCCATGTGTCTCTGTGGCTGTATCCATGTGTCTCTGTGGCTGTATCCATGTGTCTCTGTGGCTGTATCCATGTGTCTCTGTGGTTGTATCCATGTGTCTGTCATTCCATTCAACTTCCCCCTCATCCCATTCTATTTGTCGCACCTGTATTACTCGATCTTTTACTTAAAAAAAATTGTCCTACAATTTTATTCGACCAATTAATTATCAGGCTATTCATTAGGAGCAAATTGTTGCAGAAAAATCGGCAGAGTTGTTGATATTCGAGCCCCAGAGGGGCGGGAGGCTCGGGTCGCTGAGCAAAAACTGTTGCAGTTGGCTCGCAGCTACCGGTGCGTGTGTGTGTGTGTTTTTTTGCTCTCTTTCGACCTCAGTGCAAGGCCTTCGAGCTGGGTGGCCTCCTCGCATGGGGGCTCAGAATGGTGGATGCGGCGGTGAAAGGGCAGACAGAGGATACGCAGAGATGAGGAGGGAGGGAGGGATGAGAATGGGGAGGAAGCATCGACTCTCTCCGCTTGGGGTTGGCGACAATTTATTCGCCAGGTATTGATAAAAAGCCGAGGGAATCGGACCCTACCCCCATCACCTGCTCGCACTTGCCTGTCTGTCTGTCTGTCTCTTAGCCCTTATCCTACTTTATCCCTAGTTTGATTTCTGTTTTTTCGGTGAAAGAAAAACACAGGGAAAATTAACCCGCATACGGGCCACGTGCTGCGCAAGATATTAAAATCCGATTTGTTGCTACTGAATGAATCATTCAGTGGCATCGCCGTTTGAATTCAACGAGATGGACGAAGCTGGTGGCGCGGTTGGAAGCGGCGCCTACTTTGCGTCGTCATTCTATGCCGATCCCGCTGCAACCGCCTTCGACTACGACTTCTTCAACGCTCAGGAGGAGTGCAACGCCGAGTACAGCTGCGCTGCCATGATTCCCGTGAGCCGCATTCGGGAGCTTCAGTGGGGATTACACTGTGGGGGATAACGGGATAACTTCAGGAGTGGATGAGGTTGACTTCATGCTAGAATTTTTGAGATGAGTAGGACAAGTCTTCAGTATCCGGTGATACATGTCTTAGAGAACGTTCGGACGGGTGCTAATTTCTGGAGCTTGTAAGGCATGACTTCAGTGGCTGATAAGGCATGACTTCAGTGGCTGATAAGGCATGACTTCAGTGGCTGATAAGGCATGACTTCAGTGGCTGATAAGGCATGACTTCAGTGGCTGATAAGGCATGACTTCAGTACCTGATAAGGCATGACTTCAGTACCTGATAAGGCATGACTTCAGGATCTGATAAGGCATGACTTCAGGATCTGATAAGGCATGACTTCAGGAGCTGATAAGGCATGACTTCAGGAGCTGATAAGGCATGACTTCAGGAGCTGATAAGGCATGACTTCAGTGGCTGATAAGGCATGACTTCAGTACCTGATAAGGCATGACTTCAGTACCTGATAAGGCATGACTTCAGTAGCCGATAAGGCATGACTTCAGTAGCCGATAAGGCATGACTTCAGTACCTGATAAGGCAGGACTTCAATAGCCGATAAGGCATGACTTCAGTACCTGATAAGGCAGGACTTCAGTACCTGATAAGGCAGGACTTCAGTACCTGATAAGGCAGGACTTCAGTAGCCGATAAGGCAAGACTTCAGGAGAGATTTCAGAGCAACCATCCAGACGACCTCGGGTTATGAAGGCATGACCTTCGGCAGTGAAAGTCAATCAATTTCTTGCGCCTCTGCGGGAATTTTTCTGCTTTGAATCCATGCAGGCAGGTTTTTTCAATAAGAAGATCGCGTTAATTTGAGCATACCAAACCCAGCGTCGCCGATCTCTACTCTGCATCCCCCCTCCCAGTGCCGGGAGCAATGCTTTCCCAAGCTCCACGGTTGCAGGCGGAATCAATAAGACTGCACAGTGCAGTGCACCGAATCGCGACGGCGGCAAAGGTGTGAGGGAAAACAGCTTTGCGCGAGGACTTGAAAGGGATGAGGCTTGGGATGGCGTCAACATAGCTGGCTAGGGGAAAAATGAGGAATGAAGACTTTGTGTTGTCAGTCTGCTGGTTGGTTTGCAATACGATCCACAGTTATAAGTTTGCATGGTATTGTTGCATTAGTAGGCCTTCATTATAGCATCTATTCTCCTGATCTTTATCATGGAATCCAGTCTCCCGATCTTCATCATGGGATCTGGTCTAACAATCTTTATAATGGAATACAGTGCCCCAATCTTTATCATGTGATCCAGTCTAACAATAATCATCGTGGGATTCAGGCTCCTGATCTTCATCATGGGATCTAGTCTCCCAATCTTCATCATGGGATCCAGTGCCCCAATCTCTATCATGGGATCTAGTCTCCCAATCTTCATCATGGGATCCAGTGCCCCAATCTCTATCATGGGATCTAGTCTCCCAATCTTCATCATGGGATCTGGTCTAACAATCTTTATAATGGAATACAGTGCCCCAATCTTTATCATGTGATCCAGTCTAACAATAATCATCGTGGGATTCAGGCTCCTGATCTTCATCATGGGATCTAGTCTCCCAATCTTCATCATGGGATCCAGTGCCCCAATCTCTATCATGGGATCTAGTCTCCCAATCTTCATCATGGGATCCAGTGCCCCAATCTCTATCATGGGATCTAGTCTCCCAATCTTCATCATGGGATCCAGTGCCCCAATCTCTATCATGGGATCTAGTCTCCCAATCTTCATCATGGGATCCAGTGCCCCAATCTTTATCATGGGATCTAGTCTCCCAATCTTTATCATGGGATCTAGTCTCCCAATCTTCATCATGGGATCCAGTGCCCCAATCTTCATCATGGGATCCAGTCTCCCAATCTTCATCATGGGATCCAGTGCCCCAATCTTTATAATGGGATCCAGTCTAACAATACTCATCATGGGATCCAGTCTCCCAATCTTCATCATGGGATCCAGTCTCAAGATCTTCATCATGGGATCCAGTCTCCCAATCTTCATCATGGGATCTAGTCTCCCGTTCTTCATCATGGGATCCAGTGCCCCAATCTTTATAATGGGATCCAGTCTAACAATACTCATCATGGGATCCAGTCTCCCAATCTTCATCATGGGATCTAGTCTGAAGGTCATCATAGGACACATTAATCGCGGAATCAAGCTTCATCCCTTCTCCTGACCCCTCACCCCCATTCGCCCCGCAGCTCCCCACGCCGCAGCTGTCGCCCCTGTCAGCGCACTCAGGCAGCACGTCCTGTTCCCCGGATTCGCCGACAGCAGCTGGCATGGGTCACCGGCAGAGCGTCAGCGCGTCCTCGGCTGTGCGTAGCAGCCTGAACCTGCTGCACCAGAGTCACCAGCCAGCTTATCACGTCCATCAGCAGCAGCAGCAGCAGCAGATGTCAATCAACTGCACAGATCCAATTAGCGATCTAGCCAGCCAATTGTACTACGAGTCGACTAGCCTGTGCTGCCAGCAGCAGCAGCAGCAGCATCCGCCGCATCAGCAGGCGCTTCTAGCAGCAGCAGCAGCAGGAGGCAACGCCTGCGGTCACGACGAAGGCCTACTGGATCTGGACTTCATCATTGATCATTCGGATATTACGCAGCATCAGCAGCATCAGCATCCTCAACAGCCGCAGCAGCAGCATAGCAATGGCACTACAACAGACGCGGAGATCGTACTAGCCAGCGGCAGCCTGAGCCACCAGGTGCCCATAGTGTACAGCAGCGTCGCCGAAGTCCAGTGTCATCAGCTTCATCAGCAGCAGCTTCATCAGCAGCAGCAGCAGCATCTGGTCAAGTCAGAGCCGCTGCCAAGCGTCAGCACGCTGTTCCACCACGACGCGGCCACCCTGAGTCCGCCAGCGACGCCGTGCCAGCAGCAGCAGCAGCAGCAGCAGCTGGGATTCCCCGGCTACCAGAAAACCGGGACGGATCACTGCAGCCTGCTCGACTATCTGAACTCGCCAAAGACAATTGTTGCAGACTCTGCTTCTAGCGTCAACGCCGTCGTCGTTCCATCGGCTTCTCCCGGCGTTGTTTCTGCTTCAACAACTTTGACGAAATCCAAGCAGAACCTGTCGAGAGCGGGCAAAGCTAGACGGAGCCACCAGCAGCAGCAGCAGCAGCAGCAGCAGCAGCAAAAACGCGGCAAACCTCCTGGATCTGGCAGACGCAACGGCGTCCACGCCTGCCCGGAGCTGGGCTGCAGCAAGGCCTACAGCAAGAGCTCCCACCTGAAGGCGCACATGCGGACGCACACGGGGGAGAAGCCGTACAACTGCGGCTGGCTGGGCTGCGGGTGGCGATTCGCCAGGTCGGACGAGCTGACGAGGCACTACCGGAAGCACACGGGTGACCGGCCCTTCCAGTGCGAGATCTGCAAGCGGGCGTTCAGCCGGTCCGACCACCTGTCGTTGCACATGAAGAAGCACCAGTGAGGAAAGGACAAATTCCCTCCCGTTTCCCTATTCTTCCCCTAAACCCCCCTCCCCCAAAATCCCAAGCGTCGCTATCTGTCGGACCCCGGAGCGCGTCAATCTAGTTGCTTAGCGGATCATTTTACTGTGTTGTGATTATTATTGCTAACTAATACCTTAGCCGGGTCCTCCTTGTGTGCCCAATTAGCCTCGGATTAGTTTTAGAGCCCTGAGTGTACAAGACAAAGGTAAGTTACCAAATTATGTGGGCAGTTTGGCTGTCCTCGGAGTCTTTGTTAATTTTTATACTCGCATTCCATTTGTGTCAGCTTCTCATTGATTTATTTCTGTCGTGTTTTTTCGGCTGATGAAATGGATTGAATTGAGAAGACAGGGAGTGCCATTTTTATTGGATTACCGAAGATATTTTATCCGCAGGAGATTTGTTTAATGAAGAGATGGTTTTATCCGCTTTTTTAAAGGCACATTTGAACTCAAGGCACAATTGTTTTACTGTAGGTCAGTACAATTTCAGTGCAGCTTAGATAACCTCTCGAATTAGAATGTCACATCATTTGTTGCATTCACCGCAGATTGCTTGACTTGCTGCATCAATTTTTGTTTCACTAAAAAACGGAAAAAAAGTATTTTCTGTTCCCATTTGTAGGAGGTCTTTCGGCTTAAAATCTGCAGGGGATTAACTTTGGCTGGCCTTAAACTGTCGTGGGAAGGGAATCCCAATACCAGAGGGTACATTGCTCGAGAACATCATCTAAAAATACCGCTCTGTTTATAATACTGAATATTTTAACAAATTCGAAAAATATTTAACAAGTGAATCTGATGCTGATAAGAAAGTCTTCATCAAAACCAAATGCTACATTCTGAATAATCACATTTCTTTGGGGATCCATACATCCCCGGATATTCACTATTTGTAAAGTTATCTAAAAAATAATTACGAAATACCGATTCTAGAGGCATCCCTACCCTACATCGCTGGGGAATCCCGATTCTAAGGGGATCCCCACATCACTCGGGAGTCCCGATTCTAAGAGGATCCACGCATCACCGGGGAGTTCCGATTCTAAAGGGATTCCCGCATCATTGGGGAATCCCGATTCTAAAGGGATTCCCGCATCATTGGGGAATCCCGATTCTAAAGGGATTCCCGCATCATTGGGGAATCCCGATTCTAAAGGGATTCCCGCATCATTGGGGAATCCCGATTCTAAAGGGATTCCCGCATCATTGGGGAATCCCGATTCTAAAGGGATTCCCGCATCATTGGGGAATCCCGATTCTAAAGGGATTCCCGCATCATTGGGGAATCCCGATTCTAAAGGGATTCCCGAATCATTGGGGAATCCCGATTCTAAGAAAATCCCCACATCACTAGGAAATCCCAATTCTAAGGGTATCCCTGCATAACCGGGGAACTTGATTCTAAGGAAAATTTTGATGTCACGAAACGAATTGATACTCTTGTGAATTTTTCTCTATTCGTTATGTTGTATGCCCCTGAAAACGTTTATGTTCACGTGCGTCATCTGCACCGAGTAAAAGCGAAAATTTGCACTAGAAACTCTCTCGAGCTCTCTCTCTCTGCATTCACTGAAAATGCGCCTAGTTTTTTGTACAGAATTACAGTTGTTGTTTACACATTAATTTACAAAGTTATGCTTTGCTCCCAAAATGACTCAAATGGTTCCCAAGCAGATTCCGTGTGTAAAGCTAGAAAGAAGTAAAAAAACACAACAAACCTACTAAAACTAGAATGCTTAAAAGTGTTTGTCATAGCCTTGTTTGAGACCAATATATCAGACCCCTATTTTATCGGAGGCGCGGTTTGCTTCTTAAGTAAACTATTATGAACTATTAATACTATCAGAGTTAATTTGAGTTGGTATGTAAATGTAAATTTCTGGAAAGATTAATTTTGTTTAATTTTCTGCTTTTACTTTGTTCACTTTTATCTGTCTAGTTTTTTTCCTAGTCATTAAAATCAGAATTTTTGCAGCAGTTATTTATATTTGACATTCAATAGCTGTTGTAATTCGTAACTTACTTTGTTATTGTTTAAATGTGTTTGATTTAGAAAGCAACATTTTTTGGCAAAACTGGTGATTCTGCACTTACGAGTGCACTCAGAGAAGAACTGGCAACTAAATATTACTGGAAATTTCTGTTGAAAGAAGGAGAGTCAGTTTCATTCAAATGCAAAATATTTTGTTATAATTATCTAATGGTATAAATTTTTTTCCTGCGTGTTACGTAAATATAATGAATGCATATTATTAACTGATTGGTTGAAACTTGAAACAAACGTTTAATTAATGCATAGCATTCACTTTGATCAGTTCATTCGCTTCTTTGGCAAAAAAATTAGAAATTCTTGCAAGCCAGTCTGCAAATCTCTTAATTTTCTCTTCAATATGACCTTATTACATCATAATGCGCAGATACCGATTTGAACATCATAATATTAAGGTAGAGCTACTAAAGAAGGATTGTACAAAAACTATTTGCGCCAAGACAGATCGACTCTAGTTGGCGCCCAGACAGATCGACTATAGTTGGCGCCAAGACAGATAGACTATTGTTGACGCCAAGACAGATAGACTATAGTTGGCGCCAAGACAGATAGACTATTGTTGACGCCAAGACAGATCGACTATAGTTGGCGCCAAGACAGATCGACTATAGTTGGCGCCAAGACAGATAGACTATAGTTGGCGCCAAGACAGATAGACTATAGTTGGCGCCAAGACAAATAGACTATTGTTGACGCCAAGACAGATCGACTATAGTTGGCGCCAAGACAGATCGACTATAGTTGGCGCCAAGACAGATAGACTATAGTTGGCGCCAAGACAGATAGACTATAGTTGGCGCCAAGACAGATAGACTATTGTTGACGCCAAGACAGATCGACTATAGTTGGCGCCAAGACAGATCGACTATAGTTGGCGCCAAGACAGATAGACTATAGTTGGCGCCAAGACACATAGACTATAGTTGGTGCCAAGACAGATCGACTCTAGTTGGCGCCAAGACAGATCGACTCTAGTTGGCGCCAAGACAGATCGACTCTAGTTGGCGCCAAGACAGATCGACTATAGTTGGCGCCAAGACAGATCGACTATAGTTGGCGCCAAGACAGATCGACTATAGTTGGCGCCCAGACAGATCGACTATAGTTGGCGCCAAGACAGATCGACTATAGTTGGCGCCAAGACAGATAGACTATAGTTGGCGCCAAGACACATAGACTATAGTTGGCTCCAAGACAGATCGACAATAGTTGGCGCCAAGACAGATCGACTATAGTTGGCGCCAAGACAGATCGACTATAGTTGGCGCCAAGACAGATAGACTATAGTTGGCGCCAAGACAGATCGACTATAGTTGGCGCCAAGACAGATCGACTATAGTTGGTGCCAAGACAGATCGACTATAGTTGGCGCCAAGACAGATCGACTATAGTTGGCGCCAAGACACATAGACAATAGTTGGCGCCAAGACAGATCGACAATAGTTGGCGCCAAGACAGATAGACTATAGTTGGCGCCAAGACACATAGACAATAGTTGGTGCCAAGACAGATCGACTATAGTTGGTGCCAAGACAGATCGACTATAGTTGGCGCCAAGACAGATCGACTATAGTTGGCGCCAAGACAGATCGACTATAGTTGGCGCCAAGACACATAGACGCCAAGACAGATCGACTATAGTTGGCGCCAAGACACATAGACTATAGTTGGCGCCAAGACAGATAGACTATAGTTGGTGCCAAGACAGATCGACTATAGTTGGCGCCAAGACACATAGACTATAGTTGGCGCCAAGACAGATAGACTATAGTTGGTGCCAAGACAGATCGACTATAGTTGGCCCAAGAAACAATTCTATGACACTAAGACGCGAGAAAAAAACGAGAAAAAATGCAAATACGTGAGTAGTGAAACGTGAGTGATTTTTTAATCAACACTTATGGTTGCGAACCATCAAAAAATGTATTTCACCATTGTGAGCGCAGATGTCTCTTTGAAAACGTCGGTCAAAGATAGGTGGATAAAAAAGAGCCTTTGTGGCAATTCCCACGCAAGCATTCCGTGCGAGCTAGGTAGCTAGCGAATATGTTAATCTATTTGTCTGATCTTCTCGCATCGAAGATACTGACGGATAAGATGGGAATCTCGACAGTTGTCAATCAGTTTGTTGGCACAAATGGAAGAATAAAAAATTTTGTTTGTTGTCGAACGCTAAGCCAGTTAGCGTGACTTCAGCTCAGATATGGTCAAATTCTTCTCTCTTCTTTTACTTAGCTTATAGTTGCTTTGTCAGTGTTGATGCAATATGATAAAGCTAATCGATCCTCTCTACGTTTTCTTCAATGAGAAACAATGTACATCGTGTTCCGCTTCCTAGCCGCAGTTCTTATCGATCCAATCTGGATGGAAGTACAATGAGAAACAATGTACATTTGATTTCTCGTCCTAGCCGCAGTTCTTATCGATCCAACCTGGATGGAAGTACAATGAGAAACAATGTACATTTGATTTCTCGTCCTAGCCGCAGTTCTTATCGATCCAACCTGGATGGAAGTACAATGAGAAACAATGTAGATTGGATTTCTCGTCCTAGCCGCAGTTCTTATCGATCCAACCTGGATGGAAGTACAATGAGAAACAATGTACATTGGATTTCTCGTCCTAGCCGCAGTTCTTATCGATCCAACCTGGATGGAAGTACAATGAGAAACAATGTAGATTGGATTTCTCGTCCTAGCCGCAGTTCTTATCGATCCAACCTGGATGGAAGTACAATGAGAAACAATGTAGATTGGATTTCTCGTCCTAGCCGCAGTTCTTATCGATCCAACCTGGATGGAAGTACAATGAGAAACAATGTAGATTGGATCTCTCCTCCTAGCCGCAGTTCTTATTAATTTAATTTTAAGCTTCCGTCGAAATAGAAAAATATAAATGCACTTCCATTCCAGAGTCCGCAACAAAAACAAAAACATTCTGTTAAGAATGCGTTGGGTAATGGGAAAATATTTTGCAACCTATCCTTAAATTCCTTATTGAGCAGAGCAGAATCACTGCATGTGAATAATTCTGCCTCTAAGAAGCATTTAAACTGTGATAGCACAAACCTTTGTCTAGTGAAGCCCACACCATGCTTACCAGCCTTTACGCGCTTCTAAAGAAATTTTGTTGCCAAATTTAGTAACCTAAACTAGCTCTTCGGTGCCCCCCCCCAGGGGGGCGCAGACAGGCATTTTAAATCACTCATGTACTCAACGGAAATCTCCCTAAGCTGCTAGAAAATCTCCGCAGCAAAAATGCTTTTTGAGAGCAGTCAAAAAATCTTCCCCCAGCCGTAAGTAAAAAACCCCGCCAGCAGTTAGAAAATCCCCTAATCAAATAGAAACTTTCCCCGGGCAGTTGAAAATCCCCTAAGCAGACCGAAAAGCCCCCAGAGAATAAAAATCTTCGGTTAAAAAATACCCCCCACAGACAGAGAATTCCCCAACCAGACAAAGAATCCCAAGGAGAAAAAAATCTCATGATCAGTTGGAAAATCTACCTGAGGCAGTTAGAAAAACTTCTCATGCAGTTAAAAAACTCATGGAGCATTTAGAAAACCCCCCTCTAGCATTCCGAAATCACCCAAGCAGTTAGAAATCCCCCGATAAAATAGAAAATTTTCCTAACAGTAAGAAATCCCCTAAGCAGACCGAAAATTTCCATGAGCAGCTAGAATATCCCCATCAAGCAGTTAGAAAATCTACCCGAGGCAGTTAGAAAAACTCCTCATGCAGTTAAAAATCTCCCGGACCATTTAGAAAATCCCCCTAAAGCAGTCCGAAAGCACCCAAGCAGTTAGAAATCCCCTAATCAGACAGAAAAGTTCCTCAAGCAGTTAGAAAATCTCCAAGCAGACTGAAAATCTTCCTGAGCAGTTAGAAAATCTCCTTAAAGCAGTCCAAAATCACACAAGCAGCTAACATTTTTTTTCGAGCAGCCGAAAAATCTTCCTCCAGGATAAGGTAGAAAACCCACGAACAGAAAAAATCCCCCCAGCAGTTAGAAAATCCCTTTTGAGAAGTCGGAAATTCCAATCAAATAGAAACTTTCCTCGAGCAGTCAGAAATCCCCTAAACAGAAAAAAGCTTTTGCTATAGCAGTCAGGTTGAAAGCCCCTCAAGCAGACGGAAAAATCCCCCCCAGAAGTTAGAAAATCCCCTTCTAGGAGTCAGAAATTCCCCAATCAAAGAGAAAATTCCCTGAGCAGTCAGAAATCCCCCCAATTAAACATAAAATTCCCCAAGCAGACTACCCGAAAATTTATAAAATCCCCTTTCAGCAGTAAGAAGATATCCTCGAAGCAGACAGAAAACCTCCCTTAGCAATTAGAAAATCTTCCCGAACAGACAGAAAATACCCGTCGAGCAGTCAGACATCGCCTAAGTAGTTAAAAAGTCCTCTTCGAGCAATTAGAAAATCTTCCCAAGCAAGCAGAAAATCTCCCCGAGCATTTAGAAAGACCCTTCGAGCAGTCAAAAATCCCCCAAGAAGTAAAAAAGTCCAGTTCGGGCAGTCAGAAATCCCCAAATCAGGTAGAAAATATTCCGGAGCTGTTAGAAATCACCCAAGCAGACAAAAAAGTTTCCGGGCAGTAAAAAATCTCCCAGAGCAGTTAGCTACCTAGCAGTTAAAAATCCCTAAGTCAAACAAAAAGTTCCCCAAGCAAAAAAAATCGCCCAAGCAGTTAGGAAATTCCCCTTGCGGCAGTCTCACAAATCCACCAATCCGATAGAAAATCACACCGAGCAGTTATAAAATCTCCTTGAGCAGACAGAAAATCCCTGAAGCAGACAGAAAATCTCACTGTGCAATTAGAGAATCTTCCCAAAAAGTTTGACAATACCTTTAAAGCAGTCAGGAATCTCCTAAGCAGTTAAAAAGTCCCTTTCGAACTGTTAGAAATCCCCCACTCACATAGAAAATTTCCCCGAGCATTAAGAAATCGAAGAGGTAGAGAATCTCCCAGGCAGACCGAAAATTTCCTCCCCTTGAGCATTTAGAAAATTTTCTTCGAGCAGTCAGAAATTCCCAAGTAGACAGAAAAGTTCCCTAGCAGTTAGAAAATCTCCCAAGCAGTTAAAAAGAATTTGCCAGCAGTCAGAACTCCTCCCCGAGAAGTTAAAAATCCCCCAGGCAGTTAGAAAATCTCCTTCAAGCAGTCTCAGAAATCCAGCAATCAGAAAGAAAATCACACGCGAGCAGTTACAAAGTCTTCCTGAGCCGATAGAAAATCCCCCAAGCAGACAGAAAATCTCCCCAAGCAATTCGAAAATCTTCCCAAGCAGTGTGACAATACCCTTTGAGCAGTCAAAAATCTCCCAAACAGTTAGAAAGTGCCGTTCGAGCTGTTCCCCAATCACAATCCCCAGTCACAAAGATAATTTCCCCAAACAGCAACAAATCCCTAAGCAAACAGAAAAATCTCAATAGGAGGTACAAAATCTTCCAGAGAAAGAAAAATCCCCCCGAGTAAGGTCGAAAATCCACTAAGCTGACAGAAAAACCTCCACGAGCATTTAGAAAATCCTCTTTGATCAGTCAGAAATTCTCCAAGCTGTTCCCTTCGAGCAGCTCGAAATCCCCTTCGAGCAGTAAAAAATCTCCTAATCAGATAAAAAAATTCTCAGAGCAGTTAGAAATCCCCCCGAGCAGTAAGAATATCTCTTTAAACAGTTGGAAAACTTCCGAACAGTAAGAAAATAGCTTCGAGCAGTTAGAAATCCCCTGATTAGATAGAAAATTACCCCGAGCAGTTTCAAATCCACAAAGCCGACAGAAAAGTTCCCCAAGCAGTTAAAAAATCTTTCGAGAAGTAAGAAAATCTCCCCCAACGGTTGGAAACCTCCCAGCAGTCAGAAATCCCCGCAATGAGATAGAAATCTCCCTAAACATAAAAAATCCTCAAAGCAGACAGAAAATCTCCCCGAGCAGTCTGAAATCCCGCAAGCAGACAGAAAATTTCTCCGAGCAGACTAAAATCCCCAAAGCAGTTACAAAATCCCTTTTGAGAAGTCAGAAATTCCCAAATCAAGTTGAAACTTCCCCCGAGCAGTCTGAAATCCCCCAAGCAGACAGAAAGTATCCCCGAGCAGTCTGAAATCTCCCCAGCGGGTGGAAAAGTTCCCCAAGCAGTTAGAAAGTCCCCTTCGAGCAGTTTAGAAAATCTCCCCGAGCAGTTAAAAAGTCGCCTTCGCGCAGTAAGAAATCCCCCAAGCATACAGCGAATTTCCCCGAGCAGTCTGAAACCCCAAGCAGACAAAAATCTCTTTCGAGCAGTTAAAAATCCCCCAGCAGTTGGAAATTCCCCTTCGGGCCGTTAGAAATCCACAATCAGATAGAAAATGTCCCCAAACAGTTATAAATCTCCCAAGCAGACAGAAAAGCTCCCCGAGCATGTAGAAAATCCCCATAAGAAGGCAGAAAGTACCCATCGAGCAGTCAAGAAATCCCCTAGCAGTAAAAAAGTTCCCTTGAAACACTTAGAAATCTTCAAATCAGTTAGAAAATTTTCCCGAGCAGTTAGACATTCCCTAATCAGTTAGAAAATTTCCCCGAGAAGTTTGAAATCCCCCAATCAGATAGACAATCTCCCCGAGCATTCAGAAAATCCTCTTCTAGCGGTTGGAAAAACTTCCCGATGCAGTAAGAAAACCTCCTTGAGCAGTAAAAAAGTATCTAGGAAATCCCTAAAAGTGTAGAAAAATGTTCCCGAGCTTGTAGGAAAATCACTACAGCAGATAAAAAATCCCGCGAGCAGGTAGGAAGTCGCTATTATAACGCCTTATCTAAGACACATGCGCTTTAAGAAAATTAAGCTAATCACAATTTAAGATTTGGCAGGCTATCAGACTTACCGATCAGTATCGTGCTCGAAGAAGACCTCTTAAACAGCTTTTGCTTCTTTGAAAAGTTTTCTCAATCTAACAGGGCCACAAAAACTAACATTCTTTACTTACTGACTCGAGACATGATTGGCAAATTCACTGCAGAACGGCCCACGGCTACTTTAAATAAAAATATTTCGCTCAAGCATTCACACTTTGAAGCCAATTTATTGAATTTTGGCTCTCCAGCTGGGCGAGAAATAATCAATCGCTAATAAAATGTACACAGACCGCTTGAGCAGTTTTTCTATTGCCCTTGTGCACAACCATTAAGCTAGGCCTGGGGCAGTGTACTCTAGCTAGGTGAGAAAATTTATATTCTCTTCTTACCGGCGCGACAATTTAGCTAAACTTGGAGCATTGTACTCTAGCTTTATGACGCAACCTTTTAAATAAAAAATTAGACAGTGCAGAGTTTGAGAATTATTGGCCCGCGAATTTTAACTCAGCACAAAACTTTATGACGCAATCTAAAATAAATCATCATTCTGACAGTGCCGAGTTTGACCTTTGTTGGCCTCGCATTGAAAGCATAGGAAAAACTCGTTTTTCGAATATTTAATCCCCTTCCACTTCGAGCAGAGCTTGCAAACTTTCACGGTCTCATCTTCAAAGAATTTGCAACCTTTTGGCGAAAATTTGATCAAAATCGGTTGAGCCGTTCGAGCTCTACATCGTTACGAAGAAAGCTGCCACAGACAGACACACACACACACATTAGACATTTAGTATAGTAGACTAGCTCTTCGGTGCCCCCCCCCAGGGGGGCGCAGACAGGCATTTTAAATCACTCATTTACTCAACGGAAATCTCCCTAAGCTGCTAGAAAATCTCTGCAGCAAAATTAAAGTCTCCCTAGAAGCATAATATCCTTCCGTGCATTCAGAAAATCTACTGAAAGTCTCCCCGAGCAATTAGCCAATTGCCCCAAGCACTTTAAAAAAAAATCTCCCAAACAGCTAGATAATCTTTCCGAGCAGCTGGAAAATTTTTGGAGAGCAGTCAAAAAATCTTCCCCCAGCAGTAAAGTAAAGCCCCGCCAGAAGTCAGAAAATCCCCCAATCAAATAGAAACTTTCCCCGGGCAGTTAAAAATCCCCTAAGCAGACCGAAAAGCCCCCACAGTAGAAAAATCTTCGGGTAAAAAATACCCCCACAGACAGAGAATTCCCCAACCAGACAAAGAATCCCAGGAAGAAAAAAGTCTCATGATCAGTTGGAAATTCTACCCAAGGCAGTTGAAAAATCTTCCGGAGCATTTAGGAAATCCCCTTTAAGCAGTTGGAAAATCTACCTGAGGCAGTTGGAAAAACTTATCATGCAGTTAAAAAACTCATGGAGCATTTAGAAAACCTCCTTCGAGCAGTCCGAAATCACCAAAGCAGTTAGAAATCCCCCGATAAGATAGAAAATTTGTCCTAACAGTAAGAAATCCCCTAAGCAGACAGAAAATTCCATGAGCAGCTAGAATATCCCCATCCAGCAGTTAGAAAATCTATCCGAGGCAGTTAGAAAAACTCCTCATGCAGTTAAAAATCTCCCCGACCATTTAGAAAATCCCCCTCCAGCAGTCCGAAAACACCCAAGCAGTTAGAAATTCCCTAATCAGACAGAAAAGTTCCTCGAGCAGTTAGAAAATCCCCAAGCAGACTAAAAATCTCCCTGAGCAGTTAGAAAATCTCCTTCAAGCAGTGCAAAATCACCCAAGCAGCTAAAAAGTTTTTCAAGCAGCCGAAAAATCTTCCTCCAGGATGAGGTAGAAAACCCACGAGCAGAAAAAATCCCACAAGCAGTTAGAAAATCCCTTTTGAGAAGTCGGAAATTCCAATCAAATAGAAACTTTCTTCGAGCAGTCAGAAATCCCCTAAACATAGAAAAAAGTTTTGTGAGCAGTCGGAAAATCTTTCCCCAGCAGTCAGGTAGAAAGCCCCTCAAGCAGACGGAAACCCCCCCCGCAGTTAGAAAATCCACTTCTAGGAGTCAGAAATCCCCCAAGTAAACAAAAAATTCCCAAAGCAGACTACTCGAACATTTATAAAATCCCCCAAGTAAACAGAAAATTCCCCAAGCAGACTACTCGAACATTTATAAAATCCCCTTTCAGCACTTAGAAGAAATCCCCCAAGCAGACAGAAAACCTCCCTAAGCAATTAGAAAATCTTCCCGAACAGACAAAAAATACCGTTCGAGCAGTCAGACACTACCCAAGTAGTTAAAAAGTCCTCTTCGAGCAGTTAGAAAATCTTCCAGGAGCATTTACAAAGACCCTTCGAGCAGACAAAAATCCCCTAAGAAGTAGAAAAGTCCAGTTCGGGCAGTCAGAAATCCCCCAAGAAAACAGAAAATTCCTCAAGCAGACTACCCGAACATTTATGAAATCCCCTTTGAGCAGTAAGAAGATATCCTCGAAGCAGACAGAAAACCTCTCTTAGCATTAGATTTGATATTAGATTAGATTAGAAAACCTTCCCAAGCAGATAAAAAATACCCTTCGAGCAGTCAGACATCGCCTAAGTAGTTAAAAAGTCCTCTTCGAGCTGTTAGAAAATCTTCCCAAGCAAGCAGAAAATCTTGCTGAGCATTTAGAAAGACCCTTCGAGCAGTCGAAAATCCCCCAAGAAGTAAAAAAGTCCAGTTCGGGCAGTCAGAAATCCCCAAATCAGGTGGAAAATATTCCGGAGCTGTTAGAAATCCCCCAAGCAGACAAAAAAGTTCCCGGGCAGTAAAAAATCTCCCAGAGCAGTTAGAAAAAATTCCCTAGCAGTTAAGAAATCCCCCTGCAGCATTAAAAAATCCCCAAGTCAACCAAAAAATTCCCCGAGCAGAAAAAATTCGCCCAAACAGTTAGGAAATTCCCCTGCAGCGTTCTCAGAAATCCACCAATCCGATAGAAAATCACACCGAGCAATTATACAATCTCCTTGAGCAGACAGAAAATCCCCCAAGCAGACAGAAAATCTCACTGAGCAATTAGAGAATCTTCCCGAAAAGTTTGAAAATACCTTTAAAGCAGTCAGGAATCTCCTAAGCAGTTAGAAAGTCCCTTTCGAACTGTTAGAAACCCCCCACTCACATAGAAAATTTCCCCGAGCAGTAAGAAATCGAAGAGGTAGAAAATCTCCCAGGCAGAAGGAAAATGTCCCCCCGAGCATTTAGAAAATTTTCTTCGAGCAGTCAGAAATTCCCAAGTAGACAGAAAAGTTCCCTAGCAGTTAGAAAATCTCCCAAGCAGTTAGGAAAGTGCCGTTCGAGCTGTTAAAAATCCCCAGTCACAAAGATAATTTCCCAAAACAGCAAGAAATCCCTAAGCAAACAGAAAAATCTCAATAGGAGGTACAAAATCTCCCAAGCCGAAAAATCTCCCCCGAGTAAGTTACGAAAATCCACTAAGCTGACAGAAAAAACTCCACGAGCATTTAGAAAATCCTCTTTGATCAGTCAGAAATTCCTCCAAGCTGTTCCCTTCGAGCAGCTCGAAGTCCCCGTCGAGCAGTCCCAATAAGATAAAAAAATTTCTCAGAGCAGTTAGAAATCTTCCCGAGCAGTAAGAATATCTCCTTAAACAGTTGGAAAACTTCCGAACAGTAAGAAAATAGCTTCGAGCAGTTAGAAATCCCCTGATTAGATAGAAAATTACCCCAAGCAGTTACAAATCCACAAAGCTAACAGAAAAGTTCCCCAAGCAGTTAAAAAATTTTCGAGCAGTGAGAAAATCTCCCCCAACGGTTGGAAACCTAGCAGTCAGAAATCCCCGCAATCTCCCTATCCCGATCGATAGAAATCTCCCTAAACAGATAAAAAATCATCAAAGCAGACAGAAAATCCCCCGGGCCATTTAGAAAATCCCCCTCGAGCAGTCCGAAAAACAACCAAGCAGTTAGAAATCCCCTAATCAGATAGAAAAGTTCATCGAGCAGTTAGAAAGTCTCCCTGAGCAGTTAGAAAATCTCCATCAAGCAGTTGGAAAACCTCCCAGCAGTCGAAAATCCCCGGAATCAGATAAAAATCTCCCTAAACAGATAAAAATCCTCAAAACAGACAGAAAATCTCCAGGGCATTTTGAAACTCTTTTCGGGCAGTTAGAAATCCCTAATCAAATCTAACAGGACTACAAAAACTAACATTCTTTACTTACTGACTCGAGACATGATTGGCAAATTCACTGCAGAACGGCCCACGGCTACTTAAATAAAAATATTTCGCTCAAGCATCCACACTTTGAAGCCAATTTATTCAATGTTGGCTCTCCAGCTGGGCGAGAAATAATCAATCGCTAATAAAATGTACACAGATCGCTTGAGCAGTTTTTCTATTGCCCTTGTGCAAAACCATTAAGCTAGGGCTGGGGCAGTGTACTCTAGCTAGGTGAGAAAATTTATATTCTCTTCTTACCGGCGCGATAATTTAGGTAAACTTGGAGCAGTGTACTCTAGCTTTATGACGCAGCCTTTTCAAATAAAAATTAGACAGTGCAGAGTTAGAGAATTATTGGCCCGCGAATTTTAACTGAGCACAAAACTTTATGACGCAATCTAAAATAAAATCATCATTCTGACAGTGCCGACTTTGACCTTTGTTGGCCTCGCATTGAAAGCATAGGAAAAACTCGTTTTTCGAATATTTAATCCCTTTCCACTTGGAGCAGAGCTTGCAAACTTTCACGGTCTCATCCTTGAAGAATTTGCAACCTTTTGGCGAAAATTTGATCAAAATCGGTTGAGCCGTTCGAGCTCTACATCGTTGCACACAGACAGACAGACAGACATTAGACATTTAGTATAGTAGAAGATAGCTCTTCGGTGCCCCCAGGGGGCGCAGACAGGCATTTTAAATCACTCATGTACTCAACGGAAATCTCCCTAAATCTCCAAGAGTCGTTAGAAAATCTTCGAAGCAGTTAGAAACTCTGCCAAGTTTTTTCCAAATTCCCCTGAGCATCTTGGAAATCCCTACAAGGCTAGAAAATGTCTCCTCGAGATTGTAGAAAATTAACTACAGCAGATAAAAGTCCTGCGAGCAGGTAGAAAATCACCCATTATAGCGCCTTATAACAAACACACGCGCTATAAGAAAATTAAACTCGGGCAGAAAATTTCCCCGAGCAGTTAAATCCCCAAGCCAAAAGATTAGTTCCCTGAGCACTTAAAAATCTTTCTGAAATCTCTAAAAATACATTTTTAGTTGAATAACCTCCAAGCGGACAGAAAATCTCCCTGAGCGATTGAAAAGTCTCCCCAATCAGTTAGTACATTTCCCCGAGCAGTTAGAAATCCCCCAAGCACATAGAAAATCTCTCCGAGCAGCAAGAAAATTCCCATTGAGCATTTAAAAAATCTTCCCGAGCAATTATAAAATCTTCCTAAACATTTAGAAAATCCTTTTTAGCAGTTAAAACTCCCCAAAATATTTCAAAATTCCATTTCGTGCATTCAGAATTCCCCTAATCAAAAATAAAATTAGCTCGAGCAGTTAGAAAATCTTCCTAAGCTGACATAAAGTATCTCCGAGCAGTTAAAAAATCCCACAAAGAAGAAAAGAGTGTCTCCCAAATACTTGGAAGATCCCCTTCGAGCAATCAGATGCCCCCCAATCCTGTAGAAAATTTCCCCAAGCAGACAGAAAATCTTCCCAGCAATTGAAAAATCCAACCAAGCAGTTATAAATCCCCAAAGCAGACAGAAAATCTCATTAAGCAGTAAAAAATTTATCCGAGCAGTACAGAAAATCCCCTTTGGGCAGTTTGAAATCCCCTATGCAATAAAAAAACTCCTCGAGTACTTAAAAAATTCCATAAGCAGTTAAAAAAACCTTTAAGCAGGCAGAAAATCTTCCCGAACAGTTAGAAAATCTCCCCAAGCAGTCAGAAAACCTTTTTAAGCAGTTAGAAAATTCCATTCGAGCAGTTAGAAATCTCCCAATCATATAGAAAATTTTGCAGAGTAGTTAAAAGTCACCCATAGCCGATAGAAAATACCTTCGGGAAATTAGAAAGTCTACCCAAGCATTTAGAAGATCCCCTTTGAGCAATTAGCAATTACCAAGCAGTTATTAGAAGGTCGAGTTAGAAATCCCCTAATCAGAAAGAAAAATTCCCCGTGCAGTTAGAAAATCTTCCCGATCAGTTATAAAATCTTCCCGATCAGTTGGAAAATCTTCCCAAACAGTTAGAAAATCTTCCCGACCAGTTAGAAAATTTTCCTGATCAGTTAGACAATCTTCCCGAGCAGTTAGAAAATTTTCCTGATCAGTTAGACAATCTTCCCGATCAGTTAGAAAATCTTCCCGATCAGTTAGAAAATCTTCCCGATCAGTTAGAAAATATTTTTTAAGGAGTAAGAATAAATCCCTTATTCAAAAAATCTACCTGAGGCCATAAGAAAATCCCCAAAGAAGGCAGAAAATCTTCTCGAGCATTTAGAAAATCCCCTTTGAGCAGTCAGAAATCCCTGAGCATCTTGGAAATATCTAAAAAGGTAGAAAATCTCTCCCCGAGCATACAGAAGTCACTACAGCAGATAAAAAATCCTGCGAGCAGGTAGAAAATTGCTATTATAACGCCTTATCAACATGGGCTTTAAGAAAATTAAGCTAATCACAATTTAAGATTTGGCAGGCTATCAGACTTACCGATCAGTATCGTGCTCGACGAAGACCTCTTAAACAGCTTTTGCTTCTTTGAAAAGTTTTCTCAATCTAACAGGCCTACAAAAACTAACATTCTTTACTTACTGACTCGAGACATGATTGGAAAATTCACTGCAGAACGGCCCACGGCTACTTAAAAAAATATTTCGCTCAAGCATCCACACTTTTAAGCCAATTTATTCAATGTTGGCTCTCCAGCTGGGCGAGAAATAATCAATCGCTAATAAAATGTACACAGATCGCTTGAGCAGTTTTTCTATTGCCCTTGTGCACAACCATTAAGCTAGGGCTGGGGCAGTGTACTCTAGCTAGGTGAGAAAATTCATATTCTCTTCTTACCGGCACAAAAATTTTGCTTAACTTGGAGCAGTGTACTCTAGCTTTATGACGCAACTTTTTTAAATCAAAATTTTGACAGTGCAGAGTTTGAGCGTTGTTGGCCGCTCATTTATCACTCTAACTGAGCACAAAACTTTATGACGCAATCTAAAATAAAATCATCATTCTGCCAGTGCCGAGTTTGACCTTTGTTGGCCTCGCATTGAAAGCATAGGAAAAACTCGTTTTTCGAATATTTAATCCCCTTCCACTTGGAGCAGAGCTTGCAAACTTTCACCGTCTCATCCTCGAAAAATTTGCAATCTTTTGGCGCAAATTTGATAAAAATCGGTTGAGCCGTTCGAGCTCTACATCGTTCCACACAGACAGACAGACAGACATTAGACATTTAGTATAGTAGAAGATAGAAGAAGAAAGTAACGTAGGCCTTTTTATTTATGAACTAGTATTTTTAAACTGGCCTACTTAGCAATAGTAGGGTATAAAGCAATTTTAATCCCAAATTAAGGACATGATTGAAGGTCGAGGGTTTGAACTTCAAGAGACAAAAATCTATATAATTTTTCATCCTTTCGGTTTAGAAAAGACTAACCAAAGCAAAAAGAGAACAAAAATTCTGATTAATTGAAATTCAAGTTTCTGTCAATGATTAAATAGTCATTATTGATTAAAAAACAATACTCTAAGAGTGAAAAGTTAAAATTTGATTCAAAGCACAAAAACTTTTATATTACAAGCATAAATTACTGGAAATATTATATCTCGAGCAATTCTCTCCTTAAAAAATGTACAAAATACGATAGACGTGTACAAAAACTACTTGTAAACAATTAAACAGGCGACAAGGTAGGCATCGAGAGCTAGCAGTTAAACAGTAAAAATCGACTCGTACGGCACAATATAACAAACGGAAGAATTGTTTATATAGAAATTGATCTAGCCTGAAATAACAGTTAAATTAGGCGTTGATTTCAATTGAAGCTTTGACACGGCTTGGAACCGGGGGAGAGGTTAACCAATAGTCTAACAAAACTTAATTTGTAATAACTCACAATTCCACTCTATTGCGCGTTAAATTAAAATACAGAATTTGGCTAGCTGAAGGGCAACGTGCAGCGGCATCTTATTAGGTTTAGGGCGGAATAATCAGACATGGTTTTAGGGCGACTCTTGGGGTGAGTTTTAGGGCGACTCTTGGGGTGGGTTTTAGGGCGACTCTTGGGGTGAGTTTTAGGGCGACTCTTGGGGTGAGTTTTAGGGCGACTCTTTGGGTGAGTTTTAGGGCGACTCTTGGGGTGAGTTTTAGGGCGACTCTTGGGGTGAGTTTTAGGGCGACTCTTGGGGTGAGTTTTAGGGCGACTCTTGGGGTGAGTTTTAGGGCGACTCTTGGGGTGGGTTTTAGGGCGACTCTTGGGGTGAGTTTTAGGGTGACTCTTAGGGTGGGTTTTAGGGCGACTCTTGGGGTGAGTTTTAGGGCGACTCTTGGGGTGGGTTTTAGGGCGACTCTTGGGGTGAGTTTTAGGGCGACTCTTGGGGTGAGTTTTAGGGCGACTCTTGGGGTGGGTTTTAGGGCGACTCTTGGGGTGAGTTTTAGGGTGACTCTTAGGGTGGGTTTTAGGGCGACTCTTGGGGTGAGTTTTAGGGCGACTCTTAGGGTGGGTTTTAGGGCGACTCTTGGGGTGAGTTTTAGGGCGACTCTTGGGGTGAGTTTTAGGGCGACTCTTGGGGTGAGTTTTAGGGCGACTCTTGGGGTGAGTTTTAGGGTGACTCTTAGGGTGGGTTTTAGGGCGACTCTTGGGGTGAGTTTTAGGGCGACTCTTGGGGTGGGTTTTAGGGCGACTCTTGGGGTGAGTTTTAGGGTGACTCTTGGGGTGGGTTTTAGGATGGGTTTCAGGGTGGGTTTCAGGGTGGGTTTTAGGGCGACTCTTGGGGTGAGTTTTAGGGCGACTCTTGGGGTGAGTTTTAGGGCGACTCTTGGGGTGAGTTTTAGGGTGACTCTTAGGGTGGGTTTTAGGGCGACTCTTGGGGTGAGTTTTAGGGTGACTCTTAGGGTGGGTTTTAGGGCGACTCTTAGGGTGGGTTTTAGGGCGACTCTTTGGGTGGGTTTTAGGATGGGTTTCAGGGTGGGTTTCAGGGTGGGTTTTAGGGTGGGTTTTAGGGCGACTCTTAGGGTGGGTTTTAGGGCGACTCTTGGGGTGGGTTTTAGGGTGACTCTTGGGGTGGGTTTTAGGGCGACTCTTGGGGTGAGTTTTAGGGCGACTCTTGGGGTGGGTTTTAGGGCGACTCTTGGGGTGGGTTTTAGGGCGACTCTTGGGGTGGGTTTTAGGGCGACTCTTGGGGTGGGTTTTAGGATGGGTTTCAGGGTGGGTTTTAGGGTGGGTTTTAGGGCGACTCTTAGGGTGGGGTTTAGAGCAACTCTTGGGGTGGGTTTTAGGGTGGGTTTTAGGGCTACTCTTGGGGTGGGTTTTAGGGTGGGTTTTAGGGTGGGTTTTAGGGCGACTCTTAGGATGGGTTTTAATGTTTTGGGATCAAAATAAGAATGGATTTATGCATGATTCCAGCATCAGACTTACAAAGTAAACGATAGCGCAATGCCAACTAGTTAGACTAACATCTCAAGGAATGAACCCTAAATAGAGGAGATATTAGTCAGTCTGGGATCAAAACTCGGACAGCCTAACCAGCGGCAAGTTGGCGAAATCGTCGGACGGGAATCTGGCGATGTACTTGAGAATGTGCTGGTCGCAGTGCAGCACGGGCTGGCCTTCGTCCGGCTGCATGATCAGCATGCACTCGTAGGAGAGCGCGCCCTGGCTTGGATTGCCCGACGTTCGGTCGATTATCTTGCGGACTAGCTGGTCTTCGTCTACCTGCCGGTTTTGGTGCGGTGGGTGTTGCATTGGATACGCTGTCTATGCGCTCTTTGTTCAGCTATTCTTTTCTTTCTCTGTGGCCTGTCTTATCCGAGTCTGTCTGCCTGTCTGACCCGTGTCTGTCTGTCTGTCTGTCTGTCTGTCTCACCCGTGTCTGTCTCTGTCTGTCTGTCTCACCCGTGTTTGTCTGTCTCTCTGTCTGTCTGTCTCACCCGTGTCTGTCTCTCTGTCTGTCTGTCTCACCCGTGTCTGTCTGTCTGTCTGTCTGTCTGTCTGCCTGTCTCACCCGTGTCTGTCTCTGTCTGTCTGTCTGTCTGTCTGCCTGTCTCACCCGTGTCTGTCTGTCTGTCTGTCTCACCCGTGTCTGTCTGTCTGTCTCACCCGTGTCTGTCTCTGTCTGTCTGTCTGTCTGTCTGTCTGTCTGTCTGTCTGTCTCACCCGTGTCTGTCTGTCTGTCTGTCTGTCTGTCTGTCTGTCTGTCTGTCTCACCCGTGTCTGTCTGCCTGTCTCCCCCGTGTCTCGCCCTGCGTATCAGCCTGCCTTAACTTTCGCATTTTTTATCCTTAATTAAAAATCTTTATCTTCGTTTTTTATCGACACCATTTGGTACTGTTATTAGTAAAAAAAATAACAGACAAGCTGAATAAGACCCTACAATGCCAAATTAAGTGACCTACACAATAAGAAGATAAACCTAACACTGTCCGAAAGACAATCTCAATCTTTTCTTTACTAAAACACAGAAATACAGCATTGCGTACCGCCCACGCAAGACTAAATAACACAGTAGCTGGTCAAATATAACAGCCGGATGAAACAGAAAAAATGCTTGCTTCTGCGGTTTTTCATAACTTCATTCAGTTAGGTGTACGGGTTGTCACTGCGAGTACATTTGATATCTATCTAACAGTAGGACGTACAGTTGAAATGCGCGCACGCAGTTAAGAAAACGACACAGTTTAGTTAATAAGCAAATTGGCCTAGGTATATTCTTTGGCATACCAGAGCGTGCAGCGAGTGTGTGCAGCTAGTGCGTGCGTATTTTATTCGTTAGTTCCCTATTGTTTTTTTAGTTCATAGCGTAGACACAGAATTCGATCCATTTTAAGTACAATTCTGATCTATTTAATTTTTCGCAGGCTTTTTATTTTAGACTAATTTTATATCTGACATACTTCTCGCTTGCTCTATTTCTCAGACTCATTCTACTTCTCAACCAATCTATTTCTCAGACTCATTCTACTTCTCAACCAATCTATTTCTCAGACTTATTCTACTTCTCAACCAATCTATTTCTCAGACTTATTCTACTTCTCAACCACTCTATTTCTCAGACTCATTCTACTTCTCAACCAATCTATTTCTCAGACTTATTCTACTTCTCAACCACTCTATTTCTCAGACTCATTCTACTTCTCAACCAATCTATTTCTCAGACTTATTCTACTTCTCAACCAATCTATTTCTCAGACTTATTCTACTTCTCAACCACTCTATTTATCAGACTTATTGTACTTCTCAACCACTCTATTTCTTAGACTCAGTCTGCTTCTCAACCAATCAATTTCTCAGACTCATTCTACTTCTCAACCAATCTATTTCTCAGACTTTTTCTACTTCTCAACCACTCTATTTCTCAGACTCAGTCTACTTCTCAACCAATCTATTTCTCAGACTCATTCTACTTCTCAACCAATCTATTTCTCAGACTTATTCTACTTCTCAACCAATCTATTTCTCGGACTTATTCTACTTCTCAACCAATCTATTTCTCAGACTTATTCTACTTCTCAACCAATCTATTTCTCAGACTTATTCTACTTCTCAACCAATCTATTTCTCAGACTTATTCTACTTCTCAACCAATCTATTTCTCAGACTCATTCTACTTCTCAACCACTCTATTTCTCAGACTTATTCTACTTCTCAACCACTCTATTTCTTAGACTCAGTCTGCTTCTCAACCAATCAATTTCTCAGACTCATTCTACTTCTCAACCAATCTATTTCCCAGACTTTTTCTACTTCTCAACCACTCTATTTCTCAGACTCAGTCTACTTCTCAACCAATCTATTTCTCAGACTCATTCTACTTCTCAACCAATCTATTTCTCAGACTTATTCTACTTCTCAACCAATCTATTTCTCAGACTTATTCTACTTCTCAACCAATCTATTTCCCAGACTCAGTCTACTTCTCAACCAATCTATTTCTCAGACTCATTCTACTTCTCAACCAATCTATTTCTCAGACTTATTCTACTTCTCAACCAATCTATTTCTCAGACTCATCTTACTTCTCAACCAATCTATTTCTCAGACTCATTCTACTTCTCAACCAATCTATTTCTCAGACTTATTCTACTTCTCAACCACTCTATTTCTCAGACTCAGTCTACTTCTCAACCAATCTATTTCTCAGACTCAGTCTACTTGTCAATCAATCTATTTCCCAGACTAATTTTACTTCTCAACCACTCTATTTCTCAGACTTATTCTACTTCTCAACCAATCTATTTCTCAGACTCATTCTACTTCTCAACCAATCTATTTCTCAGACTTATTCTACTTCTCAACCACTCTATTTCTCAGACTCAGTCTACTTCTCAACCAATCTATTTCTCAGACTCAGTCTACTTGTCAATCAATCTATTTCTCAGACTTATTCTACTTCTCAACCAATCAATTTCTCAGACTCAGTCTACTTCTCAACCACTCTATTTCTCAGACTTATTCTACTTCTCAACCACTCTATTTCTCAGACTCATTCTACTTCTCAACCACTCTATTTCTCAGACTCATTCTACTTCTCAACCACTCTATTTCTCAGACTCATTCTACTTCTCAACCAATCTATTTCTCAGACTCATTCTACTTCTCAACCAATCTATTTCTCAGACTCATTCTACTTCTCAACCAATCTATTTCTCAGACTTATTCTACTTCTCAACCACTCTATTTCTCAGACTCAGTCTACTTCTCAACCAATCTATTTCTCAGACTCAGTCTACTTGTCAATCAATCTATTTCCCAGACTAATTTTACTTCTCAACCACTCTATTTCTCAGACTTATTCTACTTCTCAACCAATCTATTTCTCAGACTCATTCTACTTCTCAACCAATCTATTTCTCAGACTTATTCTACTTCTCAACCACTCTATTTCTCAGACTCAGTCTACTTCTCAACCAATCTATTTCTCAGACTCAGTCTACTTGTCAATCAATCTATTTCTCAGACTTATTCTACTTCTCAACCAATCAATTTCTCAGACTCAGTCTACTTCTCAACCACTCTATTTCTCAGACTTATTCTACTTCTCAACCACTCTATTTCTCAGACTCATTCTACTTCTCAACCACTCTATTTCTCAGACTCATTCTACTTCTCAACCACTCTATTCCTCAGACTTATTCTACTTCTCAACCAATCAATTTCTCAGACTCATTCTACTTCTCAATCAATCTATTTCCCAGAGTAATTGTACTTCTCTACCAATCTATATCTCTTACTCTACTTACTAATCAATATTTTTTGTCTTGCAAATTTTATTTTTAACCGTTATTATTTATTAGCATATTCTACTTAAAACCGTTCTATTTCTCTTGTCCACCCCTTTAACAAGTCATTAACAATCCTCTCACCTTGATCATCTTGACCCTGTGCTGATGGCACAGAGAAATCACGCAGCTGAAAAAAGCTCTCCGGTTTGTGTCCGACCAGAGATTCTCGGGCAGCACGCAGAAGAGGCAGTTGGTTGAACTGCAGAGGATAGAAAAATAAATTGTTAGGATTAAATCCTAGTTAAACAACTAACTTAAAATTAAAATCCAAATTTGTAGAAAAAACTTTAACCTTTTCTCCAGAGTTTCAACCACAGACTTGAAGCCAGCCAGCAGCCTGCCCTCTGTATTAGCCCGGGCAAGGCACTCCTGCATGCTGGCGTTCACCAGGTTCGGCGCCGTCACGTCGTCTGAGACCATCGAACTGGGGGGATGCAGAGATGGGGAATCTCTTGCTTGTCATGGCGTGTTCGTCTGGCTGATGTGTCTCATAGTCTCACCATTATCTCAGTGTCAATCTCACTGATGTGTCTCACAGTCTCACCATTATCTCAGTGTCAATCTCACTGATGTTTCTCACAGTCTCACCATTATCTCAGTGTCAATCTCACTGATGTGTCTCACAGTCTCACTATTATCTCAGTGTCAATCTCACTGATGTGTCTCACAGTCTCACCATTATCTCAGTGTCAATCTCACTGATGTGTCTCACAGTCTCACTATTATCTCAGTGTCAATCTCACTGATGTGTCTCATAGTCTCACCATTATCTTAGTGTCAATCTCACTGATGTGTCTCATAGTCTCACCATTATCTCAGTGTCAGTCTCACTGATGTGTCTCATACTCTCTCCATTATCTCAGTGTCAATCTCACTGATGTGTCTCACAGTCTCACCATTATCTCAGTGTCAATCTCACTGATGTGTCTCATAGTCTCACCATTATCTTAGTGTCAATCTCACTGATGTGTCTCACAGTCTCACTATTATCCCAGTGTCAATCTCACTGATGTGTCTCATACTCTCTCCATTATCTCAGTGTCAATCTCACTGATGTGTCTCACAGTCTCACTATTATCTCAGTGTCAATCTCACTGATGTGTCTCACAGTCTCACCATTATCTCAGTGTCAATCTCACTGATGTGTCTCACAGTCTCACTATTATCTCAGTGTCAATCTCACTGATGTGTCTCATAGTCTCACCATTATCTTAGTGTCAATCTCACTGATGTGTCTCATAGTCTCACCATTATCTCAGTGTCAGTCTCACTGATGTGTCTCATACTCTCTCCATTATCTCAGTGTCAATCTCACTGATGTGTCTCACAGTCTCACCATTATCTCAGTGTCAATCTCACTGATGTGTCTCATAGTCTCACCATTATCTCAGTGTCAATCTCACTGATGTGTCTCACAGTCTCACCATTATCTCAGTGTCAATCTCACTGATGTGTCTCATAGTCTCACCATTATCTCAGTGTCAATCTCAATGATGTGTCTCATAGTCTCACTATTATCTCAGTGTCAATCTCACTGATGTGTCTCATAGTCTCACTATTATCTCAGTGTCAATCTCACTGATGTGTCTCATAGTCTCACTATTATCTCAGTGTCAGTCTCACTGATGTGTCTCATACTCTCTCCATTATCTCAGTGTCAATCTCACTGATGTGTCTCACAGTCTCACCATTATCTCAATGTCAGTCTCACTGATGTGTCTCATACTCTGTCCATTATCTCAGTGTCAATCTCACTGATGTGTCTCACAGTCTCGCCATTATCTCAGTGTCAATCTCACTGATGTGTCTCACAGTCTCACCATTATCTCGGTGTCAATCTCACTGATGTGTCTCACAGTCTCACTATTATCCCAGTGTCAATCTCACTGATGTGTCTCATAGTCTCACCATTATCTCAGTGTCAATCTCACTGATGTGTCTCACAGTCTCACTATTATCCCAGTGTCAATCTCACTGATGTGTCTCACAGTCTCACCATTATCTCAGTGTCAATCTCACTCGAAGCAGTCAGGTACTTTCTAAAGACTTTTTACAAATCAATCCAAATGACTCACCTGGACCCATAGCGACTAATTAGCGAGTCCAAGTCTGATATGCTGCCGTTGGTAGCCTGCTGATGACCGCTCCAGGCCGCCATCTCCACCGTGAGCTTCGCTAACTTCAGTCCAACAATGAGCAGCAGCCGCCAGTATGGCACTGGACTGGTTAGTTAGTAGTGGGCCCTCGCCGTTAAAACCTGGGGCCCCAAAGACTTGGTTACAGGACTGCTTTACGGCGACAACGCTCTCTGGGCTGCAAAATATATTTGATGAAGCTTTTAGTGCGTAAGCTTTACAATATAAAAACGATTTTCTTTGCGCTTTTGCTTGCTTTCTTGTTAAGTGTGCAACTGCTAGGCTCAGTTTTCCGCCTTAAAAGGTCCTGGAAATTTCGCCGGTTTGACACACGCTGGCCAAAAGAGAATTCCTCGCACACAGCTGGCTTATTTAAACTCGTACAGACTAAATCGAACACTCTTACCCCCCGTGGATTTCCCGTGGGTTTTCCCGGCAGAGTAGCAATGTATGTACACGTGTTTAGTGTACATTTGGAAAAACTTCTCTAACCCCTAAACCCCTAACCCCGTGGCCGATGCTTGAACTGAGAAGGAAAAAGAGGGTTTTTCCTCCAGGGCCTGGGGTGGCCTAAATCACCAGTGCCTAGGCAACAAATGAAAACAGAAAATATTAAGATTTTCATACAACCTCCTGTGTGCTAATTCCTTATTACGAGGAATTACTAACAATTTCCAAATTTGCCCCAGGCCTTATCACTATACCTTATGCCCTATGAGATATTGATCAATTTACCGCTATTACTATTAGTATCAACAGCAAATTGTAGAAAGAAAAAAACACAAGGTAATTATCGAAAAAGCCACTTTTACAGTTTCATTAATTATCATTGCTGATTAACTACATGTCGGTCAAATGATGCGAGAATGATTGACAAATAATTATGGCACGGCAGCGGCGGTGCCACAACATCGCGGGTGGCGACTTTTTTTTCAACTTTATAAGTTCGTACGAGAATTTAGTTAAATACTACTGTACGAATTATTGTTCCACACTAAAATATAATAAGAAATAAGAAATAAATGGAGACAGAAAGTAAACAATGTGTTATTTCACATTATAACAAGCTTACAGTTCTACTTATTAAATGATATTATTAAAAAACGGTTTAGTCCTTAAAATGATAAATTTAATTAGTTATCGGATTAGTTAATGGCATTATAATTGGAAATTTTAGGAATACTATAAAATTGGGATTTTTTGTTCGTAGCGTAAATTAGGATATTTATCGCGGGATTTGGGACAACTTAAATGGGACTGTTTAGTCCTAGCAATCGTAAGATTTTTTTGTCCTAACATTAAAGGCATGAGTTTTCTCCCTAAAATGAGTTATCCCAAAAGCAATAGAGCAGTGCGTGGCAGCTGCAACAAATAGATTAGATGATTATTTTATCATTATTTATTAAATACAACAGTATGTTCAAATTAAACGCATTCGGGCATTTTGGGACAAAGATGGGGATTTCAACGATCCTAAAAAGGGAAATTAGAAAAAAAGCAGCGACTTGAAGCTTCAGCCTCGCTCCATCATCGGGCTCTCCAAAACACAAGCAATCAAGCAACGACAACAACAATAGAATAGGATCAAGCCAATAAGTCTCATTGCTAATTGATCGGTCAATCAGCTTCAACGTTAACGACGTCCCCGCCTGTCCCTGTCTCGATCGCGGCTTCGACTTCGGCTGGTGCGCCGTCTGCCGGTGGCGGCGGGCAGGTTGAGCCGCGTGTAGCGCCGCTGGCCGCCGGCTGGCTCAGCCGCGTCGGCCGCCTCCTTGGATTGGCGTCGCCGGTTCGAGTCGCGAGTTTTCACCTGGGTGCGAATTAGGGGATTAGCGATTTAATGGGATCAATAGGGATTACCGAACGACTAATTTAAATTTCTAATTACGTGATAGTCTTGATAAAGACGTGTCGACAATTACGATTTATGCATAAAAGGACAAAGACCTGTCATAAATCAGCATTAGAATTTAGACATACTGGAACAAAAACCTGTCATCCATTTGGATTAGGATTAATACTTAAAGGGATAAAGACCTGCCATCCATTTGGATCAGGATTAATAGATAAATGGACAAAGACCTGTCATCCATTTGGATTAGGATTAATACTTAAAGGGATAAAGACCTGTCATCCATTTGGATCAGGATTAATAGATAAATGGACAAAGACCTGTCATCCATTTGGATTAGGATTAATACATAAATGGACAAAGACCTGTCATCCGTTTGGATTATGATCAATACATTAAGGGACAAATACCTGCCATCCATTTGGATTAGGATTTATACATTAAAAGGGACAAAGACCTGTCGACAATTGGGATTAGGATTTATACATGAAAGGATAAAGACCTGTCGTCATTTGTCCATGGATAAAGGCTTAAGTCCTATTTAGTAATAAAAAAACTTGCAGATTTTTAATGCATCTAGCGGCAAAAAAAATAATTTTTTTGTCACGCTCTATCTCCTTAAAGATGACGCATCGCACGCACACAGAAAAAAAGAGCAGCAGGATATTTTAGGAACTGACGCTACACGGAATCAACATCATCATTATCATAATGACGATAGACATTTGGACAGAGAAATTTAAGGTGCCTGGATTTAACAATATATCAAATACAGCAGCAGCTAGCAAATGGACCCTAGGCGAACATAGCTTGTCAATCCAGGGTCCAAGAAAACCGGCAGCGTTTAAGCGGACTTTCATAAAGAGATTTGATAAAAAAGAATCGTTGACGCATACGTAGAATAACAATGATCACGAGTTAGCCTCGTGTTCATTGCCCCCAACCAATAGCATTTAAATGCACTAGCCCCATAATTCGTAATTCGCCGTTAAATTACAAGGGCCCACAGTCCAGGGTCGCCGTCTAAAAGATAAATTTAGAAAACACGCCCTAATTGTCACGTTATTTTAGGATGACTCAATGAGAGTCCTAAGTACCGTGTCAGTAATAAATCATGAGATAACAAAAAGTTTATCTTAAAAAATTCGAATTATGAAATAATAATTATAGCTTGCCAATCAAGAATCCCGTGACCTAACTTTAGAATGTTTACCACAAAATCCACACGAAGGAACTTTGACCCTATTGGCGCAATATGTTATAAGAAAACAATATAAACAATAACATATGATAATTTTCTAAACAGGCTACTTACTAACCAGTAGTCTAAACGCATAAGTAGCAAATAAAACGAAACTTAACTAACCTGTTCATCAGTCAGCGGCATCCAATAGATGAAGGGAGTTGTGCAGGTCTTTCGAAACAGCTGGTCAAGCAGGGTGGCGGGCGCCGGGTCTTCTGGATTATAATAAAAAAAGGGACAATAAATGAATGAAAGTGAAAGTTAAACTATAAGCTAAAGCAAAATCTGCAGGATGGCTGCAGGCACTTTGACGCTTGAAGCGACATCGTCCCACAATCAGCGACTGGGCATGACTGTCCATTGCGCTGACTCCTGAAGCGCGTTCAGTCACACTAAATACGGTATGCAGGCATAGACACACACACACAGGCCGGCACCCAGTCACGCACTCACATAGGGTGTACAAGCGACGGTTCCAGGAATGTACACTCTCCATGCCTTGGGGGGTTGCCCTCATGGGCGTAAATTGCGCAACTGGCCCATAGCCCAACCAATTCGTGCACAAGGCCCCAAATTAATGTGACCCTGCACACGAAACCGCGCTAGGGAAAATAGCCAACCTACAAGGCGGGGTCGAACCTGGGACCACTGGCACACAAGGCAGACGCGCTAGACCGCAAGACTCACTTTCCGCTGCCCGCGCATCCTCTTTCTTGTCGCCGACCGATTTAGACGAGGATCTACGACGTCGGCGTTGTCGAGCGTTGGCATCGGCCTCGACCTCCTCGCTGCTGCTGTCCTCAATTTCAACAACGTGAACTTCTTCTTCTTCTTGTTTGCCTTCTTTTTCTTGGCCGGACTCGCTGTCCAAGGCATCGTCGCCGAGTTTGGAGGCGCGCAGCAGCCGCCTGGGCACCGGCTGACCCGTGTCGCCGTGCCGCCTGGCCCAGTCCAGCTCCAGCCGGCTGGCAAAGTCCACTTTCAACGCCCGGGAATTGTGCCTCGGCCAGCGACAATTGTCCAGAGCGGCTCGAACTTTCTTAGCCTCATCAATCGAATTAAACTCGGCGTAGCAGCGCGTTTTGATGCGATCCAGCCAGATGGGGTCTGGCGGGTTGTCGTTAGCAGCCGCTGCTTCGTCCTTGGCTTTTCCTTTCTCGTTATTATCCTTGTCAGCGGACGATTTCGCCACCGACTGTTCCACTGAGGCCGCCGATTCCGCTGTTGTGTCGACAAATTTTAGCTGACCAAATCGGCTTAACAGCTCGCGCAGTTGCTGGGGCGTGAAAGGTCTGACTAGGCCTGTGACCTTCAGCACCTGTTGGGGCGTGGGGAAGATTGCCCAGTGAGAGTCGCCTCCATACTGAGAAGATTGCCCAGTGAGAATCGCCTCCATACTGAGAAGATTGCCCAGTGAGAGTCGCCTCCATACTGAGAAGATTGCCCAGTGAGAGTCGCCTCCATACTGAGAAGATTGCCCAGTGAGAGTCGCCTTCATACTGAGAAGATTGCCCAGTGAGAATCGCCTCCAACACTGAGAGGATTGCCCAGTGAGAATCGCCTCCATACTGAGAAGATTGCCCAGTGAGAATCGCCTCCAACACTGAGAGAATTGCCCAGTGAGAATCGCCTCCAACACTGAGAAGATTGCCCAGTGAGAATCGCCTCCAACACTGAGAGAATTGCCCAGTGAGAGTCGCCTCCATACTGAGATGATTGCCCAGTGGCCACTCACTTCAGTCTCCTTATTCTCGGACTCTCTGGCCGGCCCCACTCTGATAGGCTCGTCAACTTGATAATCGACCACTTTAGTCCGACGAATCACTTGACGCTTAGGCGAAGGCGACCTGGAGCTAGACAGATCTCGCTGTAGTCGGCGATTTACTTCGTGAACTTCGCCCTCCTCTAAATCGCCGCTTGTATTGTTAGCCTCGTGATTATCGCCGTTGGTTGCTAGGGACGCTGCGGCGTTGGCGACCGTCTCTGAGTCGCCAGTTGATCGGCGAAGCTGAAGACGGGCTTTGAGCTCGGCTCGACATTCGGGTAGAAGTTTCTGCACGAGATCAGAGGCGTTAGATTAAAAATAAATATAAAAAAATACAATTTAAAAGACGGAAAACCCTAATCATGAAACCTTGTAATGTGAGAAATAGGCAACCCCGAATTTGAGGATCTAGAAGGGTAGCACGCCTGAATTTGAGGATCTAGAAGGGTACACGCCTGAATTTGAGGATCTAGAAGGGTAGAACGCCTGAATTTGAGGATCTAGAGGGGTAGCACCCCTGAATTTGAGGATCTAGAAGGGTACACGCCTGAATTTGAGGATCTAGAAGGGTAGAACGCCTGAATTTGAGGATCTAGAGGGGTAGCACCCCTGAATTTGAGGATCTAGAAGGGTAGCACGCCTGAATTTGAGGATCTAGAAGGGTAGAACGCCTGAATTTGAGGATCTAGAGGGGTAGCACCCCTGAATTTGAGGATCTAGAAGGGTACACGCCTGAATTTGAGGATCTAGAAGGGTAGAACGCCTGAATTTGAGGATCTAGAGGGGTAGCACCCCTGAATTTGAGGATCTAGAAGGGTAGCACCCCTTTATTTAAGGATCTAGAAGGGTAGCACCCCTGAATTTGAGGATCTAGAAGGGTAGCACCCCTTTATTTGAGGATCTAGAAGGGTAGCATCCCTGAATTTGAGGGTCTAGAAAGATAGCACCCCTGAATTTGAGGATCTATAGGGGTAGCATCCATGAATTTGAGGATCTATAGGGGTAGCACCCATGAATTTGAGGATCTAGAAGGGTAGCACGCCTGAATTTGAGGATCTAGAAAGGTAGCACCCCTTTATTTAAGGATCTAGAGGGGTAGCACCCCTGAATTTGAGGATCTAAAGGGGTAGCACCCCTTTATTTAAGGATCTAGAAGGGTAGCACCCCTTTATTTAAGGATCTAGAGGGGTAGCACCCCTGAATTTGAGGATCTAAAGGGGTAGCACCCCTTTATTTAAGGATCTAGAAGGGTAGCACCCCTGAATTTGAGGATCTAGAAGGGTAGCACCCATGAATTTGAGGATCTAGAAGGGTAGCAGCCCTGAATTTGAGGATCTAGAAGGGTAGCACGCCTGAATTTGAGGATCTAGAAGGGTAGCACGCCTGAATTAGAGGATCTAGAAGGGTAGCACCCCTGAATTTGAGGATCTAGAAGGGTAGCACCCCTGAATTTGAGGATCTGGAAGGGTAGCACCCATGAATTTGAGGATATAGAAGGGTAGCACCCCATTATTTGAGGATCTGGGAGGTGGCGCCGCACGATTCGAGGATCTAGAAGGCTGGCGCTTCAATCGCAGGATTTTAATGGATGTAAACTCGCGTAAATATTCACTTACATCCAACACTTTAGATGTGATCATTGGGAGAGGCGCTGCAGCAGTCGCAGTAGCGCTCGCATTAGCAGCAACAACGGCTCCATTGGTCTGCTGCTCGGTTCGTTTCTTTAATCCCCAGGCGGATCTGCGTTGGCGCGGCTTTCGCTGTCGAATTTCTGCTGATGAAAGAAGGTAGAAAGACCTTTAATATACATTTCAGGGTGTTGAACCGAAAGTACATTTATAGGTGAGAGTGACTGTACTGTAGTGAGGTGTGAAAGACTTTAAGTACATTGAATGGTGACACAAGTTACGCACATGAGGGGTTAGAAAAACAGTAAATGCGTTAAGAGATGGAACAGCCTTATAAGTACATTGATAAGAACGGTGCGTACATTGTGAAAAGAGGTAAGCCGACAGAGAAGGGGCAGGCTTGCAAATGTACATTAATGTACAGGGAACAGTGGATTTAAAAGTGCGTACGTACGGTACGTTGATAGAGAAAATGGACGATAAAAAATATTTATTAAATGTATTTTTATTTCTCACCTGCAGTTTCCACCTTTTTTGCTGGCGGCTCACCATCGTCATCATCGTCTTTATCTCTAGCGGCGGGATCTTCCGTTTTAATCAGATCATCAGACTCGGCATCAGTTTGTCGAGATGATTTCGCTGTTGCAGACTTTGCCCCACTGGCAGCAGTTGTAGAGCGCTTCTCGCCTCTGGCCGATTTGCCCTGGATGTTAAAATTTCGTAGCTAAAAATGATCTAATAAAATTTTAGATAGAGAAGACAAAAAATTGCTTACAACAAGTACAGCTGAAGAAGACATTGAGTTCACAAAGCAGTTATATAATTTATGAAGAGAACTTATGCGCAGTGTTCAGTTAGTTAAATACGTTCCAAAGCAAGTTGGACAAGCTTATCAACATAAGAATGAGCCAAATTAATTTAACCATAGACAAAACATCAGCGATCAATGTACATTTGAAAGAATGATAAGGCATAGCTTGACATAAACAGTAAGTCAAGGATCATTAGCTAATGTACAAGGATTGTACACGAGCAAATTATAGGATTGACTGGCTTGTCAGCGCCTCATGGATGACTGGCTGAAGATCCAGGATCTGCGTCACCGTGCCGCGATGGGGCCGAAACCTGTTATGCTCAGTTCGCAGATTTTGATCAAACAGGGATAACTGTATGCTATTCGATTCGGGCTTGCTCGAAATAGCGACGATGTGGGGCTGTAGTCCTAGTCCATTCCTTGGGCGCGCCTTCGTACAAAAGCCCGCATCACATGATGGGGATAGGCACTTCGTCCGGACAGCAACTTTCCTGACGGCAGGACCTTCTCCGCCTTCTCGTGAGTTATTTTGCTCCATCGTTCGTGTAGTCGTCTTGCTTATCAAAATCACTAACCAAATCAGGTTAGCGATTTTACAAATTAATATTTAGAGAATAAAAAAATCTCACCTCCTTGGCAGTGACCCGACCCTTCGAACTGGTCAGCTCATCGTCCGACATATCGGCGTGAATGTCGAGATTGTCCGCGGCTTCCCCGCGTTTCTCGCCAGCTTCCTCTTCATTCTCGTCGGAGTAGACTAATTGTTCGTGATCGACGGCATCGACGGCTACATTTTTAATAGCCTGATTGTCTGGCGATGCGGCCGTGTGAAACGATGCCCCGGTGCTGTTGGGACTCAATGCCGAGGCGGCGGCGGCTGCGGCTGCCACAGCGCCGCTGTCATCTTCGTCACTGGCACAGAAAGAAGACTGCGGAACGAAAAAAAATTATTAGGAAAATCAACAAAAAAGTTTAAGAACTAGCATTTGAAAATAATAATAAACTTAGTGACTTAGAAACATTACAGTTTTTACTCTGGAATCTAGTGAAATTAAAAAATTATCAAATATATATGCATTTAAAGAAGCAATTCCAGCATACTTACAAACTTATATTATATTATATTTACTTTTTTTAAATTTGATAACAAGGTATTTTTAGCTGAAATATAGCCTATTATTGCTATTTACATTAAAAAACATTGGTTCAGATCTGCTAGCATATTTTCAAAATTGCACTAGATGCTATCAATTGAAATGACTATTGCAATAGAACTTGGCTTATCATACTATTTGTTCTATTTGCATGGATAATCCTAAGTTAACTTATAGACCATATAATCAGAAAGGCAACAATCTGCAAAAATATTTTTGGAGGATAATTAGTATACCATTTTTATTGCTATCTGAAGAAGATGAACAAGTATTAGATTTACATTGTACTGAAGGTATTTTTTAATATCTTATAAATACCTTTATTTATATTAAAAGGCTATATAGGGATTTGCTAATCCTTGTCAAAATATTAAATCTAGCCTATAACTTTTAGTATAAGTATACAGCTTTATAATAGTGTATTAAAAGATAAAGCATGTATCCATTTTTACTCTATGACAATTTTCAAAATAAAATCTAACTTTAAATATGAGCACAATTTGTGTTACTAATGTATTGCTAAAAAAATACCATGCCATGGTTTATTTGTTATAATTGAATATTGCTTGCAAATATTTTAAACCAAGGAACCACTATAAATATAAGCAAAATCTGTGGGGAATAGCAACTTTCCAGATAGCACCAACTTAGAGAAATAAAGAGCTAATAACTGTTTTGTATTTTAGAGTTAATTTTAGAGTAGCTGTTACTAAGAGTGGCAAGATATATATTACTCAGACCACTGCTAAGACCATTTTTAAGACAATTATGCAAATGAAATGTGCCAGGCCCTACTAATTTACTTGTTTTTGCCCCTTAAGTTTCTAAGAAATAATAATAATTTGTATTCCTGCCAACATTTTGTTTTAATAAAGTGCATAATTTTTGTTTTAAGAGTGGCAAAAATAAATGTCTGAATTTATAACCATTTTTGGTTGACTATAAATATACACATTTGGGAGAGGAAAAAAACCTCAAGTGAGTGCCTGTGTGGACCCTTGAACAATCTTTGATGAGAAATAGCTCAGAAAATTGCAAGAGCAGACTTTAAGAGTTAGATATTCATAGGGAAATAAAGCCTGCAATAGCAGTGGTTACTGTTTGGATTGAGACCTAAAACAAATAGGAGAATTGCAGTAAGGATAATTAGGAAGTGCCTGCATTAGCAGAGAAAAAGTAGAGTAATTGATAGATTCTACCTAAGAGTTAGAAATACCCTATTGGAGAAAGGTAGACATAGAATTTAGGCTGTGACCCTCTAATCAGGGAACACTTGTTTTCAGACTAGGTAGGCTGCTTGGCCCAGTAAAGTTGCTACCTAGAATGCTACCTGAATGAATGAGTAAAGAGAATTTTCTAAGAAACAGGGCTATCTAATAGGATTGTTTAGAAATAGAAGAAGCCCTAGTACAACTTTTGTGTGAGTAATAAAAATAATAAAAGAGCCCTACAACAGAAATAATAAGACAGATAATAAGAAACAGATCATAGAAGCCATGACCCCCTGATCTAGGGAATATCCTGAAATAATAGACTACTTGGAAAGAGACTAATACACTAGACCTACCAAATATATATTAGAATAAATAGCCACATAACCAGTATGCTACCAAACTTAAGATTTATAAAATATGCTTTTATTGGCACACTGATTTATGTTGCAACTGATTATGGGAGCAGAGCGAACATTAATGGCAATGATAAGTATCAAACATTGAAGTTATTTCAATTTTTGCACAAATTGAAATAAAAATCAAATGGAGTGAAATGCAGATTTCCTCCATTGCCATCTACATTCAACTCCCCTTTTCTTCCCTTATCCCCTTTCACTTCTGTTTTTCCCTCCTGTCTACCATAGTCCTTTCTTTCCCACTGTACATATTAATAAGAGCTAATGAGAACAGAAGAATTAAAGAAGGATAAAGCTCAGAGTCAGAGTATTTCTAAATTTGCAATATTAATTTTAATGAAGTGCTTGTTTGTTATGATATGATAAATTTATTGAATTGATTGATACATGCAGAAATTCAAATCCTAGGATTAAGTCATCTTTGATAGCAATTATTCTCCTCTTCCCTAGGTTTTCTTTCTCAATTCTTTCAAGGACCACTAGAAGTCACTTTTGTTAATAGGACACTAAACTCTAAAAAATTGAAGGTTGAAAATATACTAAATAGGTTTGAGCCATAGAAAAAAAACTGTAGAATTTTGTCAGTATAAAATTGCCAATTATTTGGAGTGTAGTATCCTATTGCTAGTACTTGAATTCTTTTTGCCTAGCTTCTTGTTTTTTGGATAGTACAAAGAGCATTTACTTGTATTTTCGCCATGGACAACCAACTAACATGAGGGAGAGTCTTGAATAAGAAAGCTATTTGGATGGTCAAAATTGCTAGCCTCAAATTAGCTAACTTTTGTTGCTATAGATATTTAGTAAAAAATGGAAATGCTTAACTTTGAATAGGAAGGAGGCAAAAATTTTCAAATGTCTTAGGAGAGTCCCTAGCTGAATTTTTAAGACAGATCAAATGGTGCACCTTAGTCAGGAAGGTGGCACAGTATGAACCAACAAATTTTTTCTCTCCCAAAATTGTGCACCTTGCACCAATACAAAAACCCTGTGTACTTACTTGGAACAAAAGTTTGAAGGACCAAAAAAGGTCCTGCAAACCATTTTTTTTCCTCAAAATATTCAAAAATTAGTAGTGTTCCGCCATCATGACAGTTACAGTTATGGCATATGACGAGAGCAGCACTTTTGTAGCCATATTTTTCATTATGGCTACTTATGGAAATTTTTTGCTAACAGTTACAGTTATGGATTACGGACTTTTTTAGGATTAGCCATAATCATTTTTCCGTCATGGAAAATTTTTTCTACACCTGTTAAAATTCGCAAAAATGAATATTTTAATTGCTTCTAAAGAGAGTTTTGTTTAAATCAGCTTTTTGTAGGAAGTTAAAAAATTGTAACCCTAAATTCAAATTGAACTTTGATATATACCATAAGGACACCTTAAGTAGACTACTTTACCCACCCAAGGACACCTTGTACCTATCTTGTAGTTTAAAGTAAAACAATTTACAAGTACATAAGTAAAACCATCATAATTCTCAGAAAATTTGAACAGATTTGTTGTAATAATTTTTTGATATCAATAAATATATAGAGTTCATAGACATAATACAAATAAAAACAAGTGTATGATATGAAATTGATATATATAGTGTCATAACTCAACTCAAAGTCATATAGATTGTGAAATGTAAAAAAATTAATATTCAAAAGCAATTATAGCAAAAGATGATAGTAAAATTAAAATAATTATAAAATAAAAATAACAGTGGTAGAGCATTAAAACTGATTATTTCGGTTATTTTGTACAAACTAGATCAATTTGTTATAGTACGGTTATGGTTATGGCAAATTATGGTGATTTTGGGCTATAATTATGGGTCATGATAGTTACAGTGATTACCCATTGATTACAGTTACAGTTACAGTTGCAGAGATTGACGGCAGTGGAACACTACAAATTAGCCACATTTCTACCTTTTTCCTACCTTATATTGACAATTTCTCCAATTCTATTACTGATTTTGCACCACATTGTGTGCCAATATGTGCCAAGACCCTTTGTCTGTACCACGCTTATGCACCATTATGCACTGTTGTGTGCCATTGTATATTATTATGCTCCATTGTGCACCGTTATATACAAAAATATATATTTGTGCTGGAATTTACCAACCAAACTGCTACCTTCCTGACTATGGATGGTGCAAATCCTAGAAAAATGGTTCAATAATGGCAAAGTTAAGAGGTGGATTTTCCCCATTGAATTTCCTATCATCTAACCTAGATTACAAGTCTATAAACTTACTATGCTTTGCTCTACTCAAAATTATTAAGATGATTGGATTATAAATTATAAGAATATAGGATGTACTACAATTTTGGTGATAGATAGAATTTTAAGATTTCATAAATAAGCCCTAGGAAAATTTGTTCATATCAATGAATCTAAAAATTGATTTTTAGTTCTATGTTTGTTAATTTACTTATTTATTCTATTTGTGATAACCAAAGGATAAGTTAGCTTGATTTACTTTAATAGGATAGAGAAAATAGATAGATAGGGCCTATAGCTACTGATAAATTTTGGACTCATCAAGCCATTTCTAATACTTAGCTAGCCTATAAAATATACATTTAAGTAAGTTGCAACTAGGTAGCAAGACTATCACATGACATCTTAGCCATAAACCAAATGCAACTGCCTTTGGTTTATGGCTATGATATCATGTGATAGCCTTCCATGGCTTTGACCATCACCTAGCCTATAAATGACTTACTGTAGCCCACAAAACAGCATAAGCAAAAAATTGAAACCTTGATTTATTAATTTAATGCTCTCACATTATTACAAAAAATTCAAATGGCTTAATTTTCAATTAGTACCTAAGGTAGGGAAATACTACTTTGACACAATTAGGCCTAAATCTGTCATTTTTTACTTTTGTATTTGTATCTAATAATATCTATGCTATTTCATACAATATAAGGTGCACAATCCGCGCAGGCGCAGGTATGAATGCTCATAAAGATTAGTAATTATTATCCATATGCTAACGAATCTTCAGGTGCAGAAACAGCAGATAAGACAGATTTCCGACAATTTGTTACATTTAGAAAAAGTCCAAATAAATTTTCACAATAGCAAATCAAGGACAATAAATTAATAAATCGTCATGCATTAATTTCGGAAATTATCAAGTTAAATATTTTTGTAAGCTTTTTAACAAAAGTATGTTGTCTTTTGCTTCTTAAAGACTTTTGGGGCATTTAACTACGCGATGTCCTTAACAAATAATAACTTTTGCGTTAGGACACTACTGACGTGGTTACAGGGAAAAGGAATGAAATATGGGGGCTCTGCTTCTTTTGTCGAGGTTTTGAAATAAAATAAACTGGGACACCTTTTAAGTAAGACGGACACTTCGTTTCTTGGAAAGTTTTTGGAGTCTGATTTTCGAGAAAAATGCACAACGTGTCCCGATTTAAATACTTTGACTCCATCAATTTAATTTCCGTTCTTTTGACTCACTTTGCTATCTACTCTACTCATTAGTAGTATCAAAAGGATAGAATACCACTAATCTTTTTAAATTTCGGATAAACTTCGTAGAATTCAGAGCTGTCTAAGCCTGAAGACCAAATAAGTCGATCTCCTCGGAGCTGTAGAAGTCTCAAGTCGGAAATGACTTTTATCTCTAGTAACTTTAGAGGGTTCCCCCGTGAAAGTTACTAGAGATACCCCTGTAGTGGGTGACCCCCTTGAGTACAAATTGCTCTGTAAATTTTGAGATGGCCTATCAAATTAAATAATTCTTGCGTCTAAAGATAGAATGATAAAGCCGCTTTTCAACGACACCAAGCATATGTGAGAATCTTTGGAGTAGTTTCTAAGCGACATGCAAAAGTATATTATGGAACACCCCTCGTATAATAAATCAAAATCCAAACGCAAATTAAAGCTTCTATAAATAGAAGAAGCAACTATAAATATACAATCTCAATCATGAGGTGAGGCCTATGAAGCTGCATGCATTTAATGTGGCAGGCAGCTTTGTCCAGATGACAGCGAGAGACAACTCGCGCTTACATAAGAAAATGTAGAAAGTTCCAGACCTACAACCACTTTGAGATGTGAGCTGACAACCCCGCCGTCACCAATTTGCGCGGACGGCATGATCAAAAAGCGCCAATTCAAAAGCAAGGGACGTTCAAGTTTATAACGATCGACTATACTCACATCATGTACCACTGTACATATAATTGAATTGAATTATATTATTTCCAACATCGCGTCTACAACTACTGTATATAGTATCTTTGGCTCTCAATGTAGAAGTCTAGCATGTTCACACTAACCAAACCAAATTGCTCGAATGTACATGCACTGTACACATGGTTCCCTGACTCTGACCATTCATTTGATGAGCTCGGGAAATGTACATGCGCTAAATTGAACTCATTTCATGGCAGTGTGAGCGATCGAGCCTTTATGGAACAAGGACCACTACTAGTAGAAGGACCTTACTTACATGTAAGACGTCCTTGTAATAAAACTGGATGGAATTACCAGCATAGGCCCAAAGAGAAGTACTGTACTTGCAAGCAATTTGGTTACACTTTAATAGTCAGAAAAACGCTCGGAGTTCCTGTAGATGTACAGTCTTTTTTAACTTGGGTGAAATAGCATAAGCATTTAAGTTTTTACGTTCATTTAGACGATAAACAACTTTTTAAGTCAATCAATCAAATTAACTACTTTATATTTTTTAGGAAATGCCTGCTGCCCTTCCAATTTCACAATATATCCCTTGTTTGCACTAAAGTACACTCGCGGCTGAGTAAATCATCTGAGCTCGATGATTTACTGACTGATCATATGCTCTTTTTCCGATGACTTTGAATGCAAAATTAATTCAGCTCTTCATGTAATCCGTAACATTAGTGAAAAACGAGCAACATTCAATCTCCTGACATTCTTTAAAAATGAATAAATCTTTGAGTATGCATCGTAAAATAAGCAGTGGTGGCGATTTATATTGATTTTATAAATTATCCCCATTTCTGGTTCGTGCATTCTATGATGAACTCTGTAATTAACTGCTCCATTTGGAGTGGGCGCCCTCTAGACGGAGAGCCAGTAAAGTGTAAACTCGATCATATTCGTAGACAGATTGGTTCCAAAAATTCCCCTTTCCTTAACACGAGCAAAACAAGAAAGCCAGAAAAGCGAACAGTAGAAATCAGTCTGTTAAGAGCGAACACGCAACCTACACTCAGCAACATTGAAAAGTTTCCACCCTCGCGCTTGTCGTGTAGGTAAGAGTTTCGTAAGAGTTTCAAAACTGGTTTTTGTCGCCAGACTTGTGCCATAGACGATTGATGATATCGTCAACACGCATTTGGGCCAACGACAAAAACTCGGGTCAATCCATGTGGCCAGCCGGGAACAATGGGCAATGCAAGGGGTCCACTGGAGGCAGCAGCAGTGGCGGCGAGTGATTTTCACATGAGAGCCGCTTTCGATTGTTCCGTGCCGACGGTAGCCAGAAGATGCTGCCGCAGCACGTGCAAAGCTCTAAGAGCCAGTCAGCTTCTATTCACATGTGGGCAGGCATCACAATGCACGCGAAGACGGAGCTCGTATTCCTGGATGCGACTGTGACTGCCGAGTCGTACGCCAACCTTCTACAGACGCGCCTGCTGCCCTTCATTGATGCTTTATGTGGTGGCGTGGAAAACAGCGTCCTTCAAGTCGATAACGCCCCACCGCATCGCGCAGCCCATGTGGCGCATCTGAAGGAGCTGCTGCACCTGCGAACCTTGCGCTGGTCGTCCCTATCACCGGATATGAATCCCATAGAGCATATTTGGGATTGCCTGAAGCGCTCGATTCGGTGCGAAAATCCGCCGCAAAACGTTGCCCAACTGCGCGAATCACTGTCTACGGCATGGCAACAACCATGCAAGTGTAAACTGCAATATCCAACTGTCTAAGTGATTGTGCTGCATGCAAGTGTAAACTGCAATATTTAACAGGCTGTAGCTTGCAGTATGAAGTGTGAACTGCAATATCCTACTGGCTGTAGAGTGCCCAACTGCGCGAGTCACTGTCTACGGCATGGCAACAACTACCGCAAGATTTTCTGCGACGCCTGGTTCTAGGGATGCCTCGGAGAGAGCGCTCTGCTGCACGCACGTGGCTGCTATACGCGTTATTGACCCTGTTCTGGGCAGGTTGTCACCCATGCTCGCGTACTTTGTATCTTTGCTGTTCCTTTGCTTCGTTCGAATCCGGATTATATCAATATATTTGTCTATGGCTCAAACTTTAAATATCTCCACCCACCAAAACGTTAACCCTTCGGTCCCTAGGGTGGAAACTTTTCAATGTTGCTGAGTGTATACCGGGAAAATTGTCCTGATCGTTTAAATTTAAAGTACAAACTCAGCTGCGTAGGCGACTGCACATGAAATCCTTGGTTATCATGAAATTAATTTAGTCCGTCACAAACTAACGCTAGAAACAGACTGGCAATAAAACTTGGTTAATAATTTGTATTGTCTATGGCCCAACTTGACGGCATACAGGGCCATAGGCACGAGTGAAAATGCTAAGCAGAAGAAGCCAAGTCCGAGTTAAATAGAGGCATTTAAGAGCCAAGCTTAACCGCTACTCAGCACGGATCAGCTACTCGGTAGATTAACGATCAGAGATACCAATTCCCACTCATAAGGTAGCCAAAAATATGGAGCAAAGTGCTAACGAGCTATATAATACCGCCGCTGAACTTGCTAAACAGTTCGACAAAGTCATCGGCAAGATAAGGGAGCGGGACAGGACAGCAGCAACGGCTGCTGCCAAAGCTGCATCGCCCACAGCCACGACTGGAGCGCCTGACGGTGCAGGAGACAAATATGCCAGTGCACCTGGCGGCCGACAGCAGCCCCAACAACAGCAGCAACAGCCGCCGCCACAGCCTCATTCAGAGAAGAAGCAGCAAAAGCAGCAGAAACCGCAAGTGCAGCAACAGCTTGTTAAACTGCTGGCATTGCTATTGCAGCAGAAGCACAAGCCGGAGTTGCAGAAGCAGATGATTGAGCTCCTTGCTTCGTACGTCCAGGAGCAGCCGGGCCAAGCTGCGCAGCAGAAAAACGAAGACCAGCCGGAAGTGCAACAATGGAAGTCGAAAGAGCAAGAAACGCATGAGCAGCAGCAGCAACAACAACAGCAGCAGCATCACAATCGCATGATCCAGTTTGAGCCTCAGCTGGTCACTACGAATGCAAGCAATAATTTGGCGGCCAGCCCCCAGCAGACGGTCCGCTTGGAGCCCAACGAGCTCAGGTTGGTGCTCAAATTGGTGCCGTCAATCTCCGAGAACGGCTCGCTGATTGTGCGACCCAGCACTTCAGGAGGATCGCGCCGACAGCTGGAACGCTTCACCAGCTGCCAACCCGTCGTTCCCAACGACGCATCAGCAATGCAACAATGGCGATCAAGATGAGGACGAGGATTACGAAGACGTCTGCGTGCAGATCGACAGCGGTGCAGTGGATTGTCGTCTAGCAAGGATCGCACCTAATCAGCAGCGCAGCAAGACTTTGCAACAGCAGCAGCAGCAGCAGCCGGTTCTCCATAGCCACAGCAATGCATCCCAGAAGCGAGTCCGTCAGGCGGATGCTGGCGGAAAGCAGCAGCTCAGCGCCAACCATGTCAGCAGCGGCGTCAAGCGCATCAGCTCCGCTTTTCCTAAGCAGCAGTCGACAGAGTTCTCCGCCAGCCGAAGGCGTCGAGATTATCCGCAGTCTGGCGGCGACGGCTGCCAGATGAACAATCACCACGACAATGTGATGGCCGGCTCGCGCGGCTCCGACTGCGGAAGCTTCTGCGACGATTCTGTAAACGGCAGCAGCGACTCCGACTGCGTGTCAATCGAAGGTTTGCGGCCTGCGCAAGCTGTTGAAGACTGCGACATGCGGCAGCTGATGGAGATGCTGCAGGTACCGGACTCCATCTCTCGCAGCTGCACTGCTGGTCGCTACTGATGATGGTCATGGACAAGAAATCTCTAAGACTAAGCTCTCTCTCTCGCTGCATTGTTAAATTCCCCTGCTGAGAAGCGTCCTAGCTCCGGAAGATGCTGTCTAATTTTAGGAGCGTTATAACTTGCACTGTAATTATTTTTTCTAATCCTACTTTTAAAACTGCGCCGTAAGTCCTTCCCGCTTGTCGATAAGAAGCCCATTTGGCTTGCCTGGAAAGCTGGGAATACGAAGTTTAGCAGCTTCAGAGTTTCCCTTCTCAATCGACCTGACCTAACTCATCTTCCCCAAACCTATCCTCCTACTCACCGCTGTACCAAGCGCTACTACAACAATCAAATCCTATCTCGCCTCTCTAAAAGTGAGTTGCATTTTTGTTATAGTGTACCTAACAGTCTCGTGCGTATTGTACTAAGCATTGACAAAATACAATTTTAGTACAGTTGGCAAAAACTACGCAGGTATGTTCCTTTACTTTGGTGGCAGTATCGAAATAAGAACTGGTTTAGCTGTTCATTTTTTTCTTTTTTTGATGACGTCTAACAGCAACTGGGCCAGCAAACGGGCCAGCTTCCTACATCTAGGCGACACCAGCCCCTTATCAGCCCTCTCGTATGTTATTTACATGCATGTATGGTCTAATTAGGAAAATTGTGAAATTTTTTTATAAATTTGTAAATTTTAGATGGGAATTTAAAAGACAATTCTATTGCTTTAGTTTTTCTGCCTTGGTATTCTGATTGTACAATAATTGTGCTAAACACTTCAAAGGCTCGCCGCTTCTGGAAGCATTATACAATCCAGCTAACCAAAAGCTTTAACACACACAGTTGAAAACCTAAAACCTAAAACCCTGAAACAGCTGCCTCGCTCTCTTAATTAATGACACAAAGTATTAGGACTCCAGTGGGTGGAGGGACCTACTTCGCCCTCCCTACTAGAAAAAGTAGGAAACAAGCAAATTTTATCAAAAAAACCATCTAGACCTAATTTACCCCTACCCCCTTCAAAGCAAACTTATCAGGATTTGCCTTCCCTTTAGTTAGATATAGAAAAACTAATTGTTAAATAGTTTAAGAGGAGTTGTAGCCTAGTGGCTAGGGCGCCTGCTTCATGACCGGAAGGTCGTGGGTTCGAGTCCCGACCCTAGGAGACAATTTGTGCCTTTGAGCAAGGCACGTAATCCCGCATTGCTTCAGTCCACTCAGCTGAGATCGGGTACCAGTTTGAGCTGGGTAAATTTAGTGTGGGTGTTGCGGCCCCTCCAGCCCGTCAGGCCGAAAGCTGTACACAGCCCTCGGATGCGCCGCGCAACTAGCTGCGGCTGTGCCGTGGGCTGTACATCTGATCGAAAGGTCAGGGTGTCTAAATTTATTTATTTTTTATTATTCTGGGTGTCTAAGTTTATTGAGGCAACATTTTTACAACTGCGCCTTAGAGTTCGCACGTAAGCTTAATAAAAAAATAACACCATCTAGACGTATTAAGTTTGAAACAGGGTATTTGTATTTAACAAAAAATATGGAATGTAAAGACACTTGTTAAAAGGCTGAATACAAATTCATGAATAATAATTAACAGAAATTTTACCAATTTAACCAATTATTCAGTTTAGCATCAGTAATATGCTCGCAGTGCTTTGTAAACATACAAAATTCCAGAAATATAATTAAAAAAACTCCTTTCGAAATTTCAACATCGATGTACGAGTAACAAAGATATGCAATCAGAATTTTCTTAAACTAAAAAAACAAACAGCAAAAATTAATTTACAGTGCAATTACATTGATTGTGTGTACGTGAAGCGACTAATCTAGTTGAGGCAGACAGTTTTTTTAAAACCTTTTGCACCTTTTAAATATTATTAGTATTTGAATGAGGCTAAAAATAACGAAAATTGCATTTAAAACAAAAATACCATCATCGAACAGTAGTACAAAAAACTTTGTCAAACAGAAAAATTACGACCATTCTCATTTCTTCTGAAATACTGTTTAACAGAAAAAACAACAACACTGTGACGCATCATAGTAATAATAGTAGTAGCAGTAAAACAACGCATATATAAAGGTCCGCGAGTTTTTGTGAAAAGCATAATAAATACACACCAATAAGGAATTATAAGGAAGCATCTGTTTAAGTACAAAGCAAATGTAAAGGCCACCATTTGAGTTCAGAGTCAAATCAATGAAAAAGTACAATAGGGTAATTTTATCAGATTAATAGCGAGATTCGAAAAAATTATAGACAGAATAAATTTTTTAATTAACAGAAGGCAAATCAGACTTTTCTGTTTAGCAACGACGAAATCTCCGGTCTAACTACTGTCTAAAATGAAGTAGTATGTGACACATTTTATGTTACTTCATAATAGTCAAAAAAGGCTCCAAAGGGTTTGTCAATGCAAACTTAAAAAAGCAATTAGTAACCAATAGTTATATTTTTGTAGAAAATAAAAAAATAGTCAATTTGTTGGATAAATCAATGCGAATGAAGCCACAAACAGGTCAGAAAAAATCAAAATAGGGAAAGCCCGTCAATGCTCAGCAGCAACCGCCTGGTCCGCTCCTCCTCTTGTCCCCCGCGGGAGCCGCACCAGCCCGAACTCGAATGATTCCCGCGTTGTCAGTAGCCGCCGAATTGCCCACAGATGATGACGAGGCTTCAGCCGAAGCGGCTTCAGCTTTGGCCCGCGCCAGCCAAGCGGCGGTCACGTGACGGAAAGCGGCGTCAACATTGTCAGCACTCTTGGCCGACGCGGTCAGATGTCGCATGCCGTATTGTTCGGCCCAGGCGTTGGCCTCTTCAACTTGGACGGCGGGCTGTTCGACATCGCTTTTATTACCCACTAGTAGGAATGGGAATTTCTGACCATCAGCTTCCATGATGTCGGCGTAGTGAAAAAACTCTTGCCGCCACGTGTCAACGTTTGTAAATGAGTGGCGATTGTCCAGCGCGTATACAAGAATGCAGGCGTCTGCGCCTCTAGAGAGGACAGCAAGTAAATGCAGTTATTAAACAAGATAATACCTTCCCTAACAGCTCCATTTTATGACCTTCAAACACCTCACTCCCTGTCCTTTATTCAGCAACCTCACTCCCCCGGCCCTCCTCAAACACTTCACTCCCTGTCCTTTATTCAGCAACCTCACTCCCTGACCCTCCTCAAACACCTCACTCCCTGTCCTTTATTCAGCAACCTCACTCCCCGGCCCTCCTCAAAAACCTCACTCCCTGACCTTTATTCAGCAACCTCACTCCCTGACCCTCCTCAAACACCTCCCTCCCTGACCCTCCTCAAACACCTCACTCCCTGGCCCTCCACAACCACCTCACTCACTGGCCCTCGTCAGCCACCTCACTCCCTGGACCCTTTTCAACCACCTCACTCCAAATCTTAAAATACAGTTGGGCCTACCTACACCAAAACGTTGATATATTAACGCTCACCGGTAAAATGGCGTCCTCAAAGATCGATACCGTTCCTGTCCAGCCGTATCCCAGATCTGCAGCGTAAAATGGCAACCATCGATGCTGAGCTCCTTAACTAGAAACTCTACGCCAATAGTGTGCTGCGGTCGCTGATCGAAGCGCTGATGAACGTAACGCGTCATTAGCGACGACTTGCCGACGCCTCCGTCGCCAAGTAGAATTACTTTAAGCAGCTGAGAGCGCGGCTGCAACAGTTTTGGCTATTTATATTTGCTTCTAGAAGATTTAAAGTAAAACAATCTTTATAAAAACTTCATTTACGATCTAATGTAAGATTAAATTGAAATCAACAGGAGATAATCACCCTTACCCAGCAGCTCAATGGGAGACAATCACCCTTACCTAGCTGCTCAATGGGAGACAATCACCCTTACCTAGCTGCTCAATGGGAGACAATCACCCTTACCCAGCGGCTTAATGGGAGACAATCACCCTTACCTAGCTGCTCAATGGGAGACAATCACCCTTACCCAGCTGCTCAATGGGAGACAATCACCCTTACCCAGCGGCTTAATGGGAGACAATCACCCTTACCCAGATGCTCAGTGGGAGCTAATCACCCTTACCCAGATGCTAAGTGGGAGACAATCGCCCTCACCCAGCAGCTTAATGAGAGACAATCACCCTTACCCAGCTGCTCAATGGGAAACAATCACCCTTACCCAGATGCTCAGTGGGAGCCAATCACCCTTACCCAGATGCTAAGTGGGAGACAATCGCCCTCACCCAGCAGCTTAATGAGAGACAATCACCCTTACCCAGCGGCTTAATGGGAGACAATGACCCTTACCCAGATGCTCAGTGGGAGCCAATCACCCTTACCCAGCTACTCAATGGGAGATAATCACCCTTACCCAGCAGCTTAATGAGAGACAATCACCCTCACCCAGCTACTCAATGGGAGATAATCACCCTTACCCAGCAGCTTAATGAGAGACAATCACCCTTACCCAGCTGCTCAATGGGAAACAATCACCCTTACCCAGCTACTCAATGGGAGACACTGACCCCTGGAAGGTCGCCTAATAAATAAAAAAAGTAAAGACAATAGAATGATTCCTAATAATTATCGACAAACAGGTAGTTTCTTTAGTTTCTTCTAAAAAATAATAGGTAACATAAAGACAAAACGGCACGAAACTGTTGTAAACGCACACAGAGCAACAGAGAGCAACAAGATATACTAGCATTCATATTTATTTTACGCATAAAAATATTTATTTAAACACAAAGATCTTATCTGTGTGTCTAAGGACTACTTAGACACAGAAAGCCAGACCGCTAATTTGGAGAGGCCAATTACAATTGTATTTGACGTTTTTAGAAAATAGCTGCATAATATAGTTTTAAAAAATCAAACCGCCTTCAGTAGACTCTAAGTGATATAAAATAACCAGACTGAATTTAAACTTGCTGCTAACTGACACCGTTATAAACAGAAGCTTCGACCTAGCCACTATTTCTAAAAGAAACCACCGCCAATACAAAACGTATTTTTTGTCATTTTAAAATCATTATTTTGGTCAAGCAGCTCCGCCAGCCGCGGCGGCCTCAGCCTCGGCAGCCATTATACTAGGCATAATCCTGGTGAATGCGATGCCCATGCCTTCAATGAGGCCTAATAGAACGGCGCCAATCAAGGCCTGGGCAACCATAGCGGCTGGGCCCTGTCGGACGGCCAGTAGGGCGCCAGTAGCCGCGCCCGACATGATGCTATTGTAGGGATCTTCCTTCTGGCGCAGATAGATCAACGAGCACTCTGTAGTGGCGAATGTGCCACCCCACATGGCGAAAGCGCCGCCAAGGGCTGGTGCTCGTTGGCGTACATTGGACAGGGCGGAGATGAGGCGCATATGCTGACTCGGACGGGGCGGTTCTGTAGCCTTTGTAAAAGTACACGAGAGTGCCGCCTATGGCGCCCATTGTGTAGGCGCCGCCCAGGTCTGACACAATGCGCCAGGGACTGTGTAAAGTGCAAATTTAGGATGAATAAAGTTCATTCGCCATCTGATAAAAATACAATATGATTAGTTAATTAGGTTAAATAAAATTACTAGAATTAGATACCAATTAGACATTGGTACATGTCTTTATGGCTCTTTGACTTTCGATACCAGAGTCTTAAAAAAGTACCAAAACCAACTAAAGTATTTAAGATTTTCATTGTCACTAAAATGACAGAGACTTTTTACTAAATTGACAATTGGTCACTAAGTCGTTTTTAAATGTCACCAAAATGAATGTCCCTAAAAATTTCACAATTGAATGAACCGCAGTCTAGATATATTATTATTTATTAGCCTAAAAATGCAAGTATTTGATTGGTTAAAAACAATGCTAACATTTCAACTGTCTAGTTTCGATTCAAAAAACTTTTTCTGGTTGAAGCAAAATAGTTTTTTGAATTTGAATTTTTTGAAATTTTAGCTATTAAAGCAATTTTGCTTACCTAGGAATATAGTTTTGAGAGCATTGGTAGAAATAATACAATATATAATTTTAGTTTAGTTTTCTACATAGGCCTCGTTTTGCATTGTGCAAAGCTAAGCTAAATAATGTTCTTATTTATTTATTGTGCAAACACAAAGATTTCTATTATTGAATGGCATCTTTGAGACATAGACAGAACTAAATGTAATGACTTGCAAATGATTGAGAAATAAAAGGGCACAGAGATATTAGAAACTATGGCTAAGGTCTAATATATTAAAGGGCCTACTAATACTTGGAAAATAAAATACCATATTAGGCTTTGAGTCTTAGACATGAAAAGCAAAGCTTAAGGTACAGATAAGAGACTATAACCATTGTTCCACGGGAACCCCTTTTTCTGATGCAACTATTTAGTTTTTTCAAAAAGCCAAAGTATCTGACCATTGTATTTGTCATTTTGTAAGCTTTATGTTAAGTGTACTATTACTTTTTTGATAATAATTTATTCTCCTTATGTTTTCTATTTTCCTTAATGATAGGCACAACATGTCCCATTTCCAAAATATTGGACAACCATGCATCCATATCAGAAATAAGACATAAGGCATTGGCAAGCATAAGGCAGAAAGTAAAATTAAGGCTGTAGTATCACTATACCAATTCTTGTGCTAATTTATCTATTTTTTAATCCTTAGAACCCTTTAAGTTAATTGGACAAAATTAGTTTTGATACTATCTAGTTAAAGTTCAGGACAGACAGACCCGACAGACTCTTTGTATGTTTTTTGGGATTTAACCCCTGGCGAATTGATTTTGTGGCTGACCAAGGTAATTCCTTAAATTGGCAATGTAAGTTGCAAAATCAAGGAGATAAATTGCAAAATTGGTCTAAATTAGAGAGTTAAGTTGCAAAATTGGTAGTGTAGGTTACAAAATTTGGGAATAAAATGCAAATTAGTGAAAATATATAACAAAATATAAGGTATTGTTAAGAGTTGGCTAGTGAGACCTTCTATTTTGCTCCTTTGAAAATATTCTAATATAAATTAAAAAAGTATATTAAAACAAAGTCATACTGGCTGACAAAATTTTTCAAGTTGCTTATATATGTAAGTAACAAAAAATTAGAATAATTATTTCATTACAAATATAATAGGTATAATACATATTCATAGAGATACAAGCTATATTAGTTGGAAGTTTATAATTCAAAGATACTATAAATACAATTAGCAAATAATAATGTCTTCACAATGTTATATTATATTATATTCTGGCATAACTATGGGTTTTTTCATTATATTATTTCATTTTAAAAAGTGAAAAGTAATTAAAGATTATGACAAACCTGGGTTTATTTTTTTGCTGGACACAGGATGCAAAATGGCATCATGTTCTTAATTTCAGGATGCAATTTCAGGGTTTGGGATGCAATTTTTTAAAAGACTTATTAAATAGGTCTTTTATTGTGAAGAATTCAAAAAATTAGGATGCAAAATCGCATCCTATATCAAATTTCAGGATGCGATTCTCAAAGTCAAGATGCTATAGCATCCCTATAGTGTATAGCACAAAAAATAAACCCAGTGACAAACCATAGACATAGTTGGAGTAGTTGAGAAAAGATGACCTACTACCAAAAAAGTTCAAATTAGAGTTCAAACCCATGAGAAAGGTAATTAGAGGGGATAATAATATCTGTAAAATATTGGCTCCATTTTGTGGACCCTGGGTTTATTTTTTTGCTAGGCACAGGATGCAAAATTGCATTATGTTCTTAATTTTAGGATGTGATTTTAGGGTTTGGGATGCAATTTTTTAAAAGTCTTACTTGAGAAATCCTGAAGTAATCTTGAGAGGTCTTTTATTATAAAGAATTGAAAAAATCAGAATACAAAATTGCATCCTCTATTAAACTTTGGGATGTGATTCTCAAAGTCAAGATGCTATATAGCATCCCTATAGCACAAAAATTTGTGCTTTTTGAAATTGAAAAAATAAACCTAGTGTGGACCCCCAGGACCCAATGGTTCATACAAATACTATTGAGGGAACATGTGGCTGCATTGCAAGGTAAAGTTTTGCAACATGTATGAGACAAGTAATGGTCTATACAAAACTCATCTGCAATAATTTCTGTGGCGCCATCTATATCCATGGAATGTGTTTGGCAATTTTCTCTATTGGGTGTCTCATTATTATCCCTTCTAATTACCTTTCTTGTAACTTCAAACTCTAATTTGAACTTATTTGGTGGTAAGTAATCTTTTTTGAACTTTTCCAATTACAGTTTGTCATAATCTTTGATAAATTGTTGTCTGTTGATTTTTTAAATAATATAATATAATGAACGAAACCATAGTTATGTCTATATTCCTAATATATAAAAACACATAGCATAGCTAGGCCCTATAGATTTACATATAAGCCTTAAATAGGTAGTTCACTTAGCTAGTCTAGGCCTACTACTCGGTTTAAGTAGCTATACTTCTTTCTTTCAAGCTTAGGATAAATTATAAATGAATAATAGCATATTAGTTCATGCATATATGCATTACAAAACCAAATACTTACAAAATTTAGTTTGACCTAAGGACTAGGCCTAAAAGCTTAAATAATGAAGAAGGCTTAACAGGGGCGTAGCCAGGATTTTTATTTGGGGGTAGCGGTTTTCGTTTTTACCAGATATCAGAATCCCATTCTTATAAATTTCAGTCAAACGAACGTATTTATACCATTTTCAATGAAAATATCAGTGACAAAAATGGGTTCTTGGAATTGGAAGATACCCCCCCCTGGTTAAGCCACTGAGGTCTAGGCCTAAAATTATAATCTCGATCAAAGCAGAGTTAACTCGGGATGCATTTTATTTTGGGCATTAATAATAACAATCGGCACCCTAATGAAAATATAAAAATGTAAAAAAAGAAAGCAATAAAATACAAAACCCATTAATTTAACTTACCAAGGGTCTCTTGTATACTCTTCCATTAGGTTATAGGTTAAGTTCTGGCCTACCCTAGATGCCTAAAACGCTACACTACACTGCTATGACGTGATGAAAGTACACCTGATAAGTGAAGAGTTTTGTCTATCATTTTCTACCACTTATATTTGTACGATTTAGTTTGATCTGTAAATTTTAGTTTAGCTAGTAAATTAGCTATTCATACAAACTAGTCAAATAGCTGCGTGCATGAAATGCAAAAATGCAAAGAATATATTTTCTAAAAACAGTATTCGTTATACTTAATTTGTGTCGTTAGCTTTATTTAAAACTGTCGATTGGCACAAAATTAGTAAAAATAAAATTTCATGGTAAAATAACGACCAGACCAGACTGTTAAAATAAATACAATCAAAGACGCAAGCTTATTCAATTCTGTAAGCAATAGGGGCTGAGTTTTCAGTTACAGTTTCAGTCCAGGGCCCCAAATCGTTATAATATTACACAGGTTGTAGTGAAATAGAAAAAAAATAAAGAAATTTTCGTTTTGAATTCACAAGTTTTCAGAACTGAAATTTATACTTGCCATAAAATTGCAGTTTTTGCATCGAATTGATGAAGTTCTTACATTTCTGTGGGCGGCTTTTACAGTGGTATTCGAGCCCAGGACTAACAGCTCGATCGATTCCGCTGTGGGCATGAAACTTGCGCACTGGGTTCACATCAGCAATATAAATGTATTAGATACGATTTTGGCCCTTATATACATGTTTAGTGAGTCTTGTCTTGTCCAACCAGTCTTTCCGAGACCCATTCAGCTTGGGTATGCTTGCGCAACATGCTCTCATGGCTGGATTACTGATAACGATGCGATAGCAAAGGCACGTGGTCCTCTAAGAAGGCTTAGAAAGGTTGCGCAAAATTTCGATGCATGCAAAAGAATATGAGGAGATTGGTGGGCGTCCGCGTGCTTAGGCGATCGCTCTGCATGGCAACTAAGTACTAATAAGTACATGTCAGTCTGCGCACGCAATCTCAAGTCTCAGGGTCGCTGGTTATGATTGGGTGGTTACACGCAATCCTTGCCAGCTATTGCATGTCGTCTAGGGTCAAGTATGCTGCTAACCGAAAATACAGCTGCAGAAAGCAAATATACATGTATATGAAAGCAATAATTTTAACAGCGGCTTTTAAATTTCAAAAAGCCTTTTTTCTCCTTGACATGAATTACTTTTCTTAATTACAATAACACTTTAGCTGACATGTCCTTCCAGTCCGCTATCATAACATATATTAATTAAAAAACGATTCCTTACAACACAGTGAAGTAACATTTGGATTTGCAATAAGTGAATGCCTTATCGGGTCTTCACAAACGTAGAATATCCCAGGAATCGTACTTCGGTCTGCATGTCACTTATATGAGCCATACAGACCCATGCTTAGTTCACGTGTCAACTATTCTGAATGCTGTACCCAACAGTTATAGCTAGGATTTCTTGAGAACTTAAACAGGTTTCAAGTAGTTGGAAACATAAAATTGTTGCTTGCAATAACTCGATAACGGTATTTTTATCGAGCTTTCTCTGTTTTGACAGTACTTGACAACAGTATGATAGAAAGAACTGCATGACAAACCAATTCCGAATAAGGCTTCAAACTATTATAAATAAGGGAGCTGAACTAAGCTCGTAAAAAAACAGATAAATTGTATATGCAATTTACCCCAAATTAGACCCTAGTAAGCCATCAAGGAGAAACTATGTTTAAAGAAAACTGCATCAAGCAGCTGCTTCTAGTGGCAGTTTTGGCTGCCAGCATCTGCGGAACCGCTTCTTTCGAAGAAAGCGAAATCAACTGTAAGGTTCTTTCATTGAGATACTATTTAAACCCCGAACCCGGGACCCGACCCGAGCCCTTCACCCCGAACCCGGAACCCGACCCGAGCCCTTCACCCCGAACCCGGAACCCGACCCGAGCCCTTCACCCCGAACCCGGGACCCGACCCGACCCCGAACTTTACCCGACTATCTCTTGGACTTGGAGTGATGGCTGAGGTGAGTATACTTGTCTTAAAATACCAGTATAACGCCTTTTCCTTTTTCTACTTTTCAATTGTTAACACTTCTCCCCACTTCACTACTCGACTCCTCACTCGTACTCGTCACTTCACCCTCGATCAGCTACTCAAGGCCTCGGGCAGGTTTTTATGTTAATAATTCACATTTAAGATGCTGACGTGTGACCGAATGAAAAACTGGAATAGAAGATGAGGAAGTTTTCAGTTTTTATTATTAAACAGCTGCTAATTTGCTACTGTTCCAGTAATAAACGAACCTGTTATATAGGTAATAGATACTCATGAACATTTTTTGCTCTGCTTAGCAATGGTCAACAAGTCCCTGTTAGCCTGGAGTTGTGCGGCGCATCCGAGGGCTGTGTACAGCTTTCAGCCTGACGGGCTGGAGGGGCCGCAACACCCACCCTAAATTTACCCAGCTCAAACTGGTACCCGATCTCAGCTGGGTGGACTGAAGCAATGCGGGATTAAGTACCTTGCTCAAGGGCACAAATTGACTCCTAGGGCCGGGACTCGAACGCACGACCTACCAGTCATAAGGCAGGCGCCCTAGCCACCAGGCTACAACTCCTCTCTCACCAAACTTTGTTATCAGGTAAGAGTTTTATCACGTAATAAGGCAATGATAATTAAAACTGAAAATAAAATTATAAAACCCGAAAACCCCGAACCCGGTGCCAAAACCCGACCAGGAAACCCGAACCCGAATACACTACCACGAACCTCGAACCCGACCCGGACACCTACCCCCGAACCCCGAACCCGGAACCGAAACCCGAACACCCCTACTATTTATCAATACTAACTTTAAGGCTCCCAGTTACAAATTCGCTTTAAATACCATCAATGCCATCATACGAACTTTTCAGTCTCATCTGACACGACGGTATCGAGTTCTCTGCGCTCGTACCTGCTCGACTATATTAATAAAAACCAAGGAACGCCGCCTCAGGTGTGCAGCAGCTGTCCAATCAAGTCTTGGTTTTGGCTCAGTCAGGACAAATTGAATGACGTCAAGATGGTGCCGGTTTCACTGGTGGAATCCGTGATTGGAAGCTATCCGATTCTGTTTCAAGACCACATCCGCATGGCAATCCATTCTGGCCCTGGGGCTGCCTTGGACTATCTGTAAGTTAAAAGCCTATCTCCAAATCAGTCGAAAAAGTCTGTACATGGGTTCAAAATATTCCTATGTGTGAGATTTGCTATTTACACAAAATATTTGTACCTTTCGTTAAGTGCAACACTGTACGTTACTCCCCCTTTAGTTGTGTGAGCACGTTGCCGATTGTTGCCCGCCTAGCCAGCCTAATGTACATGCATGCCAACGTGCCGTTAAAATATATATATTTACTTGCGCCGCGTTCCTGTGCGATAGCGATACTTTACTGCCAAATCAGTCCTTTACTCAATTCTTCCCAATGGCGACGAGGATGGGATGCGAACCCACGCGGGGAAACCCCAATGGATTAGCATTGGTCGAGAATGATGAATTCTTCAATTGGGAAGAATTGAGTAAAGGACTAATTTGGCAGTAAAGTATCGCTATCGCACAGGAACGCGGCGCAAGTAAATATATATATTTTAACGGCACGTTGGCATGCATGTACATTAGGCTGGCTAGGCGGGCAACAATCGGCAACGTGCTCACACAACTAAAGGGGGAGTAACGTACAGTGTTGCACTTAACGAAAGGTACAAATATTTTGTGTAAATAGCAAATCTCACACTTTCTTCCTCAAGGGAGCTTGACGCAAAACATGAGCAGCAATAGCAAATTAGCAGATATGACCAGCTTCAATCAGATGAGCACATGAGCAGAATTATGCAAACAGCAATAGAAAGTGGTAAGAAAATTCGAGTAGAAGCGAATAGTATAGAATAGCAGCAAAATGTACGTGAAAACACAAATCGTCAGTCACTAATGCAAAATCACTGATCAGTGAAATTCAAGCTGCAACCGGTCTGGCCGATTGCGAATCCGCTCGGGGTAGCGCCTCACCGACGGCTCAGTGGTCGCTGCCGGATTGACCGACGCTGAGTCCGGAGCATCCGGAATCCCGCTCGCAGCATTCGACACCAGTGGCGCCCGGTCTGCTCCAGGCTCGACCTCAGGTAGCTCTGATGGTGCGGCTGCCCGAGCTGAGCGAAACGGACTGGAGTCGATGGTGGCAGGCGCTGTGGTCGGCTCAGACAGCATCTGGTCGATATGGCGTCGTACTATGCCGTCGCCGACTTGGACATCATAGTTGCGCTGGGCCGCAGAAACCACTGTACCGGACAACCAGCCCGCGTCCTTGCTGAAGCCCTTGACCCGGACGCTGTCGCCGACCTCGAAGCGACGGGGATGTCGACCTGACTGCGCCGCGGCGTCCTGCCGATCTCGAACCCGGTCCACCAATGACGGCCGCAGGAGGTCCAGTCTGGAGCGCAGCCGGCGTCCGAACAGCAGCTCACTGGGAGACACGCCAGTTGTTGAATGCGGTGTGATTCTGTATGCGAACAGGAAGTTTTGCAGTGCTGCCGCGGAGTGGCCGGACTTCTTGATGTGCAGCTTCAGCGTCTGGACGAACCGCTCGGCCTGGCCTTTGGTTGCCGGATGGTAGGGCGCCGATGTGACGTGTCGAATGCCGTTGCGGCTGATGAACTCGGAGAATTCCTTTGATGAAAACTGTGGGCCGTTATCAGAGACCAGTACGCGAGGTAGGCCCAGGTGGCTGAAGACGTCTCGCAGATGAGCGATGGTGCTGCCGGCCGAGGTGTCAGTCATATGTCGGACCTCTGGCCACTTGCTGTGCGCGTCGATGATGATCAGATATACTCGACCGTCGACAGGACCGGCGAAATCGACGTGAACTCGGCTCCACGGCTCGCTAGGAAATAGCCATGGGTGCGTTGGAGCCTTGATCGGATCCGCCTGATGAGCTTTGCAGGTTTCGCATGTTCGCGCCAGCTGCTCAAGCTCCTTGTCGAGCCCCGGCCACCAGACAAAGCTGCGTGCGAGAGCCTTCATTCGATTGGCACCAGTGTGCGACAGGTGCAACTCGCGCAAAACAGACTCGCGCAGCGCTTCCGGGATGATGACTCGAGCTCCCCAAAGCAGACAGCCAGCTTCAATCGTCAACTCGTGCTGCCGCTGAGCAAAGTCCGGGAACTCGGTGCCTGGCAGCTTCTCGCCGGACTGCAGGGCTCGCAGTAGCCTGGACGTTGTAGGATCCGCTTGAGTTGCTTTGGCGATCGTAGGAGCAGTCAGTGCGGCGTTTGTGTCCTCCATCAGCAACAGCGAATGCACTGCCTCCTCCTCGTTAAAAGTTCCGCGGAGAGGCAAACGGGACAGGGAGTCACAGTTAGAGTGCTTCTCTGTGGGTCTGAACTCCATCGAGTACTGGTAGCCAGAGAGCCAGATGGCCCATCGTTGCATTCGGGCGGCCGCCCGGGTTGGAATCTCCTTGTCTGGACCCAGCAGTCCCAGCAGAGGCTGATGGTCCGTGATGATTGTGAAGTGGCGGCCGTAGAGGAACTGGTGGAATCGATGGACACCATAGATGATAGCTAGTGCCTCTTTGTCAAGCTGTGAGTAATTGCGCTGGGCTGGCGTCAAGGTTGCTCGCGAACGCGACCGCGTGATCTCGGCCGTCTACGCGATGGCTGAGGATGACTCCGATGCCGTAGGCCGAGGCATCGCGTTCCAGTCTGATGGGCAGGTCCGGGTCGAAGTGCATCAGGGCCTTTGATTCGAGCAGCATCTGCTTAGAAGCCCGAAAGGCAGCGTCTTCAGCGGCGCCCCAGTTCCAAGCGGTGCCCTTGGACAGCAGTCGGTTGAGAGGCGCGACGACTGACGCTAGATTTGGCAGAAACTTGGCGTAATGCGTCAGCATGCCCAGGTAGGAGCGCAACTGAGACACGTCGTTCGGTGCCGGCGCCTTTTGAACAGCTTCGACCTTGCTCTGTAGAGGGCGGAGGCCGTGCTGGTCGATCCGGTGCCCCAAGTAGTCGATTGAGTCTTGGAAGAATGCGCACTTGGTAACGTTGAGCCGCAGGCCCGCCTCCTGCAGCTTTCGGAGGACCTGCGTCAGGTTGGCTTTGTGGGCTGCCAGCGTAGCTCCAGTCACCAGGATGTCGTCTTGGTAAACTTGCACGCCATCGAGATGCCCCAACAGACTGTCGAGGACGCGCTGAAAAATCGCGCTCGCCGAACTGATGCCAAATGGTAGACGGTTGACCTTGAACAGTCCGCGCTGCGTGTTGATAACGAGGTACTGCTTGCTGTCCTCGGAGATCGGCAGCTGCAGGAACGCCTTAGCCAGGTCCAATTTGCTCCACTTGTGACCGCCGCCCAGTCTGGCGAATAAATCCCCGATACTCGGCAGCGGGTAGTGCTCCTGCTTGGCAACCTGGTTGAAGGTGCACTTGTAGTCGCCGCAGATTCGAACTGAGCCATCCTTCTTGATCACTGGCACGATGGGTGCGGCCCAATCGTAAGTAGCGATCGATGTGATGACACCATCCGCTTCCATGCGCTTGAGTTCGCGGTCGACGGTCTCACGCTGCGCGTATGGTACGGGTCGAGCCTTGTAGAATCGCGGCGCGGCATTGTCCTGAATGTGTAGGCTGACTACTCCGAGGCTGTACTTGCCCAGACCTTCGGTGAATACCTCCGGAAACTGACGAACTAGAGCGGCAGCCACGTCATCGGTATTTGCAGCTACCGCGTTCACCGACGCGGTCAGTCCTGGCCAGTCAAGACGGATTGCCGCCATCCAGTCGCGACCCAGAGGTTTAATTTTCAGGGAAATAAAATTGATTAATTAATCAAGAATTCAAAGAGAATTTTCGTATCAAAATTGGCCGTAAAGGTCAATGTGTGGCAAAGCATATGGCGTGTGCCAAGGTTAAAGTGTGCTAAGTCTTTTGAAAATTACATGTAGTTTCACGAGCATATTGTTTGAAAGAGCAGATTCTACTAAGGCTATTGAGTTAGTTTTAAGGTTTATATTCTAGAATAACGCCAAATTCAAATTCGCTATTTCAGTGACTTGGACATTATCTATAAGGCCCCTATGCTGGAGTCTAAACTGTCTCTAGGAGCTGCAGTTTACACCACCGGCCAAGTCATGCAAATCGGCCTCTTCACCATTCACCTTAAGGCCCATGTGGTGGGCCAATTGGACGAGAGAAATTTAATGCAGGCCGTCCAGTATGAGGCTTTGAAGCTGGTCAAAGAGATCGTGCTCACCATGAGCTGAATGTTGAAGTACTTTATTAAATAATTTTAAATTCATTGAGTTCGAACTGGAAATACAATGAAAGAATTGATTACAATATCATCTTACTGCCGAGCTGTGATCATTTTAGACTTATTTTTAACATATTGTACTTTAAAAGATCCAATAAACAATAATTAACAGCAGCGGAGGTTCATGGGGAAACTGCATCGTAAAATTATCAGAATGTTAATCGAGGCGTGAAAAAATCTGGAGTTCCACATGAACCAAAAAGGGAACTGTCGACACAAGGTGTGGAAGTAAGCAAAAAGTACAGCTATCCGATTTTTTCCTAGAAAACGGCAGTGTTTCATGCAGTTCGTGATAAAAAGAATCGTTTTTAAGCATTCGAAAGCCTTTGGCTTTTGGGAGCCTTCGTTTCCTGGAATGTTTAACCAGATTTGACCGGGGCCTCCTTGAGAAGAATTCATTTTCGGAGTAGCAAAGCGATAGTCTCCCGAAACTGTCATAGTTGATTACTCTAGTACTATAGCCAATGCAAAGCCAATTTCATTCTTTTATTTTCATAGCTTTATCAAGGCGCGATTGGATAATGTAGCTCGTAATTCTAATGTGAAGCCAGGGATGCTTAGATAGAGCGATTCTGGATTTTTGGCTAGTGAAATTAATTCTAATGACTAAAAAAGCGTCCTTTCAGCATGTAACTACCTCAATAAGATCGTCAGATCGTAATGTACTTCTTACTTGAATCGATGCCCTTAATCACATGAAGGTCCACCTTCGTCGAGAACCTCGTCCATTCTTCAAGTAATTGTTGCATTAGTTTGTTACATCAAGCTGGTCCCGACCTTCGTACCCAAGGATAACCGTTCTAGTAAAATCCTTGGTCTAATCCATAGGAGTCTAATCATAGTTATATACGCTCGTACTTATATAGATATATCATACTTATTGATTTTCTCTTTTATGGTTTCAAGAAACGTACGAAGTAACTAATGAGTGAGTGCCATTAATAGTTCAAGCTAGTTCCTTATGGGCCCTTGAGACTATATGAGAAGTCTACGATAGTTCCATTTTTTTATTTGGCGTTCTTCTTCTTCTTCTTCTTTTTCTTTTTCTTCTGCGAGCCATACAAAAACTATACTACGCTTAAGCCTTCTTGGCAATTTTGCACCGCCTAATTTACAAGCATACAAATAAGATAGACTGCCACGCTTCGAAAGATATTGCTTCGTCTATCTATATAGTCAGCTCTTGCGAATGCAATACCTACCAGTAATATCTGTATAACTTGATGGGAAATATGACACGTGTCAGAAATTTTGATAAATGAAATCTATTGCCACTTTTTCTGTGTAGGACTCATTTTACAGTATTTGACAAAGTGTATGATAGGATTGACAGGACTGCATGAGATTACTGCCAATCGGGATTTTGCTGAGTAAGCTATTATAAAAAGTGGAGCTCAAGTAACCTAAGAAATAGCTCCATTATGCATGCAAGTCGCTTCTAATTGGACTTTATTCAGCCATCAAAAAGAGACAATGCTGAAAGAAAACTGCAGAAAGCAGTTGCTTCTAGTGGCAGTTGTGGCTGCCTGTATCTGCGGAGCTGCTTGTTTTGAAGAGAGCATCATCAACTGCAAGTTTTTTCTCTTTATCAATAATGACTTTATGTTGATAAATCTACTTAATTAAGCCTGTACACTCAAATGCACTTTACAGTCTCATCTGACAGGACGGTGTCAAGTTCTCTTCGGTCTTACATGCTCGAATATGTTGATAAAAACAAAGGACCGCCGCCTCAAGGCATAGTGTGCAGCAGCTGTCCAATAAGGGCGTGGCTGGATCAGGACAAGTCAAACGACGTCAAGATGGTGCCGATTTCCCTGGTGGAATCTGTCATTGGAAACTATCCGCAAATGTTTCAGACGGAAATCATCAACGCAAAAATTGCGGGCCCCGGCTCTGTCAGACAATATGAGTAATGAAACAACTAACTAATTAATGAGATTTATTCATGTAACCTTTCGAAAAGTGGAATCGAACCTCTGCTAGGACTGTCGCAACCGGTTTCTGCTCTGTTAAGCGTCTTCGGGCGACCTCACCTAACCACTCGGCTGTCTTCCACCTCTAGCTAGCTTAACAGAACTCCTACTTATGCTGAGCGCTTTTTGTGCAACGCAATTTCTGAGTCTCTACTGCAAGTTTATAGCGCTTTTGACTAACCTTCTACTTGCAGTAGACTATCTCTTATAATTTATGCAGATATTGTAGAGAAGCAGAAAGGGAAATCTGGTTTAATGGCGGTAGTCAGGACAATATGTCACGTGATTTATGATCTCGAGATTAAAAAGCAGTGTGAACTATTTCTCTTGGTGACTACAGCCAAAAAAAGTAAATCGCACTTTAAAATTCCAATTTCAGTTACTGTGAGGTTACCTTTTACCCTGAGGTTATGTTGTTGTTTTATCAGCTGACTATAGGAGCGGCAGTTTACACCACTACCGGAGTGATGCAAATCGGCCTGTTCACCGTTCAACTCAAGGCGCGTATGGCCGGCCAACTGAACGAGAGCATCATGCAGGCTGTCCATTACGAGGCTTTAAAGCTGATCAAGGAGATTGTGCTCACGATTGGCTGAATTTTGGGATTGCTTGTTAATTGAAAAGCTCGACTTTGTTTAAGCTCCAAATGAAAATATATTCGAGAAACTAAGTGGAACAAGCTGATCAAAAGCCTACCTAACATAATTTTAAACTTTTAACCAACTTAAAAAGAGGATGACAGCAAATAAAGATGTAGAAACTGCATTGTTTATCTGTCTCTTGAATCTCGTAATATCTGTTAAAAAGCCGATATTTACTCTGACTTATAGTAGATTTTGCAAGAAAAAAGTTTTGGGCGCTGAGCTACGAGTATATTTATAGTTGTACATTTGAAAAAACCACACGATCGATAAATTTGTAAATTGACAATTATGGGGAGATGGGGAAAAACTGCCAATTAAATTATAAAATACTTTTCGTCAACAACCTACTATTAGTAGTAGTATAAGCAATTTTAGTGATAAGGATTTTATTAGATTCGATTTGTAAATTCTAAAAGACGTTGGTAGGTCACTACACAACAATATCCTATCTATCTATTTATCTATCTATCTATCTATCTATCTATCTATCTATCTATCTATCTATCTATCTATCTATCTATCTATCTATCTATCTATCTATCTATCTATCTATCTATCTATCTATCTATCTATCTATCTATCTATCTATCTATCTATCTATCTATCTATCTATCTATCTATCTATCTATCTATCTATCTATCTATCTATCTATCTATCTATCTATCTATCTATCTATCTATCTATCTATCTATCTATCTATCTATCTATCTATCTATCTATCTATCTATCTATCTATCTATCTATCTATCTATCTATCTATCTATCTATCTATCTATCTATCTATCTATCTATCTATCTATCTATCTATCTATCTATCTATCTATCTATCTATCTATCTATCTATCTATCTATCTATCTATCTATCTATCTATCTATCTATCTATCTATCTATCTATCTATCTATCTATCTATCTATCTATCTATCTATCTATCTATCTATCTATCTATCTATCTATCTATCTATCTATCTATCTATCTATCTATCTATCTATCTATCTATCTATCTATCTATCTATCTATCTATCTATCTATCTATCTATCTATCTATCTATCTATCTATCTATCTATCTATCTATCTATCTATCTATCTATCTATCTATCTATCTATCTATCTATCTATCTATCTATCTATCTATCTATCTATCTATCTATCTATCTATCTATCTATCTATCTATCTATCTATCTATCTATCTATCTATCTATCTATCTATCTATCTATCTATCTATCTATCTATCTATCTATCTATCTATCTATCTATCTATCTATCTATCTATCTATCTATCTATCTATCTATCTATCTATCTATCTATCTATCTATCTATCTATCTATCTATCTATCTATCTATCTATCTATCTATCTATCTATCTATCTATCTATCTATCTATCTATCTATCTATCTATCTATCTATCTATCTATCTATCTATCTATCTATCTATCTATCTATCTATCTATCTATCTATCTATCTATCTATCTATCTATCTATCTATCTATCTATCTATCTATCTATCTATCTATCTATCTATCTATCTATCTATCTATCTATCTATCTATCTATCTATCTATCTATCTATCTATCTATCTATCTATCTATCTATCTATCTATCTATCTATCTATCTATCTATCTATCTATCTATCTATCTATCTATCTATCTATCTATCTATCTATCTATCTATCTATCTATCTATCTATCTATCTATCTATCTATCTATCTATCTATCTATCTATCTATCTATCTATCTATCTATCTATCTATCTATCTATCTATCTATCTATCTATCTATCTATCTATCTATCTATCTATCTATCTATCTATCTATCTATCTATCTATCTATCTATCTATCTATCTATCTATCTATCTATCTATCTATCTATCTATCTATCTATCTATCTATCTATCTATCTATCTATCTATCTATCTACTATACTAAATGTCTAATGTATGTATGTATGGAACGATGTAGAGCTCGAACGGCTCAACCGATTTTGATCAAATTTGTGCCAAAAGATTGCAAATTCTTCGAGGATGAGACCGTGAAAGTTTGCAAGCTCTTCTCCAAGTGTAAGGGGATTAAATATTCGAAAAACGAGTTTTTCCTATGCTTTCAATGCGAGGCCAACAAAGGTCAAACTCGGCACTGTCAGAATGTTGATTTTATTTTAGATTGCGTCATAAAGTTTTGTGCTCAGTTAAAATTCGCGGGCCAATAATTCTCTAACTCTGCACTGTCTAATTTTTATTTGAAAAGGCTGCGTCATAAAGCTAGAGTACACTGCTCCAAGTTTACCTAAATTGTCGCGCCGGTAAGAAGAGAATATAAATTTTCTCACCTAGCTAGAGTACACTGCCCCAGCCCTAGCTTAATGGTTGTGCACAAGGGCAATAGAAAAACTGCTCAAGCGATCTGTGTACATTTTATTAGCGATTGATCATTTCTCGCCCAGCTGGAGTGCCAACATTGAATAAATTGGCTTAAAAGTGTGGATGCTTGAGCGAAATATTTTTATTTTCACTGGGCCGTTCTGCAGTGAATTTGCCAATCATGTCTCGAGTCAGTAAGTTAAGAATGTTAGTTTTTGTAGCCCTGTTAGATTGAGAAAACTTTTCAAAGAAGCAAAAGCTATTTAAGAGGTCTTCGTCGAGCACGATACTGATCGGTAAGTCTGATAGCCTCCCAATTCTTAAATTGTGATTAGCTTAATTTTCTTAAACCGCATGTGTCTTTGATAAGGCGTTATAATAGCGACTTCCTACCTGCTCGCAGGATTTTTTATCTGCTGTAGTGATTTTCCTACAAGCTCGGGAACAATTTTCTACACTTTTAGGGATTTCCTAGATGCTCAGGGGGTTTCAAACTGCTTGGGAGATTTTCTGACGACTCTTATAAATTTTCTGACTGTTAGGGTGCTGGGAGACTTTCTAACTGCTTTTGGATTTCTGACTGCTCCAATGGGATTTTCTAAATGTTCTGGGAGACTTTTTTACTGCTTAAGGGGGTTTTCTTACTGCATCGGGAAGCTTTTCCAACCATTAGAAGGGGATTTTCTGAATGTTCTGGGAGATTGTCTGTCTGATTGGGGGATTTCAAACTTCTCAGGGAAATTTTCTAACTGATTAGGGGATGTCTAACTGCTCGGGAAAATTTTCTATCTGATTTGAAAATTTCTAAGTGCTTCGAAGGGAAGGGAAGGCCCTGAGGCACGCCCTGTGACGCTGTTTTTTCCACCTGACAGCGTATTTTGCTGTTGTTGTTGTTGAAGGGAAGTTTTTTACTGCTAGGGGATTTCTCGACTGCTCGATTGGTATTTTCTGCCTTCTTATGGGGATTTTCTACATGCTCTGGGAGCTTTTCTGTCTGCTTGGGAGATTTATAACTGTTTGGGGGCATTTTCTGTCTGATTGTGGATTTCTAACGGCCCGAAGGGGAATTTCCAACTGCTAGGGGATTTCTAACTGCTCGAAAGAGATTTTTTGTCTGCTTGGGGGTTTCAGACTGCTCGGGGAAATTCGCTGTATGCTTGGGGGATTTTTAACTGCCCGAAGGGGACTTTTTAAATGCTACGGGAGACGTTTTAACTGCTCAGGGAGATTTTCTAAACTACTCGAAGGGGACTTTCTAACTGCTTGGGGAACTTTTCTCCCGCTGGGGAGATTTCAGACTGCTTGGGGATACTTTCTGTCTGCTTGGGGGATTTCAGACTGCTCGGGGGAAGTTTCTATTTGATTGCGGAATTTGTGACTTTTCAAAAGGGATTTTCAAACTGCTTGGGGGATTTTAGTCTGCTTGGGGATACTTTCTGTCTGCTTGCGGGATTTCAGGCTTCTCGGGGATATTTTCTGTCAGCTTGGGGATTTCTAACTGCCCGAGGGGAGTTTCTAAATGCTCGGGAGATTTTCTGTCTGCTTTGAGGATTTTTTATCTGTTTAGGGAGATTTTTATCTGATTCCGGGGATTTCTGACTGCTGGGATGTTTCCAACTGCTTGAATGAGATTTTCTAATTGCTCAGGGAGATTTTTTGTCTGCTTGGGGATTTTCCTAACTGCTCAGGGAGACTTTCTCACTGCTTGAAAGAGACCTTCTAACTGCTGGATGAACTTTTCTATTTGATTAGGTTTGATTTTCTATTTGATTTGATTTCTAACTGCTTAGTTGTTTCGGACTGCTCGAGGGGGATTTTCTAAATGGCCTGGGGGATTTTCTGTCATCTTTGAGGATTTTTTATCTGTTTAGGGAGATTTCTATCTGATTGCGGTGATTTCTGACTTCTGGGAGGTTTCCAACCGTTGGGGGAGATTTTCTCACTGCTCGTAAGATTTTTTAACTGCTTGGGGAACTTTTCTGTCGGCTTTGTGGATTTGTAACTGCTCGGGGTAATTTTCTATCTAATCAGGGGATTTCTAACTGCTCGAAGCTATTTTCTTACTGTTTGGAAGTTTCCAACTGTTTAAGGAGATATTCTTACTGCTCGGGGAGATTTCCAACTGTTCTGAGAATTTTTTTTATCTGATTGGGAGATTTACTGCTCGAAGGGGACTTTGAGCTGCTCGAAGGGGACTTCGAGCTGTTCGAAGGAAACAGCTTGGAGAATTTCTACGAGTAACTTATCAAAGAGGATTTTCTAAATGCTCGTAGAGGTTTTTCTGTCAGCTTAGGGGATTTTCGACCTTACTCGGGGGAGATTTTTCGGCTTGGGAGATTTTGTACCTCCTATTGAGATTTTTCTATTTGCTTAGGGATTTCTTGCTGTCTGGGGAAATAATCTTTGTGACTGGGGATTTTTAACAGCTCGAACGGCACTTTCAAACTGCTTGGGAGATTTTCTAACTGCTAGGGAACTTTTCTGTCTACTTGGGAATTTCTAACTGCTCGAAGAAAATTTTCTAAATTCTCGGGGGGGGGGACATTTTTCGTCTACCCGGGAGATTTTCTACCTCTTTGATTTCTTACTGCTCGGGGAAATTTTCTATGTGAGTGGGGGATTTCTAACAGTTTGAAAAGGGCTTTCTAACTGCTTAGGAGATTCCTGACTGCTTTAAAGGTATTGTCAAACTTTTTGGGAAGATTCTCTAATTGCTCAGTGAGATTTTCTGTCTGCTTGGGGGATTTTCTGTCTGCTCAAGGAGATTTTATAATTGTTCGGTGTAATTTTCTATGGGATTGGTGGATTTCTGAGAATGCCGCAGGGGAATTTCCCAACTGTTTGGGCGAATTTTTTCTGCTCGGGGAATTTTTTGGTTGACTTGGAAATTTTTAATGCTGCAGGGGGATTTCTTAACTGCTTGGGAATTTTTTCTAACTGCTCTGGGAGATTTTTTACTGCCTGGGAACATTTTTGTCTGCTTGGGGATTTCTAACAGCTCCGGAATATTTTCTACCTGATTTGGGGATTTCTGACTGCCTGAACTGGACTTTTTTACTTCTTAGGGGATTTTTGGATTTTTGACTGCTCGAAGGGTCTTTGTAAATGCTCCGGGAAGATTTTCTAACTGCTCGAAGAGGACTTTTTAACTACTTGGGTAGTGTCTGACTGCTCGAACGGTATTTTCTGTCTGTTCGGGAAGATTTTCTAATTGCTCAGGGAGGTTTTCTGTCTGCTCAGGGAATGTTCTCTCTGATTGGGGGATTTCTGACTCCTAGAAGGGGATTTTCTAACTGCTGGGGGGATTTTTCCGTCTGCTTGAGGGGCTTTCTACCTGACTGCTGGGGAAAGATTTTCCGACTGTACGCAAAAGTTTTTTCTATGTTTAGGAGATTTCTGACTGCTCGGGGAAAGTTTCTATTTGATTGGAATTTCCGACTTCTCAAAAGGGATTTTCTAACTGCTGGGGATTTTTTCTGCTCGTGACCTTATCCTGGAGGAAGATTTTTCGGCTGCTCTCGAAAAATCTTCTAGCTGCTCGAAAAAATTTTTAGCTGCTTGGGTGATTTTGAACTGCTTGAAGGAGATTTTCTAACTGCTCAGGGGGATTTTCAGTCTGCTTGGGAATTTTCTAACTGCTCGAGGAACTTTTCTGTCTGATTAGGGGATTTCTAACTGCTTGGGTGTTTTCGGACTGCTTGAGGGGGATTGGTTGGTCCGGGAGATTTTTAACTGCATGAGGAGTTTTTCTAACTGCCTCGGGTAGATTTCTAACTGCTTGATGGGGATATTCTTGCTGCTCATGGAAATTTTCTGTCTGCTTTCTTACTGTTAGGACAAATTTTCTATCTTATCGGGGGATTTCTAAATGCTTGGGTGATTTCGGACTGCTCGAGGGGGGTTTTCTAAATGCTCCAGGAGTTTTTTAAATGCTTCAGGTAGATTTTCCAACTGCTTAAAAAGGGTTTCTTAAATGCTCCGGAATATTTTTCAACTGCCTCGGGTAGAATTTCCAACTGCTCATGAGACTTTTTTTCTGCTTGGGATTTTTTGTCTGGTTGGGGAATTCTCTGTCTGTGGGGGGGTATTTTTTACCCGAAGATTTTTCTTCTCTGGGGGCTTTTCGGCTGCTTAGGGGATTTTCAACTGCCCGGGAAAGTTTCTATTTGTTTGGGGGATTTTCTTCAAAAAGAAGAAAACGGACTGCTGGCGGAGTTTTTCACTTTACTGCTGGGGGAAGATATTTTGACTGCTCTAAAAAATTTTCCTGTTGCTCGGAAAGATTATTTAGCTGGTTGGGAGATTTTTCAAGTGCTCGGGGCAATTGGCAAATTGCTCGAGGAGACTTTCAGTAGATTTTCTGAATACACAGAAGGATATTATGCTCTTAGGGAGACTTTAATTTTGCTGCAGAGATTTTCTAGCAGCTTAGGGAGATTTCTGTTGAGTAAATGAGTGATTTAAAATGCCTGTCTGCGCCCCCCTGGGGGGGCACCGAAGAGCTAGTCTACTATACTAAATGTCTAATGTCTGTGTGTCTGTCTGTGTGGAACGATGTAGAGCTCGAACGGCTCAACCGATTCTGATCAAATTTGCGCCAAAAGATTGCAGATTCTTCAAGGATGAGACCGTGAAAGTTTGCAAGCTCTGCTCCAAGTGGAAAGGGATTAAATATTCGAAAAACGAGTTTTTCCTATGCTTTTAATGCGAGGCCAACAAAGGTCAAAGTCGGCACTGTCAGAATGATGATTTTATTTTAGATTGCGTCATAAAGTTTTGTGCTCAGTTAAAATTCGCGGGCCAAAAATTCTCAAACTCTGCACTGTCAAATTTTTTATTTAAAAAGGTTGCGTCATAAAGCTAGAGTGCACTGCTCCAAGTTTAGCTAAATTATCGCGCCGGTAAGAAGAGAATATAAATTTTCTCACCTAGCTAGAGTACACTGCCCCAGCCCTAGCTTAATGGTTGTGCACAAGGGCAATAGAAAAACTGCTCAAGCGATCTGTGTACATTTTATTTGCGATTGATTATTTCTCGCCCAGCTGGAGAGCCAACAGTGAATAAATTGGCTTCAAAGTGTGGATGCTTGAGCGAAATATTTTTATTTAAGTAGCCGTGGGCCGTTCTGCAGTGAATTTGCCAATCATGTCTCCAGTCAGTAAGTAAAGAATGTTAGTTTTTGTAGCCCTGTTAGATTGAGAAAACTTTTCAAAGAAGCAAAAGCAGTTTAAGAGGTCATCGTCGAGCACGATACTGATCGGTAAGTCTGATAGCCTGCCAAATCTTAAATTGTGATTAGCTTAATTTTCATAAAGCGCATGTGTCTTTGATAAGGCGTTATAATAGCGACTTCCTACCTGCTCGCAGGATTTTTATCTGCTGTAGTGATTTTCCTACAAGCTCGGGAACAATTTTCTACACTTTTAGGGATTTCCTAGATGCTCAGGGGGATTTGCAAACTGCTTGGGAGATTTTCTAACGACTTTTATAAACTTTCTGACTGTTAGGGTGCTGGGAGACTTTCTAACTGCTTGTGGATTTCTGACTGCTCCAATGGGATTTTCTAAATGTTCTGGGAGACTTTTTTACTGCTCAAGGAGGTTTTCTTACTGCATCGGGAAGTTTTCCAACCGCTAGAAGGGGATTTTCTGGGAGATTTTTTGTCTGATTGGGGGATTTCAAGCTTCTCGGCGAAATTTTCTAACTGATTAGGGGATGTCTACTCGTAAGTGCTTCCAAGGGAACTTTTTTAAGTGCTAGGGGATTTCTTGACTGCACGATTGGTATTTTCTGCCTTCTTCTGGGGATTTTCTATATGCTCGGGGAGCTTTTCTGTCTGCTTGGGAGATTTATAACTGTTTTGGGACATTTTCTATCTGATTGTGGATTTCTAATGGCCCGAAGGGGAATTTCCAACTGCTGGGGGGATTTCTAACTGCTCGAAAGAGATTTTTTGTCTGCTTGGGGGTTTCAGACTGCTCGGGGAAATTTGCTGTATGCTTGGGAGATTTCTAACTGCCCGAGGGGGACTTTTTAAATGCTCGGGGAGATTTTCTAAACTACTCGAAGGATTTCAGACTGATCGGGGGAAGTTTCTATTTGATTGGGGAAGTTCCGACTTCCCAAAAGGGATTTTCTAACTTTTTGGCGGATTTCAGACTGCTCGGGGAAGTTTCTATTTGATTAGGGATTTCTAACTGCCCGAAAAGAGTTTCAAAATGCCCTGGAGATTTTCTGTCTGTTTTGAGGATTTTTTATCTGTTTAGGGAGATTTTTATCTGATTCCGGGGATTTTCGACTGCTGGGAGGTTTCCAACTGCTTGATGGAGATTTTCTAACTGCTCAGGGAGACTTTCTAACTGCTCGATGAACTTTTCTATCTGATTAGGGGATTTCTAACTGCTTGGTTGTTTTCGGACTGCTCGAGGGGGATTTTCTAAATGGCCCGGGGGATTTTCTGTCTGCTTTGATGATTTTTTATCTGTTTAGGGAGATTTCTATCGATCGGGATAGGGAGATTGCGGGGATTTCTGACTGCTAGGTTTCCAACCGTTGGGGGAGATTTTCTCACTGCTCGAAAATTTTTTAACTGCTTGGGCAACTTTTCTGTTAGCTTTGTGGATTTGTAACTGCTTGGGGTAATTTTCTATCTAATCAGGGGATTTCTAACTGCTCGAAGCTATTTTCTTACTGTTCGGAAGTTTTCCAACTGTTTAAGGAGATATTTTTACTGCTCGGGAAGATTTCTAACTGCTCTGAGAAATTTTTTTATCTTATTGGGACTGCTCGACGGGGACTTCGAGCTGCTCGAAGGGAACAGCTTGGAGAATTTCTGACTGATCAAAGAGGATTTTCTAAATGCTCGTGGAGTTTTTTCTGTCAGCTTAGTGGATTTTCGTCCTTACTCGGGGGAGATTTTTCGGCTTGGAAGATTTTGTACCTCCTATTGAGGTTTTTCTGTCAGCTTAGTGGATTCCCAACCTTACTCGGATGAGATTTTTCGGCTTGGGAGATTTTGTACCTCCTATTGAGATTTTTCTGTTTGCTTAGGGATTTCTTGCTGTTTTGGGAAATTATCTTTGTGACTGGGGATTTTTAACAGCTCGAACGGCACTTTCCTAACTGCTTGGGAGATTTTCTAACTGCTAGGGAACTTTTCTGTCTACTTGGGAATTTCTGACTGCTCGAAGAAAATTTTCTAAATGCTCGGGGGGGACATTTTCCTTCTGCCTGGGAGATTTTCTACCTCTTCGATTTCTTACTGCTCGGGAAAATTTTCTATGAGGGTGGGGGATTTCTAACAGTTCGAAAGGGACTTTCTAACTGCTTAGGAGATTCCTGACTGCTTTAAAGGTATTTTCAAACTTTTCGGGAAGATTCTCTAATTGCTCAGTGAGATTTTCTGTCTGCTTGGGGGATTTTCTGTCTGCTCAAGGAGATTTTATAATTGCTCGGTGTGATTTTCTATCGGATTGGGGGATTTCTGAGAACGCTGCAGGGGAATTTCCTAACTGTTTGGGCGAATTTTTTCTGCTCGGGGAATTTTTTGGTTGACTTGGGGATTTTTTAATGCTGCAGGGGGATTTCTTAACTGCTTGGGAATTTTTTCTAACTGCTCTGGCAGATTTTTTACTGCCCGGGAACTTTTTTGTCTGCTTGGGGGATTTCTAACAGCTCCGGAATATTTTCTACCTGATTTGGGGATTTCAGACTGCCTGAACTGGACTTTTTACTTCTTGGGAGATTTTTGACTGCTCGAAGGGTCTTTCTTAATGCTCGGCGAGATTTTCTGCTTGCTTGGGAAGATTTTCTAACAGCTCGAAGAGGACTTTTTAACTACTTAGGCGATGTCTGACTGCTCGAACGGTATTTTTTGTCTGTTCGGGAAGCTTAGGGAGGTTTTCTGTCTGCTTGGGGGATTTCTTCTAAGTGCTGAAAGGGGATTTTATAAATGTTCGAGTAGTCTGCTTGGGGAATTTTCTGTTTACTTGGGGGATTTTATAAATGTTCGAGTAGTCTGCTTTGGGAATTTTTGTTTACTTGGGGGATTTCTGACTCCTAGAAGTGGATTTTCTAACTGCGGGGGGGGGTTTCCGTCTGCTTGAGGGGCTTTCTACCTGACTGCTGGGGAAAGATTTTCCGACTGCTCGCAAAACTTTTTTCTATGTTTAGGGGATTTCTGACTGCTCGAAGAAAGTTTCTATTTGATTGGAATTTCCGACTTCTCAAAAGGGATTTTCTAACTGCTTGTGGGATTTTTTCTGCTCGTGGGTTTTCTACCTTATCCTGGAGGAAGATTTTTCGGCTGCTCTCAAAAAATTTTCTAGCTGCTCGAAAAAATTTTTAGCTGCTTGGGTGATTTTGCACTGCTTGAAGGAGATTTTCTAACTGCTCAGGGAGATTTTTAGTCTGCTTGGGGATTTTCTAACTGCTCGAGGAACTTTTCTGTCTGATTAGGGAATTTCTAACTGCTTGGGTGTTTTCGGACTGCTGGAGGGGGATTTTCTAAATGGTCGGGGAGATTTTTAACTGCATGAGGAGTTTTTCTAACTGCCTCGGATAGATTTTCTAACTGCTGGATGGGGATATTCTAGCTGCTCATGAAAATTTTCTGTCTGCTTAGGGGATTTCTTACTGTTAGGACAAATTTTCTATCTTATCGGGGGATTTCTAACTGCTTTGGTGATTTCGGACTGCTCGAAGGGGGTTTTCTAAATGCTCCATGAGTTTTTTAACTGCATGATAAGTTTTTCCAACTGCCTCAGGTAGATTTTCCAACTGCTTAAAGGGGATTTCCTAAATGCTCCGGAAGATTTTTCAACTGCCTTGGGTAGAATTTCCAACTGATCATGAGACTTTTTTCTTCCTGGGATTCTTTGTCTGGTTGGGGAATTCTCTGTCTGTGGGGGTATTTTTTACCCGAAGATTTTTCTACTGTGGGGGCTTTTCGGTCTGCTTAGGGGATTTTTAACTGCCCGGGGAAAGTTTCTATTTGATTGGGGGATTTTCTGACTTCTGGCGGGGCTTTACTTTACTGCTGGGGGAAGATTTTTTGACTGCTCTCAAAAATTTTCCAGCTGCTCGGAAAGATTATCTAGCTGTTTGGGAGATTTTTTTTTTAAAGTGCTTGGGGCAATTGGCTAAATGCGGGGAGACTTTCAGTAGATTTTCTGAATGCACGGAAGGATATTATGTTTCTAGGGAGACTTTAATTTTGCTGCAGAGATTTTCTGGCAGCTTAGGGAGATTTCCGTTGAGTAAATGAGTGATTTAAAATGCCTGTCTGCGCCCCCCTGGGGGGGGGGGGCACCGAAGAGCTAGTCTATCTATCTATCTATCTATCTATCTATCTATCTATCTATCTATCTATCTATCTATCTATCTATCTATCTATCTATCTATCTAACTATCTATCTATCTATCTATCTATCTATCTATCTATCTATCTATCTATCTATCTATCTATCTATCTATCTATCTGTTGAATCCGTTTTCTGTTGAATTTCTTGTCTTCTAATTTCTTATAAGTCTATGGGTGACCCCTGAGTACATATTGCTCTGTAACTTTTGAGATAGCTCATCAAATCAAATTAAATAATTCTTGCATCAAAAGATAGAATGATAAAAAAGCCGCTTTCCAATGACACCAACAATCAAAGCGAATCTCTTAAGTAGTTTTTAAGTGGCATGCAAAAGTATAAATACTTATAGAACACCCCTCGTATCTGAAGATTGCCATGCTCACTATTTCAATACCAATTAAATATAATATATTTACCCACGTAGAGTTAGTTGAAGGTTCTCTCACTCGAACTGTTATTTCGTCGCAAAAAAATTGGTTAAAAATTGTCTTCCCCTTGCTGCGACCTCGGAATTCCAATTTTTAATAAAAAACAAACGCCATTAGATTTGCAATGTGATGTCAATCAATTGTTGAATTCTCCAAATATATTTCAATTTGAATTCCACCCGATACACACAGGGCGTTACTTTGTGTGCCACACCTGTCAAAAATTTCAAGCCATGGTGAGCACCATCTCTTTGACCAGCTTGTAAGCCTCAAACTGCATGGCGTACAAAACTTCATTGGTAGAGGGACCGACCACCTCCGCCTTTAGATGAACAGTGAACAGGCCCATTTGCACAATATCACCAGCGGTTTTGAGAACGACTCCCGTAGAATATTTTAAATCCAATATTTGATTGTTACTGACGAATTCTACATCACTGAAATTTAAATGCAATGGCTTAAGCTTCATAAATTTGACAAGAAAAAGAATCAAATTATATTTTTTAAAAGAACGGATTCAGTACAAGTAAATGATCTCGGTTTCCCTCTTTTATCGCCTGCTAAAACAGTTTTTTGACGCTATATAAATTTATAGATTTTTTATTTACCTGAAGTCAAATGGGAGTGAGGATCCAGACACAAGAAATATCCGGATTATGTCTTGAAAGTGAATAGGATAACTTCCAATGACGGATTGAACCTTTGAGGCCGGCACCATCTTGACGTCGCTCGCTTTGTCCCGATTGAGCCACCTCCTAATCGGGCAGCTGCTGCACACCATGCCTTTAGGCGGATTTGCAAGTGCTTTATTAAGACGGTCGAGCATGAGAGCTCGAAGAGAACTCGAGACCGTGGCGTCAGATGAGACTGCAAAGCGCATTCAAGGGTGCAAATTTGTATGATGGTAGTTTAAGCTTTTTGGCATTAAAAAAGGAATTTGATTTAAGTTTTTAAGTACTACATGTGGCTCACAGTTGATGACGGTCTCTTCAAAGCAAGCGGTTTCGCAGATGCAGGCAGCCGCTATTGCCACTAGAAGCAGCTGCTTGCTGAAGCTTTTTTTAAGCATGGTCTCTTGTTAAAAGCTGACGAAGTTACTTAATTGTTGGTTAAGTGCAGACTAAATCCAGTTAGTTTTCTTGCTACAGTTCCCAATATTTATAACTTCCTTACACCACTAAAACTCCTGTGCATGCACGGAAACTTCCTACCCTGTCACATGCGTGTCAAGTGTGTCAAAACCCAATACAAATGAAGGATATTCTAAAAATAATTAAAGTGATATACGCTCGTAACAAACAGACAACCATTTTCTTTCATGTAAAATTTTTATCCTTAGATGGTCGAAAGAATTATGCTTTTTTAGCATTGTTTTAGCAATTCTTGTTCAAGCAGTCAAAAATTCCATAAAATTTCTATCTACGAGTATTACAAGATATTATTTGTCATAGAATCTTGATGCATAGTCGTGAATATAGAGGCTACTCTGTCAATATTGCTTAATAACTACAGAGTTCGAATAGTTTAACTACAACGAGTTTCTGCAAAAAGATAGAATAATCGATACATATTTAGTTTACAGATAGATGCATAGATAGATAGATAGATAGATAGATAGATAGATAGATAGATAGATAGATAGATAGATAGATAGATAGATAGATAGATAGATAGATAGATAGATAGATAGATAGATAGATAGATAGATAGATAGATAGATAGATAGATAGTTAGATAGATAGATAGATAGATAGATAGATAGATAGATAGATAGATAGATAGATAGATAGTTAGATAGATAGATAGATAGATAGATAGATAGATAGATAGATAGATAGATAGATAGATAGATAGATAGATAGATAGATAGATAGATAGATAGATAGATAGATAGATAGATAGATAGATAGATAGATAGATAGATAGATAGATAGATAGATAGATAGATAGATAGATAGATAGATAGATAGATAGATAGATAGATAGATAGATAGATAGATAGATAGATAGATAGATAGATAGATAGATAGATAGATAGATAGATAGATAGATAGATAGATAGATAGATAGATAGATAGATAGATAGATAGATAGATAGATAGATAGATAGATAGATAGATAGATAGATAGATAGATAGATAGATAGATAGATAGATAGATAGATAGATAGATAGATAGATAGATAGATAGATAGATAGATAGATAGATAGATAGATAGATAGATAGATAGATAGATAGATAGATAGATAGATAGATAGATAGATAGATAGATAGATAGATAGATAGATAGATAGATAGATAGATAGATAGATAGATAGATAGATAGATAGATAGATAGATAGATAGATAGATAGATAGATAGATAGATAGATAGATAGATAGATAGATAGATAGATAGATAGATAGATAGATAGATAGATAGATAGATAGATAGATAGATAGATAGATAGATAGATAGATAGATAGATAGATAGATAGATAGATAGATAGATAGATAGATAGATAGATAGATAGATAGATAGATAGATAGATAGATAGATAGATAGATAGATAGATAGATAGATAGATAGATAGATAGATAGATAGATAGATAGATAGATAGATAGATAGATAGATAGATAGATAGATAGATAGATAGATAGATAGATAGATAGATAGATAGATAGATAGATAGATAGATAGATAGATAGATAGATAGATAGATAGATAGATAGATAGATAGATAGATAGATAGATAGATAGATAGATAGATAGATAGATAGATAGATAGATAGATAGATAGATAGATAGATAGATAGATAGATAGATAGATAGATAGATAGATAGATAGATAGATAGATAGATAGATAGATAGATAGATAGATAGATAGATAGATAGATAGATAGATAGATAGATAGATAGATAGATAGATAGATAGATAGATAGATAGATAGATAGATAGATAGATAGATAGATAGATAGATAGATAGATAGATAGATAGATAGATAGATAGATAGATAGATAGATAGATAGATAGATAGATAGATAGATAGATAGATAGATAGATAGATAGATAGATAGATAGATAGATAGATAGATAGATAGATAGATAGATAGATAGATAGATAGATAGATAGATAGATAGATAGATAGATAGATAGATAGATAGATAGATAGATAGATAGATAGATAGATAGATAGATAGATAGATAGATAGATAGATAGATAGATAGATAGATAGATAGATAGATAGATAGATAGATAGATAGATAGATAGATAGATAGATAGATAGATAGATAGATAGAAAGATAGATAGATAGGTTTACTCATTACTTTATTGATATATGTATAGATAATTCTATAGTATAGAAAAATACACGGGGTTACACGAGCTACATGTAATTCCTTTTCTTTGCTAACCTTTTGCTTGTTCTGACAGCTTGCCCCAGAATTTTTCCAATAATTTTTTAAATCCCTGGGAAATCGAGCAGTTGTTGCGTGGACAATTATAGTAATTAACCACTGCTTCACTCGGACCGATAACTTCGTTAATTCTCGGTGCAGGAATTAGTTAGCCTTGACAAGCCTTTGACAGGCCTTGACGGGACACATTATAAAATTGCATGCCTGAGCCCATGTGGAATCGTGTAAGCTATAGCTGCAGAAAAAATTGTTGGGTTTCAACTTGAGTCTCCACCAAGTTTTTCTTTCGAAGATAGTAAATAGCTAATTTGTTTAACCGAAAAGACCTAATATTTGAGCACATTAAAATACTAATTGTGCTTGCGCGCTAAAATAATAATAAATAATAATATAGATGTGCGCTGTTGGCTGCACATCTGGCCCGATTGGGACAGGTGTAATCAATTGCGCGCTAGCAAAATTATACAACTTCAATGAGCAACGTACTCGGGCGCATTTTATGAACGAACTAAAATTCTGATTGGGGTCCTCACCATACAATCAAAATCCTTCTTATAAATCTGAGAAAAAATCCACCCTAGGAGCTCATAAATTTGCTACGTAACGAGCTATCAGGAAACGTAGGCCAAAAATTCTATTCATAAATCTAGTCTGCTTTCAGCCTACTCGACCGATAACAAACAAAAAATTGTACAATTTATCTTACCCAATACTGTTGGTCGCATGGATAGTAAACTTATAGTTTTCAGAACCATCCAACCCTGAGATCTGTTACCCTGAAAGAAAGTACAAAATTTTAATCAAAAAACAAATACAATTTCGAATAATTTAAAATAGGTTCTTCATTTTTAAAATTGGTTGCTTGGTTTTAATAAAAAAATAATACCTTTAAATCCCGCTGATTAAAAACTGACAACAAGTCTAATTTTTCTCGTTGCTGAAGGTTTTTTGTTAACTTACTGAGTGTGGTAGTTAACTTTCTAAGGGGGGTTGTTAATTGCTGAGAGTGGTTGTTCATTTTCTGAGGGTGCTTAATTTTCTGGAATGGTTGTAAACTTGCTAAGCGAGTTTCAAATTTCTTTAGGGGTTTTAATTTTCCAGGGCTTTATTTTGCTTAGGAGATTTACTTATTAACGATTTCTGTCAAAATACTTAGGGATTGTAAACTTTTGCTCCGTCGGTGACTCCAGCTGGCAGGTCACGTCATCCGCGCCGTGTCGTACTGCCCCGAGCAGGTGCAGGAAGTGCTGCTGCTTACGCTGTAGGCGCCCTACCGGCGAGTACTCATTATACTTGAAGCTAGCGCCGCCTTTGTTGTATGCAAAGCATGTGAAGAGGATCAAGGCAGTCAGCAAATCAACGAAAAAAATCTCATCATTTCTTAATTAAACAGTTTCAACTGTCCGACAGCTTCCCTCAGAAAGTTAACAACCACCCTTAGCAAGTTAACAACAACCTTTAGAAAGTTAATAGCCATACTCAGAAAGTTAACAACCACCCTCAGCAAGTAAACAACCACCCTCAGAAAGTAAACAACAACCCTCAGCAAGTTTACAACCACCCTCAGAAAGTAAACAACCACCCTCAGCAAGTTTACAACCACCACAAGCAAATTAACAATATTCAACAAACTTAATTGCTTCTGTCAGTACCTCCTTGTGATCAGCCAAATGGTAAACAAATGCTGCGCTCCAAGTTGCAAGGCAGGCTATGCCACTGAGCCAAAGCAGCCCGGTGTAAAGCTGCATCGCTTTCCTAACGACGAAGAGCTAAAAGGCAAGTGGCTTCATTTCTGAAAACTCGAAAATCCTACCATCACAAAGCATACGCGGTGGTGTTCTCTGCAGAAAATTGGAGAATGCTTCTGCAGAGTTTTGTGATTCAGATACTCGTAGAGTAAATAGTTTTGAGGAACTGCTCAGCTTTTATCTTCCAACTCATCTTACCTGTTTTGAGAGAATTGCATCGAAAAGTGTGCTTCGCACTTTAAACTTTCTCTACATCTCCTATTAGACGGTGCCAAAGATCTGTGCTTCTTGCTCTGTTACAGAAGATCTTCTTGTCACAGTTGCTATCGAAGCCACTCCCGTGCCTGATTTTGCTTCTAGTCTGATTCGCAATCGAAAACTCGAATTATTTAGTCAGTTAGAAAACTTTGTTACCGTACATTAAGAATCGAGCTGAAAAGTTCTTTGAATTCAATGAATTGTCGAGTTCAAAGACCATCTAGGCATGGCTTACGAGCATGTTCAAGCAGCAGCTAAATTTACAGATGACGAGAGACAGAAACGGCTGGAACTTCTCGCAGAACAGATAAATCTTGCCATAAAAAAGTCTAAGGAGTACTCCAATTCAACTTTGGCCTTCGCGTGCCTTATTGCAAGGTCACAGCGCATCAGCGTATAAGTTTTTACTGGAATCGTCAACGATAGAACTTCCGAGCATTCGTCATTTTCAGCGATTGGCTTCTGCATTCAGCACAGAGAATTCCACCGAATCGATAGTGACGTACTGAAGGACGAGAAGTCGCTAAGCGACACAAAAAAGCACGTTGTTTTGATGGTTGATGAGGTCTATGCTGCTAAAAATACAAGAGATACGACAGACATAGAGAAAACAAATGTGAGTCTAGCTGCAGCAGTCGTTGATGAGAGTACCATCGCTGGTTTGAGATTTTATGATATGCACACTGGCACCATTAAGTTTGTTTCTCTTAAAGCTAGAATGTGGAACATCTGGAACGCAAAGACTATCAAAAATGGCAGAGAAAAACTTCTAGATTAAGCTTGTCCAGATTGTCAGTCAAGGCGATGATCGCCAGAACTCTTTACACTCAATTAAATTTTATTGATATAATCAATTTAAGGTGGAAATAATGTTGTCTTTTCAGACAGAAATCTAGCCTATATGCACGTAAAGGCTCGGCCTCCAATTGTCAGTTGAGGCTTGAGGGGGTGGAAAAACTGGTGTGTCATGCCCCCCCTAGCGAATCGGGCCCATGAGTCCCTGTGCGTCGTGATAACTTTTAAGCTCTGAATCATGATGATGCGTAAGACTTAAATTATAATGAAACTTGAAGACTTAGAATGCAAGGCCTAGAATAAAATTAACAATTTAGCCCAAATCATAATAGCTCATTACTCTTGACTCATGAAAAGTTTTTGCCACAAATAAGCATTGAATTATTTTGACAAATTAGCCTGTAATCATTACGTTGTACATTTGCAGAATCATGATAACAAACTTTTAACGTCATCATGGCACATGATCCAAAATCGTTATGATGTATAAACCTAGAATCATGATGACAAAAGAGCCTATAATCATGATGACAACAGAGCCTAGAATTAGGATGACTCATGAACCTAAACTTATAATTTTGCAGTCGACCTTCGGCATTCAAGCAGCAACCCATGCAGCAAAATTGCAATCAGCGCTCGGTATGTTAAAAATCCTCCTCTGCAAGTTAACAATCAGCTATTTACCCCCCGCTGAGGAGCTCTTAGCAAGTCCTTATTTCGCTTCTTCCTTAAAACTTCAGGGACATGAGTTTTTGTATTATTTGAATTTTTTCGCGATTCTGAGCCCATGAGCGAATTTAATTAATGTACAAACTGGTCCATTTTTTCATCATATATATACATACATTCAAAAATCAGCGTCAAACATTTGCGCATTCTTTAGAATTTTGTGATTTACCGTAACTATCGCCTACGGACATGCTTCTTAGCTAGCTCTGTAAATAATTTTTCGAATTTAAATAGGGAAACAGTCACAAAAGTCTAGCATACATTTCTATGTTAGCTTGTTTGCAAGCTTAGAAATCTCAGCACAGCACCTCAGCACAGCCTTCAGCTTGTTAACAGTCCCTCCAGCAAAGGAATAATATAAATTATTTAAATTCTCTCTCTGCAAATCAGCAAGCAGCCCTCTGCATGTTGATAAGACCTTCAACAAATGAGCAATTAGCCTTGAGCATTTTAGTAGCCCCCTACAATTAAGCAAGCAGTATTTAGCGTGTTAAACATCCCCACTGCAGTGGGATTTAGGCTTCAGTACTGAAAAATTCACACTGCAATCAAGAAATCAGCATTCAGCATGCTAACCGTCTTCCTTCAGCAATTTAACAACTCTCTCATAAATTTGCGACCTTCTCAATAAGAGCATACAGTATACAGCCACCACCTTTAGTTAAATGCTGTTGTGCAAATGCAAATTGTCGATTTCAACGCTTGTTGTTAGTTTTAAGAGTTTCGTGTCGAAACAATCTAACTACGACAAACGTTGCCACAATTCCCAGTTGACATCCTGTTAGCAGACCAGGTTTTCACACCTTATCAAACTCCCCCAGGCAAACTCGCCCCTTTCAGAAAACTCCCAAGCAGCAACTTCATTCTTTACGAGAAAGCTCTTTATAGAAACTTCCCGGATTGAAACTCCCAGTGAGCAGAGTTACCTCAGTGAGCAGTAATACAAAATAGGTCATTCCCTCCGAGGAGCATTTATTCTCAGTGAGCGGTTATCTCCAGCAATCAGCAATGAAACTTCCCCTAGCAGTTTTCCTAGTTAGCAGTTATCCCAGTATAGTAGTGAAGTGAGCCACTAGTTCAGGTCCCTAGTAGTGGCTTCACTCATTAGGATAATAAGCTTCTTTTGTTGGGAATTTAGATTTTGCTAATGTCAATGCCCTCTTGCACCTCTTCCCCAGGCTGTCCCATGAGTCAGCTTTACAACTCACTCTTGGTCCAGCTTGGCCCCATTGCCCATCGCAGCGTGAGTCATGTTTCTATTTTTAGCCCGCTTGCTTATCTCGTGCCCCGTCATGTGACTGTTATTTTAAATATCCCTGCGTGAGTCATGTTTCTATTTTTAGCTTGCGTGTTTATCTTGTACCCTGTCATGTGACTATTATTGTACACATCTTGCATGTGAGTCGTGCTTCTATTTTTAGCCTATGACTTATGCCTGTACCCTGACTACTCAATGACTACTCAATAGTAGTGATGGAAGCATTCTCAGGCCTAAATCGTCGAAAAGAACAAATTTTAGGTTCATGAAATCCTAATCATGGATTTGCCTCGCATAGCTTGCTTCAATGGTTTGATTTCTTAGAATATTATTAGTCAAGTTACGCTCTTTATAAAAATTTTTTCCTTTCCTATAAAAATACGTATCCAGTCTTTAATCTCATTTCTGTCATTAAATGTTTAATTTAGATGCTTAATGTAGTACTATTGAGTCATAGTTAGGAATAACGATAAAGACATTTTTTTAATGTTTTGCAACTAAATTTTAATTAATTTTGTTTTATTCTCCAAATAAATTTCCACTTTGAATTCAACGATATCAAAGCTCTGTCAACTATGCCCTGCTGTCAAAATGTCATCCAATGGTGAGGACCATCTGTTTGACCAGCTTGTATGCCTCGTACTGTATGGCGTTCATCATTTCCTTAGTAAAGGGCCCGACAATCTCGGCTTTCAGATGATCAGTGAACCAACCGACTTGCATAATTCCACCCGCAGTGTGGATTACCACTCCCAACGAGTGTTTCAAATCCGCTATCTGAGAGTTAATCCTGAGATCGGCATTCCTGAAATTTAAATAATGACGTCAACCTGATGAATTTGACCGACTGAAGAAAAATTGTCTCTGTAGATTTAGAATTTTTTCAGTTACTCAAACTTAATCGCAGGCCCAGGTCCAGATATAATTCCTATTCGGATTGTATTTTGAAATTCCCTCGGATAACTTCCAATGACGGATTCAACCTTTGAGGCTGGCACCATCTTGACGTCGCTCGCTTTATCCCGATTGAGCCACCTCCTAATCGGACAGCTGCTGCACACAATGCCTTTAGGCGGATTTGCAAGTACTTTATTAACACGGTCTAGCATGTGAGCTCGAAGAGAACTCGATACCGTGGCGTCAGATGAGACTGCAAAGTGCATTCAAGGGTGCCAAGTTTATTTCATTCAAAACAGAATGAAGTAAATTGAAGCTGAAGCAAAAACTAAACACGACTGCTTAGTTATTTTCTTCTAAAGAAACTTACAGTCGATGACGCTCTCCTTGAAACAAGTGGTTCTGCAGATGCAGACAGCCACAACTGCCACTAAAAGCAGCTGCTTGCTGCAGGTTTCTTTCTGCATAGTCTGTTCTTGAGATGTTTGACTGGGATCTAATCGTTATTGAAGTACAGGCAAATTAAATCGATTTTCTTGCCAAACTTGATAAAACATTGAGTAAACACATTAACACATGAAATTAGGAAAAAAATAATGGAAGAAAGAAGATTATGTTTCTTATTTGGTTCAATAAGCATAAACATAAAACCTGGAAAATCTAAACAAATAAATGATAATTAATGTACTTGCACTACTCTGAAAGCCACTCAAAAAAGCAGATAAAGACAATAAGTACGAGCGTATTATTATCATAACGTCATCGAAAAAGATGCAAACAAAATTGACACCCATGTAGGAAATTATCACCGATTAACCTAAGCATACAGCCACCAGTGGCCTAAATGAAAGTTATTAGCAATTGTAGTAAGTAGGATAACTGCCACAGTAAGATGGGACACAGTGAGATGGGACACACTGAGATGAGACACAGTGAGATGGGACACAGTGAGATGGGACACAGCGAGATGGGACACAGTGAGATGGGACACACTGAGATGGGACACAGTGAGATGGGACACAGTGAGATAACACCCACACTGAGATGGGACAGTGAGATGGGACACACTGAGATGGGACACAGTGAGATGGGACACACTGAGATGAGACACAGTGAGATGGGACACAGTGAGATGGGACACAGCGAGATGGGACACAGTGAGATGGGACACACTGAGATGGGACACAGTGAGATGGGACACAGTGAGATAACACCCACACTGAGATGGGACAGTGAGATGGGACACACTGAGATGGGACACAGTGAGATGGGACACAGTGAGATGGGACACAGTGAGATGGGACACAGTGAGATGGGACACAGTGAGATGGGACACAGTGAGATGGGACACAGCGAGATGGGACACACTGAGATGGGACACAGTGAGATGGGACACAGTGAGATGGGACACAGTGAGATGGGACACAGTGAGATGGGACACAGTGAGATGGGACACAGTGAGATGGGACACACTGAGATGGGACACAGTGAGATGGGACACAGTGAGATGGGACACAGTGAGATGGGACACACTGAGATGGAACACAGTGAAATGGAACACAGTGAGATGGGACACAGTGAGATAACACCCACACTGGGATGGGACACAGTGAGATAACACCCACACTGAGATGGGACACAGTGAGATAACACCCAAACTGAGATGGGACACAGTGAGATGGGACGCAGTGAGATGGGACACAGTGAGATGGGACACAGTGAGATGGGACACAGTGAGATGGGACACAGTGAGATGGGACACAGTGAGATGGGACACAGTGAGATGGAACACAGTGAGATGGGACACAGTGAGATGGGACACAGTGAGATGGGACACAGTGAGATGGGACACAGTGAGATGGGACACAGTGAGATGGGACACAGTGAGATGGGACACAGTGAGATGGGACACAGTGAGATGGGACACAGTGAGATAACACCCACACTAAGACGGGAGGCAAACAAACGCAGCCGCCACCCTCAAAGAGAACTCAACTGTTGCGGAATCACCACCAAGAGGTGGGAAACTGTTTCTGCAAGGCCTTGTGCCGCTCAGTATCAGAGAAATTAAGCACTGTGCACATGGCCGTGAGCACAGTTTTCTTAGTTCGACAATCGTCAGAGAGAGTCAGATAGTGATAGACCAGATTGCGAACGTACTCAGCCGACTCCTGAGTTGGCTGCTGGCAGCGTGCCAGTTCAACACGCAAGTCGGCAATGATCTGACGCTGCTCGGCTAATTCAGCCTGCAGAGTTCGCAGCCGGTGCTCCGCCTGGCGTCGGGCGTCGCGCAGGGCCGCCATGTCCGCCTGGGCCAGGGCGCCTTCGAGCTGGGCGTGGACGCTGGCGCAGGCGGCGGCGCTTGGGCGCAGATGGGACAGCTGGAGCGGGGAGAGAGGATGGAGGTGATAGAGCGGTGATAGTAAGGGGCGGATGCAGGAGCGGTGATAATGTGTGGTGAGGGGCGGATGGAGGAGCGGTGATGGTGTGAGGGCGGATAGGGGAGCGGTGATAGTGTGGGGGGCGGATGGAGGAGCGGTGAAAGTTCGACGAGCGGATGGAGGAGCCGTGATAGTGTGAGGGGCGGATGCAGGAGCGGTGATGGTGTGAGGGGCGGATGCAGAAGCGGTGATAGTGTGAGGGGCGGATGCAGGAGCGGTGATGGTGTGAGGGGCGGATGCAGGAGCGGTGATAGTGTGAGGGGCGGATGGAGGAGCGGTGATAGTGTGAGGGGCGGATGCAGGAGCGGTGATGGTGTGAGGGGCGGATGCAGGAGCGGTGATAGTGTGTGGTGAGGGGCGGATGCAGGAGCGGTGATGGTGTGAGGGGCGGATGCAGGAGCGGTGATAGTGTGTGGTGAGGGGCGGATGCAGGAGCGGTGATAGTGTGAGGGGCGGATGGAGGAGCCGTGATAGTGTGAGGGGCGGATGCAGGAGCGGTGATGGTGTGAGGGGCGGATGCAGGAGCGGTGATAGTGTGAGGGGCGGATGGAGGAGCGGTGATGGTGTGAGGGGCGGATGCTGAAGTGGTGATAATGTGAGGAGGGGAGCGGATGGAGGAGCGGTGATAGTGTGAGGGGCGGATGCAGGAGCGGTGATGGTGTGAGGGACGGATGCAGGAGCGGTGATAGTATGAGGGGCGGATGCAGGAGCGGTGATAGTGTGGGGGCGGATAGGGGAGCGGTGATAGTGTGAGGGGCGGATGCAGGAGCGGTGATAGTGTGGGGGCGGATAGGGGAGCGGTGATGGTGTGGGGGGGCGGATGGAGGAGCGGTGAAAGTTCGAGGAGCGGATGGAGGAGCCGTGATAGTGTGAGGGGCGGATGGAGGAGCCGTGATAGTGTGAGGGGCGGATGCAGGAGCGGTGATGGTGTGAGGGGCGGATGCAGGAGCGGTGATAGTGTGAGGGGCGGATGCAGGAGCGGTGATGGTGTGAGGGGCGGATGCAGGAGAGGTGATAGTGTGAGGGGCGGATGGAGGAGCGGTGATGGTGTGAGGGGCGGATGCTGAAGTGGTGATAATGTGAGGAGGGGAGCGGATGGAGGAGCGGTGATAGTGTGAGGGGCGGATGCAGGAGCGGTGATGGTGTGAGGGGCGGATGCAGGAGCGGTGATAGTGTGAGGGGCGGATGCAGGAGCGGTGATAGTGTGGGGGCGGATAGGGGAGCGGTGATAGTGTGAGGGGCGGATGCAGGAGCGGTGATAGTGTGGGGGCGGATAGGGGAGCGGTGATGGTGTGGGGGGCGGATGGAGGAGCGGTGAAAGTTCGAGGAGCGGATGGAGGAGCGGTGATAGTGTGAGGGGCGGATGGAGGAGCCGTGATAGTGTGAGGGGCGGATGCAGGAGCGGTGATAGTGTGAGGGGCAGATGCAGGAGCGGTGATAGTGTGAGGGGCGGATGCAGGAGCGGTTATGGTGTGAGGGGCGGATGCAGGAGAGGTGATAGTGTGAGGGGCGGATGGAGGAGCGGTGATGGTGTGAGGGGCGGATGCTGAAGTGGTGATAATGTGAGGAGGGGAGCGGATGGAGGAGCGGTGATAGTGTGGGGGCGGATGCAGGAGCGGTGATAGTGTGAGGGGCGGATGCAGGAGCGGTGATAGTGTGTGGTGGGGGCGGATGGAGGAGCGGTGATAGTGTGTGGTGGGGGCGGATGGAGGAGCGGTGATAGTGTGTGGTGGGGGCGGATGGAGGAGCGGTGATAGTGTGTGGTGGGGGCGGATGCAGGAGTGGTGATAGTGTGTGGTGGGGGCGGATGGAGGAGCGGTGATAGTGTGTGGTGGGGGCGGATGGAGGAGCGGTGATAGTGTAAGGGGCGGATGGAGGAGCGGTGATAGTGTGAGGGGCGGATGGAGGAGCGGTGATAGTGTGTGGTGGGGGCGGATGGAGGAGCGGTGATAGTGTGTGGTGGGGGCGGATGGAGGAGCGGTGATAGTGTAAGGGGCGGATGGAGGAGCGGTGATAGTGTAAGGGGCGGATGGAGGAGCGGTGATAGTGTGAGGGGCGGATGCAGGAGCGGTGATGGTGTGTGGTGCGGGGGCGGATGCAGGAGCGGTGATAAAGCATGGTTCGTGTAGATGTGTTTCACAAACCAGAAGGTCGTCGTCGAACTCGGCAGCCTTCCGAGCGGCCGCAGCACCGGTCGGGCTGGCCGACGCACCCCTGTGGCGCAGCGCCGAACGAGCTTCTTTCAGCTCGGCGTCTTTGTCAGCCAGCAGTCGCAGCGTTCGGTCCCGATGCCTGGCTAGTTCAGCCTCGGCTTCCAGAGCTCTGGCCGTCAGCTCCCGCCTCAGCCGGGCCGTCTCGTCCCGGTGTCGACGTTCAGCCGCAGCCAGGCGCTCCTGGTGAGCCTGCTCGCGTCTTGCAGCCTCCGCTTCAACTGTCTGGCAGCGCTCTCGGCTGACGCGGAGATCGCGTTGAACTCGTTGAAGCTCTGACTGCTGCGTGGACGTAGACGACGACGACGGCGGCGGCGGGGTCGGCGGAGCAGCGAGTAGACGAAGTCGGCAGGAGTCCAGCTCCGCGCGAAGCTGGCGTACCTAAAGATATGATGATGGAGTATTAGGAGTAGTAGTATTAGCATTATTATTATTATTATTATTATTATTATTATTAGTACTAGTACTAGTAGTAGTAGTAGTAGTAGTAGTAGTAGTAGTAGTAGTAGTAGTAGTAGTAGTAGTAGTAGTAGTAGTAGTAGTAGTAGTAGTAGTAGTAGTAGTAGTAGTAGTAGTAGTAGTAGTAGTAGTAGTAGTAGTAGTAGTAGTAGTAGTAGTAGTAGTAGTAGTAGTAGTAGTAGTAGTAGTAGTAGTAGTAGTAGTAGTAGTAGTAGTAGTAGTAGTAGTAGTAGTAGTAGTAGTAGTAGTAGTAGTAGTAGTAGTAGTAGTAGTAGTAGTAGTAGTAGTAGTAGTAGTAGTAGCAGTAGTAGTAGTAGTAGTAGTAGTAGTAGTAGTAGTAGTAGCGATTAAAAATAGATTTTACCTGTTCCTGACACGCCGCATGAATGTCTGAAGCCGCTGCGGACTCTTCGTCATGCGAAACAGTCGAAGTGTCGTACAAAGACACGTACGAACCGAGATCGTCAGATTTACCCGACTCAGTTGACAATTGCTGAATTAAGAAAAAGTACTTTATTTAGTTAGGCCATATGAGAACACGATATTGCAAAGAATTACTCGTTGATTTCTCTGGCGCACCTGAGCTAGCGACATTCGCTGAACCGGCTCGACAACAGCAACGGGATGAGCTCCGCCGCCTACCGGGCCGACCAAGTCGGCTGTTCCAGCTGTCGGCGATGATGATGACGTTGCCGTCGCATTTTGAAGCTGCAATCGGAGCTGCCGATTCTCTCGTTCCAGACCGTCCAGGCGTTCGCGAAGCCGCCCTGCAGACCTGGCGTCGGCCTGATTGATTGGGTTCGAATTGGGTTGTTTGTTAGTGAAAGAGCTCGCTGTGCGTACATGGGGAGTGAGTACATGTAGCGAGACCAACAACAACCTTGGATGGCTGCCTAGCAACCTGAGGATCAGAGAGGATGGCTGCCTAGCAACCTGGCGATCTGGGAGGATGGCTGCCCAGCAACCTGAGGATCAGAGAGGATGGTTGCCTAGCAACCTGGGGATCAGAGAGGATGGCTGCCCAGCAACCTGAGGATCTGAGAGGATGGTTGCCTAGCAACCTGGGGATCTGGAAGAATGGCTGCCTAGCAACCTGAGGATCTGAGAGGATGGCTGCCTAGCAACCTGGGGATCTGGAAGGATGGCTGCCTAGCAACCTGAGGATCTGAGAGGATGGCTGCCTAGCAACCTGAGGATCTGAGAGGATGGCTGCCTAGCAGCCTGGGGATCTGGAAGGATGGCTGCCTAGCAACCTGAGGATCTGAGAGGATGGCTGCCTAGCAACCTGGGGATCTGGAAGGATGGCTGCCTAGCAACCTGAGGATCTGAGAGGATGGCTGCCTAGCAACCTGAGGATCTGAGAGGATGGCTGCCTAGCAGCCTGGGGATCTGGAAGGATGGCTGCCTAGCAACCTGAGGATCTGAGAGGATGGCTGCCTAGCAACCTGGGGATCTGGAAGAATGGCTACCTAGCAACCTGAGGATCTGAGAGGATGGCTGCCTATCAACCTGGGGATCTGGAAGGATAGCTGCCTAGCAACCTGAGGATCTTGGAGGATGGCTGCCTAGCAACCGCGAATATGTACCTGACGCCGTCGCTCCGCCTCTCCCAAGCTGACCGCCAGCTGAGCAACCCGAGCCTCCAACTCGTCGGCACGAGACTCCCTCTCACTGGTGCCAGCCGCAGCCTCGGCCAGCCGGGACTCCATGGTCCGCTCCAGCTGGGCCACCGACCGGCGGTGGGCCGCCTCTTGGCTGGCTGCGGCTCGTTTGGCGTCGGATAGCTGGCGCTGCAGGTCGGCGAGCTGCGACTCGGCCTGGAATGTTGCCAAGGCTTCTTAGTGAGAGGGACAGATACTGACAGACAGACAGACAGACAGACAGACATACAGACAGACATACAGACAGACAGACAGACAGACAGACAGACAGACAGACAGACAGACAGACAGACAGACAGACAGACAGACAGACAGACAGACAGACAGACAGTCAGACAGACAGACAGACGGACACAGACAGACAGACAGACAGACAGACAGACAGGCAGACAGACAGACGGACAGACAGACGGACACAGACAGACAGACAGACAGACAGACAGACAGACAGACAGACAGACAGGCAGGCAGACAGACAGACGGACACAGACAGACAGAAAGGCAGACAGACAGACACAGACAGACAAGGAAAAACTGTAAAAGCTTACAGCCTCCCTGGCGGCAGTCTCGGCAGCTAGTCGGGCTGTCAGAGCCCCTGTGTCCTGCTCCGCCTTAGCCTGTAGCTTCGCCTTGGAGCGCAATTCGTTCAGCTGAGCCTCTAAATCGCGGCGAACAATGGCACAGGATTCCAGGTCGCGCTTCCGCTCGGCTATTGTGTGCTCAAATTCCTCCTGCCGACGTTATTGAGAAAAGTTGACTAATTTCGGAATAAAAGCTGATGTTATGAATTATGAAATATGATGCAATAACCTACCCTAAGCTTCCGTTTATCAGCCTGATAAACAGCTGACAATTCGTTCTTTTGCTGCGTCAGCGCATTAACGCTCTCCAATAGTTTTGCAATTCGAGCTTCGTAAACTTCGGCTGCATCAGGGGACACATCAGCAGTTGAGTCATCTTTTTCGGACTCATTTTCAGTAGAAACTGGAGCTTCCGAATCGCCCTCAACTGGTGACCTGGCGGGACTCAAGCGTTTCTTCTGTCGGCTGTTTGAGGCAAAATCAACTTGTCGAAGCGTCTCCTCTAGTGCGGCTTTCTCCTTTTGCAGATTCTTGAATGCCACAACGACGTCTGCGTAATAAAATGTTGGTTTAGTTATCTTCAATACAGTTTTAGCACGGTTTGAATAGAAAAAAATATTTGCTTCAATGGCGAAAATATCTGACTTTATACAAACCTGCCAATCGCTTTTCATATCGCTCAATCTTGCTGTCTCGATCCTTGATTCTGTCAATTAGTTGCTGCCTGTCTGCCAAAGAATAATCCATGTTGACTTTGTGCCTAAGCCTAGAAGCCTAGATTATTTCATCTGCTTTTGACTCAAGCTTAGTGACCAGATTGTTTAAGCTGTCTGGAAATTTAGGAATATATAAAACAACAAAAACAATATCAGTCAGATGGTAGAAAAGCTGCCTCACAGGGCAAATTAAAATTTCTAATTTTCTAATTTGTGTATATAATTTTTTCTCACCTGACTAAAATTTTTAATGAAAATATTTTTATACAGAGTGTACTTTCTAAAGCTATGTTTCTTAAAAAATTATTATTAATATTAGCATAACAAAAAATTCTCTTGGATCAAGTTTTAAATAGCAAATGAATTGAAAGATTCCTTTAATATTGAATTAATAGGTAAATAAATACTATTTTATAAAAAAAAATTTTCTATTTACATGGAAAAATTTTGTCTGAAACTTTAGTTTTTTATAAACAAAGTAATAGTGTTAATGGCAATTTACTTTACAATATTTGTGAGACTTTATTGTTGACATTGACATGATTGCTTGTTTATGCTATTGGATTTGGGTATTTTATTTAAATTGTTTTATCATTTTTGATAGTAGATTGAATAATTGTTGGTATCTATCTTACTAAGCTTAGTAAATAAATAGCTCGTATTATACTAAAGGCTCAAGTGGTACACATTGTGTTACAGAATATAAAAAAGCATAGGCTGAGGCTAGCTTAGCACCTAGAAATAGGCCAAGTTCTAGGTAAAAATTTCCCTTTAAGCCCTTTAAAGATGCAAGAATTCTTGCTTAAAAGCAATTCTAAAAGCTTTGTGCAGATTTTAGTGTCCTAAATAAAGTTATTAGTTCTTAAAGTTTGATTCGCGAGATACTAAACAAAAAGACTGAGTATATCAATAGTTCATGAAATATATCATATAAAGTTATCACAATATAATATATATCATATTAAGGTTGCCACAATCTAAGGTTTTACACTATTTAGCTTAATCATAGTAACACTAAAATCGATTTTATTATGATTTCTACAGTGATGGATATGAATTCGAAAATTTGAAGCATCATAAGCAAGCAGCTGTTTTTGATAAATAGAAGCAACACAATTCAAAGTATATTAAAGTAAGCAAAACAAATTACGGCTTTTATTTCGTGCATTCTTTCCTTTTTAGTTAGAAGTAATTTTAGGTAAATTCTAGGAAATTCTTTGCATTCAAATACTATTGTTCATTAATTTCCGTCGAGTTTATCTTTTTTACGAGCACGTCGACCAATTAAAAGCCGTAAATACTGCTTTTAATGCTGCTTGTAAATACTGCTTAATTCAGAAAATGATTGCTGCATTATGATTCCTCATCAGCTCCCTAATTTTGGCTTGCAAACAATATAAATTTTATGCCGCAAATTTGGAATACCAAAAATTCCTACGCTGAATAAAAAGTAAATCATGCAATTCTCCCCGGAAAAAATCGGCACAGGGACAGCTTATACTATTCCGTGTGGAAAAGTGAGAGAAATCATGTACAGTACGTATTGTGCAGAAAAATAATTACTAGCGGTAAACAAAAAACTCCTAATCTAATGAAATTACGGTTAGTAAAGACACTATAACATTTACGGATACAGCTATTTTAAGGAAAGTTCTTAATTTAAGGTAATGCTAGAGGCCATATAGTTGCACTAAGAGGCCGTTATACAAAATAGCCCCGTTGAATGTGCAAACGTCTTTGCCAATTATGCTTTATCTTTGTGTTTATTTTTTGTTTTAATTTATGGCTCCTTCATTTGTAAAAGTTGCGCTTGTTACGAGCGTACTACTGTAATTTCCTTTTCACCCGCATGCTTTAGGATCATGCATGGCTAAGTCAATCACTGCAGCAGCGGCATCGAAACACAAATCGCGTAAACTGTCGCTGAAAAGCCAGATAAATTAGCGGATTAACCAGCGAGTTGATCGCAGATAAAAACGGCAGCACGAACAGCACGGCTACCGGATCAATTTTGGACGCCGTTTGAGGATCAACATACCACAGCATTGAACTGCACGCATCTGGCAAGTTCAGTACGATGAATGCAACAACAGTCAGGCCGATGATCAGAGTCAGACGACGCGACGCTGCGTCAGATTTCGAGTTCCGCTGCTGCATCCCGGCCGACCGTCGAAGCTGCACAATGATCGCGGCGTAGCAGGCCAGCATGCAGGCGGTGGGCAGGAAGATGACGGTGCACCAGCTCAGGTAAACCACCAGCGTCGTCACTTTTTCAGGTACTTGACTACGAAAATCGCATACCACTTGCATTCCCCTTGTCGACGTTTCATTTCTGTTCATAGTGTCGTTGAATGAGTCCGGCAAAGCAACGGGCACTGCCTGAGGCCAAGCCGACAGAAACGCCGCCGGCACGTAACCATAGAAACTGCTAGTAAATACGATGGCGTAGAACACTTTCATGACAGTCCATTCGTGCCGCTTCCACCAGAACGGACAGCAAATACACAAGCATCGTTCGATAGAGAATGCCAAACTGTTGTAGATGCTGCACACGATGAGATACCAAACCTGCACGGTGCCCTGGTTGCCAAGGAGACAAAACAGAACCCAATGCGCGTTCACTTCAATTGAATCATCGCTAGGCTTTGGTATAACATGGAGCTGAACAAATATCAAGTTGGTGACCACCACCAGCAGGTCCAAGCCAGCTTGGCTCCATACTAGCCAAGTTGCCGATCGAGAGGCGATCTGGTGACGCAGTGCAAACACCAGCAGCAGAGCGTTCAGCAGCATCGCCAAACCCAGCAAGGGGGCCGTGATGCCCAGTGCGCTCCACCTTTCCATTGGGAAATTTTTGGTCTCCAAGCCTCAAATGACGATTAGTTTTATCACTATTGCTTGCATTGGTGAAGCCACAGGTGAAGCAATTCTCATCAAACCGATATTGCAAGCGAGCTGTCAGCATGGCAACCAACTTATCCTAACGAATGATCCCAATTAATTTCTAGGGCCCCTAGCTAAATTTTCACGTCGCTACTTTTAACTAATTGAATGGCAAAAAGCACTCAGGCAAGTTTCCATCAGAATACAGGGTGGATATTGCTGCCATCTAAAAGCAATCAATCATCCTCATATACAGTGTCTAGAAAGTGTAGCGAAGCTTGAGAATCCGCTTTTGAATTGAAATTTTGTTTTTGAAATTAAGCCTCCAAAGCTTGAAAAATGAGGCAAATTATTCGAAATTTACCTTATTTACCGTAGTTTTTTTAGGGTAAAATAAAATTTTATTTATTTCTTAGGCTTTATCCATTGACCTGTTAGTTTAACTAATAGCATTAAAAGAGATTTAACGTATAGCCCGTTCGCCTCTTTAATTGTTTGTTTTATTCATGTGACAAGATGCTTGATATGTTAGACACTTACAGAGAGACAGTGAGAGACAATTTCAACGGGATTTATACGTCAAATCATAGTGAAACGTTTCTTGAATGTGTCCTGAAATGAGACGTTCAGCTCCAGCTCCTTCATCCGGTATTCCTCCTTGTTGGTGATACTTTTCTCCCTATCCTCAAGCCAGCGCAGGGCCTTGTTGCATCTTTCCAAGAATAAGCGCTGCTTTGGCTGGTCAACCACTGACGACTGCGCTGCCTCAATCATGCCCTGTGTGAAATTTTAGGTAGATTTATTAAAATCAAGAAAACTACTAGAAGTAGCATTGTACGTGGCATTATTGATAGCGTTAAAGGATATGATAAACTCTTGAATCTGCTGTAAGACAATGTTTCTAAGAAACATGAATCCCCGGTTAGATATTGTGTTTCTTGGAAACTAGAATCTTCAATTGTTAGACTTAGAGATTATAGAATTTCCTAGAAATCTCAGAATCCTTGTTATGTTAGACATTTTTCTTAGAAACCAAAATCCTTAGTTACTGTTTCGTGGAAACTATAATCTTCCCTTGTTAGAGACATGCTTTTTTTAGAAATAAAAATTCCCTGTTAGACATTCAGACAATGTCAAAAGACATTCTGCCTTTTGACTGGAAGGTCGCGGGTTCGAGCCCTGGCTCCAGGAGAAAATTTTCTGAAGCACTTAAGCAGGGCTCTTAATCCCGCATTGCTTCAGCAGTCCACCCAGCTGAGATCGGGCACCAGTTTGAGCTGGGAAAATTGTAAGCTGGGAAAGCTTAGAAACCAAGAATCTCCTACTAGATATTGTGATTTCTTTCAAACTGTGAAGCCGCTTCTTAGAATCGGCATGGTTAAATTGCCAGTACTATAGTCACCTTGACTTTTGACTCCAAGCTTTGATGCAGTCTGAGCTGCTCCTCGACCATCAAGTGCAGCCGCTGCACCTCCACCAGCTGCCAGTAGTACCGAACGCAGCTTAACGGACTCAATCCGGCGGCTTGTCTGTACCGACGAAATAGGCGCCGCTTCCAATCGTCTTCGGTGAAGAGGTCATCGTAGGAGGTCTCCGCTGACCAGACGTGGTCGCCAAGCATCGACACCTGAGCTCGCAGCTGAGCTCGCGTCGGATGTCTGAGCTGCTCGTGTTGTTCATCGTTGTCACCGGACTGGTTTAGACTCATCCTTTTTTTCTGGCTGTTTAAATGAACTTTTACGGTTGAATAAAGTTTTTTATGACATAAATTTAAGCGAGAAAATTACTATTGCTTTTAATTACGAGAAGAATACAACCAGATCCAAACTGAAAAGTTTAGCCATAGACAACTTGACATTTAACCAAATTAATTTTGAATAAAACTACTTGAAGTAGAAAACTAAAAAAGGACGATAAAAGTGATGTTTTTTCTGATAAAAGTCGTCCTTGAATTAGACACCCGACCCAGATGTACATGTAAAACCCACTGTACAGCCAAAGCTAGCTGCGTGCCGCATCTAAGCGCAGTGCACAGCTGCTCAGTCCTTGACGGGCTGGAGGGGCCGCAATAGCCAACCCAAAATTTTCCCAGCTTATGTGCCTTGCTTAAGGACCGGGACTTGAATCCACGACCTTCAAGTCTTATAGGGCAGGTAGAGAAAAGCAATTTCAATATGATTGAACGCACTCATTTTATCGACTATATTTCCACACAAAAATTTCATAAAATTTTTAATTGTCCTCTCACATGAAAAAAATATTTACTCACAAATCGCAATTATGCAAATAATTGAAATTTCCACGAGTAGTAGAATAATAAGGTAAAGTATTTAGTGTTGGGCATGGGATTTTGCCCTACCGGAGTGCAACAATAACCCGGGTTCGAAGTCCAGAGGGCATCGCCCGCTATTTCACTGTCCCAGAGTCCATGCAACTCACTGTAGAATCAGCACTTAATTTATTGCCTTAACGCAGCACCGCCGCATTAATTCGAAATAAGATTTTTTATTACTTAATATTTATATCTGGTGCATTGTTAGAGCAGTCTTACTCGTGGTCTGCCTAATTAGAGGCCAATTAAAATGCGAAGACACTAATGCGAGGTCTGTTGAGACTGACTGAGAACTGTTATGGCCTGTTATTATTGTTATAAAACTTTGTCTCTTCACATTCTGACCACATAGCTAGATTAGTTTTTATTGTATTTTAGGTGCCAATGAACTAATTAAATAATAACTCTCTTAAACTTTTGAAAATAAAATCGCTATCAAAACACCGAAACTTCAAAATGCCGAAAAGATATATGAAGCAAAGCTCTGGCTATACTTTTCGGCGTTGTAAAGTAGTTTCGGTGTTGCGAACTTTCGGTGTTGTGAAGTTTCGGTGTTGTGAAGTTTCGGTGTTGTGAAGTTTCGGTGTTGTGAAGTTTCGGTGTTGTGAAGTTTCGGTGTTGTGAAGTTTCGGTGTTGTGAAGTTTCGGTGTTGTGAAGTTTCGGTGTTGTGAAGTTTCGGTGTTGTGAAGTTTCGGTGTTGTGAAGTTTCGGTGTTGTGAAGTTTCGGTGTTGTGAAGTTTCGGTGTTGTGAAGTTTCGGTGTTGTGAAGTTTCGGTGTTGTGAAGTTTCGGTGTTGTGAAGTTTCGGTGTTGTGAAGTTTCGGTGTTGTGAAGTTTCGGTGTTGTGAAGTTTCGGTGTTGTGAAGTTTCGGTGTTGTGAAGTTTCGGTGTTGTGAAGTTTCGGTGTTGTGAAGTTTCGGTGTTGTGAAGTTTCGGTGTTGTGAAGTTTCGGTGTTGTGAAGTTTCGGTGTTGTGAAGTTTCGGTGTTGTGAAGTTTCGGTGTTGTGAAGTTTCGGTGTTGTGAAGTTTCGGTGTTGTGAAGTTTCGGTGTTGTGAAGTTTCGGTGTTGTGAAGTTTCGGTGTTGTGAAGTTTCGGTGTTGTGAAGTTTCGGTGTTGTGAAGTTTCGGTGTTGTGAAGTTTCGGTGTTGTGAAGTTTCGGTGTTGTGAAGTTTCGGTGTTGTGAAGTTTCGGTGTTGTGAAGTTTCGGTGTTGTGAAGTTTCGGTGTTGTGAAGTTTCGGTGTTGTGAAGTTTCGGTGTTGTGAAGTTTCGGTGTTGTGAAGTTTCGGTGTTGTGAAGTTTCGGTGTTGTGAAGTTTCGGTGTTGTGAAGTTTCGGTGTTGTGAAGTTTCCGTGTTGTGAAGTTTCCGTGTTGCAAAGTTTCCGTGTTGTGAAGTTTTAGTGCTGTGAATTTTTTAAAACTTTTTTGATCCAATCAAAGAGTTCGTTTGACCATGAATCGTGTCGTGATTTTCATTTCATAGAAATTTTGTTTCAGTTTAAGAAAAAGATGGTATATAGTTTCTGGTCTCCCACTCCGAACCGAAGAGAACAGGCCACGCATAAATGAGCAGTTATTTTTGTTAAGTAAAATGTATTATAATTAGTTTTCTCATGGCACGCCGCAGACTCTGTGTGTGGGGTCGTTTTCTCGCGCGTTTCTACGTATAAAGCAAGTCCCCTCTTTCGTTTTGACAGACGTTTATTACTCATAAATTAGATAACAATATGCCTATTCAACAAGGCCCTCTATAATGCGGTCTGTCCATCGGGGCAATAAAAAAATGAAAGAAAAATAGAAAAGAGGCCAGGCAGCTCAAAAGAGCCGAGGTTCCGTTAGTAATTAGCATGCGACTTACCCTGCCCATTCTCTTCATACTCAAAACTCTCTTACCTAACGTCACCTTCATCACCCAACCCCAATCATGCCTTGAAGCCAGCCAAAGACCTCCAAAATCCGCTGATGGAGAGGCGGAAGGGAAAGGGTTGGGATGTGGCGGGAGGCTGGTTGGACCCATCTATTATGGTCTGACGCTCGCTTGTCTGTTGCCAAAATTGTCCAATAGGAATTAAGGGGTGGATTTTTTTTATTCGGGCTATCTAGAACGAACGCATGACCATGGAGTGCCACGAAAGTTGAACAATCGTCTGGAAAGGAAACCAAAATCAACCACAACAAATTCATTTTTTATCATAGACTTTAGATACCAAAGTCTCCAACCCTTGGGATTAATCCAGATTTATCCTCTGTTAGAAATGGACTAAACTTTTTAGACAGAAACATCACAGAGATAAAAGACACTACAAAAATAATGAGGCACTCTAAGGAAGCTGTCACATAGAACAAGACACTATATGAGAAACAGCAAAGACAATTCTAAAACAAAAAGCAATTTACTAAACTAAAGAGTAGCGCTGGCTGTAGAGAGGGGGCGCTGGCTGTAAAGAGGGGGCGCTGGCTGTAGAGAGGCGGCGCTGGCTGTAGAGAGGGGGCCCTGGCTGTAGAGAGGGGGCCCTGGCTGTAGAGAGGGGCGCTGGCTGTAGGTGGGGCACGCGCAAAAAGTAAGATGTTTCCGCTATCCAGAATCTACAGCCCAATAGAGATCCATGGCTCCAGCCAATACCGAAGCGACTTAGTCAGACATTGTTGAATCCGGAGGAGCGGCCAAAAATAATAAATTTATCTATGGATACGGCGTATAAAAGCCATCGTAAGAAATTTGCTAATTTCCTCTTGGCAAACGCCGGAAAGCGTCCAGTCTTCTTAGATTACCTTTGGCCCAGGAAATTCCTCAAATAAAAGAGAACCCCAGTAGCGATTAAAAAAATCCCAGGCAAAAAGTCTTAAAAGGATAATAATAATAACAATAAGCCCTGCTGCACCAGCTCCTACCAGCGGCACAATACCTGGGTGTCAATTTGAATAAATTGATATTTTTAATAACCGCTTCCAGAGAATTCGTCAGCTCCAGACGCTCAAATAGCTTTGACCAATCAGTCAATTGCTGGAATTGAAAGAAAAAAATCCCCAATTAAAGCGATCCCACGCCGTCAGTTGAGGATAAATTGCGGAAACGCGTCCGCCTTCCCCTTTGGCATCCTCGTTTATTTTGCTCCCCTCTCTCAAATCCCCTTATAATAGTCGGCTCGGAAAATAAGTTTTCTCAACTCATCCTTGAATAAGCCAGCGGCATGGACAGCCAGAGCAAGAGATTCACCGCCTTTGGTATCGACGACCTCCTGGCAACGGGATCAAGTCCTCAGATTCATCAACATCAGCATCAGCACCATCAGCAGCAGCAGCAGCAGCAGCAATTCAGCGACAACAATTCGAGTGCCTCGTGGCTACAGCTGGTGCAGCAGCAGCATGGGGGATTGGCGCAGCCGAGACCGCCAAACCTGGCGGCCATGCTGAGCGCATCCGGGATCGGCGTCGGCAGTCAGCAGCAGCAGCAGCAGCTGCGATGTCCGTTGCGAAAGCACAAGGCCAACAGGAAGCCGAGGACGCCGTTCACCACTCAGCAGTTGATGGAGCTGGAGGCCAAGTTTGTGTCCAAGCGGTACCTGTCCATAGCGGGTGAGTGCGGCTGCCGCTGAGTCTTTCAGCCACAGACAGACAGACAGACAGACAGACGGACAGACAGACAGACAGACAGACAGACAGACAGACAGACAGACAGACAGACAGACAGACAGACAGACAGACAGACAGACAGACAGACAGACAGACAGACAGACAGACAGACAGACAGACAGACAGACAGACAGACAGACAGACAGACAGACAGACAGACAGACAGACAGACAGACAGACAGACAGACAGACAGACAGACAGACAGACAGACAGACAGACAGACACACAGACAGACAGACAGACAGACACACAGACAGACAGATAGACAGATAGACAGACAGACAGACACACAGACAGACAGACAGACAGACAGACAGACAGACAGACAGACAGACAGACAGACAGACAGACAGACAGACAGACAGACAGACAGATAGACAGACAGACAGACAGACAGACAGACAGACAGACAGACAGACAGACAGACAGACAGACAGACAGACAGACAGACAGACAGACAGACAGACAGACAGACAGACAGACAGACAGACAGACAGACAGACAGACAGACAGACAGACAGACAGACAGACAGACAGACAGACAGACAGACAGACAGACAGACAGACAGACAGACAGACAGACAGACAGACAGACAGACAGACAGACAGACAGACAGACAGACAGACAGACAGACAGACAGACAGACAGACAGACAGACAGACAGACAGACAATAAGAAAGGCAGACATACATTAAGAAAAACAGGAATAAAGGCTCACAGACAGACAGGCAAATGAAAAGTTAGATTTTCGGACCGAATGAGGGGGCGCAAAATACAATTGGGGATTTGGTTCAGTTGCGATCTTTTTTCGAGTCAGATTAATCTCAGAAAGTAGCTCCATCAAAACGCAAAAGAAATAGAAATTGTACAGAAATTAATTCAAAGCCCGCATGTGAGGCGGATTTATTCGAGCATAAAATAGTCAAACGGGAAGCGCATTCAACTGCGACTAATTGCTTTAGTCTATGGCCAGGACCAGGTCAAGGGGGGGCGTTGTTCTGAGGTCTCTCTTGATTTATTCAATTCAATTAGGCTCCGTATCAACTTTTAGTCGGCCTGCAGTGACTGTCTGACAGTCTGGGGGGTTCGGGGTTGAGGGGCGGACCGGAGCCAACAGTTGAAAGTGAAAATTAATTTTGTCATCAAATTTTGACAGAAGTGGGCGAGCGGCTGTGAAACCAACTTTATAACGCACAGACGATTTTTGAGCTTCTGCGATTACGCGCGGTTCAATGGCTTCCCTGTCAACAGAGTCGATAATTTATGTACATAAAACTGGGTTTCGGGTCTTCAAATTGATTTTCTTCTAATGGATTGATTGGCTATTTATTTCTATGCCATCGTTTGATGCAAATTAGGTCGCAATGTTGAGTACGGCAGGTCTTTGTGTTTCAATTACCGTTCTTTAACTGCCTGATCTTAAAAATTTCAAAACTAAACAATCTTAGTTTTTGAAGTCTCAAAATCTCGTCTTAGGTTTTGAAGTTTGAAAGCCTCTCCTTAGTTTTTGAAGTCACCAAATTTAGTCTTAGTTTTTGAAATCACAAAATCTCATCTTAGTTTTTGAAGTCTCTAAATCTAGTCTTAGTTTTCGAAGTCTCCAATCTCGTCTTAGGTTTTGAAGTCTGAAAGTCTCGCCTTAGTTTTTGAAGTCTCCAAATCTCATTTTAGCTTTTTAAGGCTCAAAATCTTATATTAGTTTTTGAATTTTGAAAGCCTCACCTTAGTTTTTGAAGTCTGAAAATCTCATCTTCGTATGTTAACTTTAGGAATGCCACTAAGGAGTGCCACTAAGGAATGCCACTAAGACTCGTGCTCAAATCCTCAATTTACCACTGCAGAGAGAGCCGAGTTCTCGTCAAAGCTTAACCTAACGGAGACCCAGGTGAAAATCTGGTTTCAGAACCGACGCGCCAAAGAGAAACGCCTGCAGGAGGCCGAATTTGAGAAGCTGCGCTTATCGAAGCACTTTTTAAGTCAGCAGGACTTTGGTGAGCTGCTGGAAACTAATCACTGAATCAGTCTACCGATATGTAGCGAAGTTTTTTTATTTTAAAAACGTTGTTTATCAAAATCCAGAATTCGCCGCTCTGGCCGTCTCCGGCCTGCTTGCCTACAGCAAAGAGTCAGCGGGATCGTCAGAAGCGACGGCATCGTCAAGCGGCAGTCGGCAACGACAAAGACTCCAACCCCCGACCTGTTGATGCAACGAAAACTGTTTCTGTCTCTGTAAATATTTTTATCTTTCCAAAACTTTATTATTAATTTATAATACTCAAAAAAGATTTGATAACAATGGCGAAACCGAAACCATTTAAATATGTCATTTTGGCGCGAATTCGAATTTGAAATGCAATCAAGTTATAACAAATTCAATTAGATTTCGGACATTAATTTTTTCTCTTTCTCTCTAAGTGGCAACCAGCATTGCTTCGTTGTTGATTTGCTTTTCGATGTTCGATCAAACTTTCTCCGAATTATGTTTCGAAGTTACGAAAAAATAATAACCTTACTAGCTTGCATTGTAAAAATAACGTTTGCTTTCTGTAAAAATAATTGACTTGAGTGTCTTAAAACACAAAAAATACATTCTTTTAAGTTCCAGCTTGCTTCCTTTCCGTTAGATTTTTTTCGTCTGCCCCTTGCACTTCCTTTTAAATAAGAATTTAACAAGCATCTAGTAAGCTCTCAGATCTCTCAGAATGGCCTTTATGGCGCCTTCGTTTAAGTATTAGAATTTTGATTGCTATTTTTCATCCCAGATCACCCATTTAGCAACCTTTTTTTGCTTTTTGGGAAAGAGCTTCCATTTTGATATCCAGGATTCCAAATTTGAAATCCGGGATTCCCATTTTAATAGCCGGAATTCCCACTTTGATAGCCAGAATTCCCACTTTGATAGCCGGAATTCCCACTTTGATAGCCAGAATTCCCACTTTGATAGCCGGAATTCCCACTTTGATAGCCGGAATTCCCACGTTGATAGCCGGAATTCCCACGTTGATAGCCGGAATTCCCACTTTAATAGCTGGGATTCCTACTTTGATAGCCGGAATTCCCACTTTGATAGCCGGAATTCCCACTTTGATAGCCGGAATTCCCACTTTGATATCCAGGATTCCCACTTTGATAGCCGGAATTCCCACTTTGATAGCCGGGATTCCCAATTTGACAGCCGGGATTCCTATTTTTAAAATAGGGATTTCCATTTCGAATACTTAAGGATTCCGATTGAAAACTGTTTTACCTGTTTGTTGTTTTTTTCCAGTGTTAACCTCCAAAGCGGACCCAGGTGCACATGGGGTATTCATGGGGCTGAGGCTGCTCTACGAGGCTAGGTCTATTTAATTCTCCGCATCAATGGGTGTCGCAACGGGGCAACTGGAAACTCATCGAAATCACTCACTGCCGGCTGGTTCTAAAGCGCCAAAATACCCCGGTATCGCTCCCCAGGGAATTGGCCTCTGACTCAACTTGGGCAATATTCGCCAGTCGAGATAAGAGCTGAGGCCCAGCTTCGAGTGTTTGAGTGTTAATCTCTCAAAAGTTAATTACTATAAACACCTAAGCGGTCTTGGGCTGTAATGTGTGCATGCGGTGGGACCGATAACACTTGAGGAAATGTTCGAGTCCAAAGGCTACAGCTCATAGTCAGTTTCCACTATTTTCCCAAGGGACAAATGTATGCGTTAGGAAAAATTAACGAGAGGTGGGTAAGTTTCGATGGCCACTTGTTGACTTGTTTGGGTTGAACAAATTTTAACGGTTCAGGTCCCACTGCGGCACGGAAAGTGATGAGAAGGAAATAAGTGGCAAGTCAGTATTTATTAATTGAATTTTGCTAGCACGTTGTTAAAAGAAGATTAGACGTGCGTTTCTTGACCTCTGACATCTCACTCCTTTTTCATCTATCGCTTCCTCATTTCTGAAACTTTTTAAACGTTTGTTCGTAGGTTAGTGTACTTAGTTTAGCGTTTGTGGAGTTTAGGGCTTGAGGAGCTTAGGGTTTGTGGAGCTTAGGGCTTGAGGAGATTAGGGCTTGTGGAGTTTAGGGTTTGTGGAGTTTAGGGTTTGTGGAGTTTAGGGCTTGTGGAGTTTAGGGTTTGTGGAGTTTAGGGCTTGTGGAGTTTAGGGCTTGAGGAGTTTAGGGCTTTGGAGTTTAGGGTTTGTGGAGTTTAGGACTGGTGGAGTTTAGGGTTTGTGGAGTTTAGGGCTTGTGGAGTTTAGGGTTTGTAGAGCTGAGGGTTTGTAATGTTTAGGGCTTTCAGAGTTGGGTTTAGCATTTTTAGGTTGATGAAATTTTAATTTAATGCTTGGCTAAGAGGCTTTTAGGATGCGCTGACGCTTGATGAGGCTTCAAAGCTGCGACCACTTAAATACGGCAGCCCACCAAGAGACACGGATATTGATGCACAGACAAATTAATGGCCACTTGGTGACGCAATGGAAAGAAAAATGGAAACAATTTTTTAACATTTGCTATTTCAACCTTCACCAGCCCATACAGCCACGCAGGCAGGCAAAACACATTTGACGGAGACCAGCGAGTGTCAGTGAATGAAAAAGCTATGGCTCCACTTTGTTCAGGGTTGGTTGCTGAAAGGCCGTGCATCCATTCCTATATGGACCTCCAGCAGGGGTGGTCTCTGCAAATCGCCCGCGCTAAAAAAATGCAAATCTCCCCGTTCCCCCTCTCTGCTTTTAACCCTTAAAATCTCCCATTACACTTTAGATTTGAAAGGTTTACTTTTTAGGATCTAATATATATATACATATCCTGTGTGTGGCCGCGCAGCTGACTGACTGACTGACTGACACAATATTTTTTGTCGCAATGGAGTAATTCAAAGAGGAGGGGCGGGTTTAGGTGCCCAACCTTCCTGAGAGAGCAACATAGGGATAAAGTGGCGACGGCTGCCTTTAATGGCTATTTAATTGGACCGATTTGCTTTGCTTGTATTATACAGCTTTAGCCTCTATAGCGCTTCTAGGAGAGGAAGACATGGGGACGACAGAGAGGAAGGATGACATGGAATCCATTTCAGCCCAGCCACCCACTACCGAGCTAGCTATTCAAAACAGAGCGAAGGCGAGCCAAATTGAAAGTGACGGTTGAAAATTGGCCTAATAGTTACAAGAAAACTAACTCTCTGCAATGCTCCCCCCTAACCCCCCCCCAAAGCTTTTGCTTCGCCATGTTGGAAGACTAATTGTTGGTACATCGGTTTGACTGCTTTGTGTTTCTGCTTTTGCTTTGTTTAGGGGAACTAATACGTACACGGCGGCACTTGCTTAAGAGTTTGTCTTTTACAGTTTTTCTTCTGTCGCTTTCAATAGACTTTCAGTCTCTTTTAAGAAAGAATGGCCCTTTAGAAGGCTTGTTTTAAACGCAAAATAATACACAAGTAACGATTGTTAACGCAAGCAAAAGTAACGCATTTAGTAGTTTTTAAATAATAATTAACGATACTATGTAACAAACAAATTCAAAACGGTAAATAGCAAACAAAAAGATGAAAAGCGTTGCAATTCAATCAAAACTTTTACAATAAAAATCTTGAAACTTTGATTCAAGTTACTATAAGTAGTGCCTTAAGGAAAAAATATATTTTTTATTTTCCTAACGTCTCATGGCTTACTCAGCATCTACCATTCATTTCTTATCTAAAATCTTGCAAATACAAAATTTTTGCTGGAACAGACAACCTAGTTTGCAACTAATCTGATTATCTGTTAGCTTCTAAAACTGATAGCGGTTAAAAATGTTCGCCATCTTTTTTATTCACCTAGAGCCTAACACTTGAGTTATCACTGTGTGCTGTCTTAGACAGATAAGCGTTGTGTAGTTTAACAGGAAATGGTACTAAATTCTAAGAAAAAAGACAGACATATCCTTAAAAAAGCTAAATCTGCAGGAGGGCTGTAGGCACTTTGACGCTTAAAGCGACATCGTCCCACAACCAGCGACTGGGCATGTCTGTCCATTGCGCTGACTCCTGAAGCGCGTTCAGTCACACTAAATACGGTATGCAGGCATAGACACACACCCAGGCCGGCACCCAGTCACGCACTCACATAGGGTGTACAAACCGGTAATTCCAGGCATGTACACTATCTATGCCTTGGGGGGTTGCCCTCATGGGCGTAAATTGCGCCCTCGTGTGCCCATAGCCCAACCAATTCGTGCACAAGGCCCCAAATTAATGTGACCCTGCACACGAAACCGCGCCAGGGAAAATAGTCAACCTACAATGCGGGGTCGAACCTGGACAATTGTGTGGCACACAAGGCAGACGCGCTAGACCGCCGAGACTTATCCACTTAAATTATTAACATTGCCCAATGTATCCAAAATCTGGAACTCTCTGTTAAGTTGTTCTGTTTCTGACAAACCATTGGCATTTTGATGCGTTTAGAAATGTTCATTTTTAAATCTAGAGCAAACATTTTTGGCTAATCATTTTGACTTTAAGTCGCAATGCACCAAATAAAGAAGGCTGAGTTGCTATCACACAAATGCCGCTTATATTCGCGGTTTCATTATTGTCAAATTTAATAAATAAAAATTATTTTTTGATAACGTGATTGTTTAGATCGGGAACAAAAGACCATCAGTCAGTTTTGTTTTATCAATTTGTTTAACTGCGTGCATTTTTTAAATTTTTTATCCGTAGCGGAACATGTAGGCCCGCTTGCCGAACCGAAACATTTGCCGCTTGCCGTAGCGAAACATTCCGCGCTTGTCGGCGGGCTCAGCCAGGTCCTCTGCATCGCTGGCCTCTTCAGCGGCGGAGGCAGCGGCAGCGGCGGCCGCGGCGGCGGCGGCAGCGGCCAATTCCTCGGGGATATCGACCTGGCGGATCGGATGGTTAGACGAAGGTGCCGCGGAGGTGGGGTTGTCGGCTAGCTGGAGTGCGACAATCAGGAGGGCGACGGCGAGAGCCGAGACGGTGCTTCGACCGAGCTGAGTCATGATGTTTGCTAGGCAGCGGGAGCAGGTCTTGGGGTTCTCAGATAAGAATTCTCAGCTCTGAAGCGTCAAAGTAGAAGCGGGGTTTTAAAATGAAGATTTTTTTTGCTTTAAATGCGATTTTAGAGAGCCAATCACATCATCTAAAAGAGTTTATTGGCTGAAGGAAATGTTTCAGTTGATTGGATTAGTTAGTTAGTTAATTAGTTAGTTAGTTAGTTAGTTAGTTAGTTAGTTAGTTAGTTAGTTATTTAGTTAGTTAGTTATTTAGTTAGTTAGTTAGTTAGTTAGTTAGTTAGGTTAGTTAGTTAGTAGTTAGTAGTTATTAGTTAGTTAGTTATTTAGTTAGTTAGTTAGTTAGTTAGTTAGTTAGTTAGTTAGTTAGTTAGTTAGTTAGTTAGTTAGTTAGTTAGTTAGTTAGTTAGTTAGTTAGTTAGTTAGTTAGTTAGTTATTTAGTTAGTTAGTTATTTAGTTAGTTAGTTAGTTAGTTAGTTAGTTAGTTAGTCAGTCAGTTAGTTAGTTAGTTAGTTAGTAAGTTAGTTAGTTATTTATTTATTTAGTTAGTTAGTTAGTTAGTTAGTTAGTTAGTTAGTTAGTTAGTTAGTTAGTTAGTTAGTTAGTTAGTTAGTTAGTTAGTTAGTTAGTTAGTGAGAATCTCCGTGGAAGCTTGAGGTTGGATCCGGTTCTCAATGGCTATTTTTAGGTTTAAAATATAATTCGAATGTCTTTTGTAAGTTGACAGATGTCCTGCTTTGAAAACGAAGGCTCAAGGCCTTTAAATTTGATTTGGAAGCATAAAATTAACAAAAAATCGCCATATAAGGCAGAATGATAAGGCAGCAATCATCTAGCGGAGAGTCTTTGGCAAATAAAACAAAAAGTCGAGTTCGTGTCTCACGTTTTTTTTGAGTAACCGGGCGAACAGAATGGAAATTCGAGACCACCAAAAAAACTGACGACCAAATGCGTGCTCAAGTTTGCTTTAGGCACCAACTGTTGCAGCAATTGCCTGCTTTTCGACATCTGCTGATTCATGCAGCAATATTGGACTGGCCTGGCTAGCAATTCAAAGTGCAACAAAATCTGGGGGGAAATTTTTTGATGACCGAAAAAATAGACGATTAACAACAACGGGCTAGACTTATTTTAGGCTGTTTTTTCGGCGCCGTTGCAGAACTCATTTTAACAAAAATTAATAAATTTTCGCACCGATAATTATTTTAATTAGCATTTGACAGGTCGCAGTTGAAAGTGTTGGCTCAAATTTTTTTCAATTATTATTTCGGGCTGAGCGGAAATTAAATAATTGGAAAGGTGTGAAAATATTTTCTGCATCATTGCGGTCACTTTTTTGCTCTCGGCCTACGAGGCGTGAAATCGATTTTTCTAAATCGCTGATTTCACTACTAAGTTGTTCAAAAAAGGCTTTTTTTTCCTTTCTAAATCTGATTAAAATTTCATTTTACATCGATTGCGACGTGACTTCTTTTATGCTCATAAGTTAGCTTTAAATGGGACAAAGCGGGACAAATAGGGGAGCTAAGTGGGACAAATAGGGGAGCTAAGCGGGACAAATAGGGGAGCTAAGAGGAGAAGATATGGGAGTTAAGCGGGACAGATAGAACAGCTAAGAGGAGAAGATATGGGAGCTAAGCTGGGGCAGATAGGGTAGCTAAGTGGGAAAGATAGAGGAGCTAAGAGGAGAAGATATGGGAGCTAAGCGGGATAGATATGGGAGCTAAGCTGGGGCAGATAGGGGAGCTAAGTGGGAAAGATAGGGGAGCAAATGAGTGATTACCAATACAAGACTGCACAAAATCAATTAGAATTCTTTTGAATGCTGATCAAGATCAAAACTTTTACATGAAGTGTATAAAAACATGTGTATTTGAGAGATGGCTGATAATGACTTCTGTACTAGTGACGGAGACAATATTTTATGCATAAATCATCAACGATCAAAGAAATAATTTGCATGCATGTAAGAAAAAAGTAGCTTCCGTGTTACTTCTTAGGCTAATTCGTCATCTCGTAAAATGCTCATACTCTTCAAAGGTAATGATCGCACTAGGCTACTCCGGCAAGTAGTAGCTACGACGTGCGCGCATTATTTATTTAACAATATTTGAAGTAGAAAAAATCGAACTAAATTTGTTTAAATTTGATTTGATGCAGACGCCTGGGACAGTCGATAGTTTTGTTCCTTTGTCATCACTGCTTGAATTTCCGAGAGCTCAAACGCAGCTGAATTTCGCACCTGTCGATTAAAAAAATGACGTGCAAAACTGCCGGATAAAAATAGGAAAATCAAAATTAGTTCCAGGAAATAATAATTCTAAAAGAGGCATGCAAAATTGTCGGGATAACCCAATAACCAATTCTAGAGTGCTGAATTAAGTTATAGAATTGCAGCAGGTGCAGTAGTCACTGTGACAAGTGAAATTCGAGTTAAGTGCAGTGTAAAAACAAATAACTATTTGAGTAATTTAATTAAATCTCTGCAGTCAAGTGAAGTCAGCTTCTCTGTTTGGTACGATCGAGCAGCCTCGGGGGTGAACATTCATCGCGGAACTAAAATGGGTTATGCGGCAATTAGCGTTGCTAGCTTAGTTTGTGAGAAAGCTATTAATAAGTGAAGCATGTTATACTTCTTCTGTATATAATGTTAATTAAAAGCGTGAATACGAGTATTAAGATTTAAATAATTAGCTTATCAACAAGAAATTTGTTCTAATCTGACTTCTGACTTTTATTTCAAGAAAATTAAATTAAATTATAAACAGGATCTATTCACAGCGCAAAGAAGTGAACACGCATTTGATTCCCCCTATAAAGCCAAGCGTACATTCATCCGTCTTTAGAGTACATGGATGCACGTGACGAGGAATTTGAATGTACATTTAGTGGATGTGAGTAATTTTGAATGTACATTTAATTTAATGAATGTACGTTTAAATGTACACCTGAATGTACATTTAAATGAAAAGTACTTAACCACGTCTTTTTTACCGGAAAGAGGGAAAAGCAAAGCTGAACAATCGGCTTCCTGAGACTAAACTAAACGTACATTAAAACTTTCCATAGGATTTTACTCTAAATCTATTCCATTATTTGTGTGTTATAAATCAAGTCAATGGTTAACTAAAAAAGCATTGGTACAATCAGTAAGGAAGCAATAAAAAAATAGTTGACTTACCCATTTTCAACCTCACGATAAACAACACCAAACACCACAAGGTGACTAAATTAACAGTGTATAATTGAGTCAGTGCAATGCAATCTATTCTCAATGATTTGGATATAGTTTTGGTCCTACAGTTCCACTTTGAATTTACATTTTACTGTACGCGCATATGCAAATGTATGTCAAGTTTTTTTCTAGTCACACATTAGAAAGTTTTGGCTGCAAAACACTGCAATTATTCAGTGCCGAGCGAAGGGTAGCATGCACATAAATATGGGAAACAGGTTGCGTATTGAGTTACAGTACAGTGACCACATGCACAGCACCACAGTGAGTAAATGTTATTGACATGTCTTGTCACCACGGTTAAAGGATAGACTAATAGCAGGCAGATTAACGGATTAGTAAAAGCGTGCACATTAGCCAGAACCATGGCGTTTAATTCGAAAAGTAAGGTTGGTTAGATAAAACTTTCGAATTTCACACCGAACCAAGATTGGTACACGCGATACCTTCATCTGAGCTGAAGCAGCTGGGACAGTGAAGCTGTTCCCGTCTGACCCGGACGTCCGCCCCGGCGCTTCCGTTTCCAAGCGGGGTGGCGCACACGCTGCAGCGGAAGCACTTTACGTGATAGTATAGCTGCAGCGATTCGATGGCCATCGCTGCTCCGGAACCTGCCGATAGAGAAAGGAATTCGGCACGCGTGTTTGTCGTGCGATTTCAAGGTCGCACTATAATTATACCCAAAGGTTATTTTGTTTCTAAAAATAGTATAGCGTGAAATTTTCACCGTTAACCACTATTACAGATAGATTTTAAATCTCTAGGTTAGCTCACGACCCTAACAACTGCGAAGTAAGTATAAAAGCTAAAATGAACAATGAAGTGATGAACAAATTTCGAGTCCATTTCACGAGATATTGGAAGCAAAGATTGAGAAATCCCAAAAACTTTCTAATGTTTCGAAAAAAAAGAAGAAACTTTCATGAAAAGTACCTTACGGAGATTTCCGATCCTGAACAACGGTGCCACCCTGTCACAGTTTCGACTTGGGAATCATTTGGGAACAAAGTTACCCAATGAAAACAGAAAATTGCCCTAACTGCCAAGTACGCTCGTATGAGTCAAAAATGAAACCACAACTTTCTATTTAAATTTTTAATTCCTCACAGATGAGAGTTAAGTTTTTTATCTTATGACGCAAGAAAATTCAAAATTAACTGACAAAAATTATGCAATATCAAGCTAAAGTGTAACAGCTAAGTTGTTTCCTGATCTGTTTGCTTATGCAAGTTGACCTCTTTGTAAGTCTTGCATTGTCATTTTATATCCCTTGTCAACAAAATTCGTTTAGTAAATTTATTTCTAATTTATTTTCATTGAAGGTTATTTTTTATGTACCATTGCTTTAAAATAGCAAAAAATATAAATGTATCAGCAACCCATATTGCGTGCACACCTTGTTTTCGCCTGGCTCGCACTTACCCAATTCTTGACGACAATGCGAGCACAGCTGCCGACTACTCACTAATTGCTGCTGCTGCTGCTGCTGCTGCTGCTGCCCCCGACTGCCACCGTTATGTCTGCCGCCGACAACCGAATCTAAGTGCGCCACGCGGTGGCAGCGGTGGCGGCGGCGGCAGCGGCCCCCTCGCGGCAGTTGTACCGCCTCGTGCTGGGGGTATTTGATACTGTTGCTGCTGCTGCTGCTGCTGCTGAGACATCGCCGGACGATTCTGCTGTCGCGGCTGCCTACCGACAGTCATGGTTGCCGTGGGAGGTGCGGCCACCCTCATACGCGAGTCCTTAACTAAAACTGGGATTTCCTGATGCACAGGATTCCGCTGTTGCTGCTGCTGTAGTTTTTGTTGTTGTTGTTGTTGTTGCATCGATCGTAAATGAGCAGGGCTGCCGTAGATTGCTTGCGGATCGGTTGGAAACCTGGAATAACGATGCAATAGCTCTCTTAAATAAATAGCATTAACTGTTTACACTACGATAATAGTTCCACAACCTCTAAATGTACTCGTAGATACCATAAAGTCACACGAAGATTTTACAGCTACATTTACTTCCTAATCATCATTACCTTGTATGCTGCTGAAGATGCTGGTATGAAGATATCGACTGCGCATTATTCATAGCTTCGGCAGCTTCCCGATGGTCGCCGTTGTCAGTTCCAACGATTCCCGAGCTGACTGTGGTGCGTCGCTCAGCCGATTTGCTGCGCTGTTTGAGCTGCTGACGTCGGCTGCAATGCAAATCGGCGTCAAGTTTAGTGAGTTCGTGAACAAATTGTCTCATATCGGCTATTAGATCGTCAATTGACGATTGTTCGCTGGTTGGCTGCTCCGAACTAGATGGCTGATTAGTTGAGACAGCATAGTTTGACTGTGCTCGCTCTGCATCGTCTTGATTGCAGGTGCAGCGACAGGTGCAAGTGGGAAAACCGGCAGATGATACCAACTGGTCGTCCATTGTAGAAGTGTTCAACAGAATAACTGAATGGAGATTCGTAACAGCTATAAAAACACGAGTCCAAGACCGGATGTAGTTTGGTCTCGCTTGTGGACCTTTATATCAGAAAGAATTAAAGCTGATTTCCTGTAATCCGATAGCTAGCCAAAATTAACTGGATTTTGATCGCTTTCTTTAAGTGTTTGATGCTGTTCTGAGAATTTTTACTTTGGAGGGTCATCTATATAAACCTTGAAAAATGGAAAGAAACCCGATTCACAAAAAACCTCCAGCCTATTTATGCCGTCACCCATTTTGCAAACAAGCAACTTAAAAAACTCCCCTCAGCAAGTTAAAACCCAGCAAGTTTTGAGTAAAGCAAAACTTTAAGCTTTAAGTCCCTCAGTACACCTACCAACGCCTTTTTACTATTATTTAAGCATAGACGTCTGTTAGTCATTTGTCGCCGTCTAAGAATACAAATAACTGGTAGCACGCATAAGTTTCTTTTGTCAAGAAAACGTTGCATAGTTTGTTTATCCATGATTCCCACGCTATGCTACGCAATGTCTTCTCTCTCTCTCTACCTACCTAGTCATAAACTACTCGTTAATGACAGATGAAATATGAGTAAAACGCCGCTTCATTAAGCAACTTACAGATTTCTGTTGTGCCGCTGCTCCTGATGCTGCTCCAATAGCACTCGGTTTTGTAGAATTTTCATTAAACTTTCGTTAGAAGGCTGCAGCAGAGTTTGTTGCAATTGTTGCTGAACTGGCGTCAACTGTTGCTGCTGATTGTGCACGTGTTGGAGGTACGATTGCTTCAGATCTTTAACACCTGGACGCTCAACTCCGTTAGATAAACTCTGTGACAAGGGAAATACACAAATTCTTGTCAACATACCAAATTATGCAGCATTTACTTCGATTCAAAATCTAGCTAACTATAACAAAAAATCTATTTCAGAATATTATTTGGCTACTCACAGAGGTTATTTACATTAGTAACAGTCAAAGTCCAGCTAGTAGCTTCCAAAACACCTCTCTCAGAGTCTAGCCACTTCAAAAACACCTTCCTCAGAGTCTAGTCACTTCCAAAACACCTCTCTCAGAGTCTAATCACTTCCAAAATACCTCTCTCAGAAACTAGTCACTTCCAAAGCACAGCTCTCAGAGTCTAGTCACTTCCAAACCCCTCTCTCAGAGTCTAATCACTTCCAAAATACCTCTCTCAGAAACTAGTCACTTCCAAAACACCTCTCTCAGAAACTAGTCACTTCCAAAACACCTCTCTCAGAGTCTAGCCACTTCCAAAACACCTCTCTCAGAGTCTAGCCACTTCCAAAACACCTCTCTCAGAGTCTAATCACTTCCAAAACACCTCTCTCAGAAACTAGTCACTTCCAAAACACCTTTCTCAGAGTCTAATCACTTCCAAAACACGTCTCTCAGAGTCTAATCACTTCCAAAACACGTCTCTCAGAGTCTAATCACTTCCAAAACACCTTCCTCAGAGTCTAGTCACTTCTAAAACGCAGCTTTTAGAGTCTAAAAATGGAACCTTGAATCTAATCACACTCGTTCTGCAAAAAACTCACCCGGAGAGCGTCAGATTTCCCAACGCCGCCAGCAACAGCCTCCTGCGATTTTCGCATCAGATTATTCTGCTCGGCGCTGAACATCAAAGGATTGTTCACTGCCCTGATTGGTGCATGCTGTAGGCGTTGAAACAAATTTAAATTCATTGAATTCGAAAGAGCATCGTGCAAACAAAAAAATCTAGACAGCATTTCTATTTTGATGAGCAATCAGAACATCGGTACAAAGGGAATAGAGAAAATAATTATAAAATTATCTTTGAACATGATTTAATTATGTTATTAGGTAAACAATCAGTGGAAATATTTAGGTCATAATTAACACAATTGAAATTGATTAGCAAATGTTACTGGGCATCAAAATCATTTGCCAGATGCAAAAATTTCAAATTTTTAAATAAAAAAAGCAAAAACTGGAAGATAATTTGATTCATTGTTAGTGGGAAAAATAATTTTTTGAAAGGAAACTTAATTAGCATTAATTAACCTAAAAAACACTTGCAAAAAATGAGCCCCTTGCAACAGTAACAGGCTGTTTTTAAAGGCTGTTATTTAGCCAATAAATTTAGCTTCCCTTAATCAACAAATTTGGCGCCCCATAATCACCAGATTTGGCGCCCCAAATTCACCAAATTTGGCGCCCCATAATCATCATATTTGGCGCCCCCTAATCACCAGATTTGGCGCCCCCTAATCACCAGATTTTTCACCTCATAATCACTAGGTTTTGAGCCCCCTAATCACCAAGATTAGGGGATCACCACAATCGAAAAATTTATCCCAATGAATGCAGATTTCCCATCTCGCTAAGTGTATGCTTTAGATTGGCAAACGAGTTTTTTTAGAAAATGTCTCAGCTCACGCCCTTTACAAAAGACTTTTAGTGGTCTTTGACTTGATATTAAAATTGGCTAGAATCAAGGATGCTTAAATCATAAATAGCATGTGAGTTAGTTTTAGTGTATTAATTATTTATTAATTTATTGTATTTACAGATGAGCATAAATATAATGTAAGATCGATAAAATTGTTTCAGAAATCAAGATGGCCAGTGATAAAAACGTGGCCTAATTTAAATGAACCCGCACGGTTTTGTTTCTTAGAAACGGTTGACAACAAAGTACAGATAATTAGCATATTATTCACCTCTTCATTGACCTCGGCGAGCTGCTGTTTCGAAAAATTTGGTTTTAATTATTAAAAGGATCACCTATAATATTTATTTTTAAACCTATAAATCATAAAAAAGTCTGTTGTATCGCAAATAAATCGAAACAACCTGTGTTTAGCAAACTGTTTGATGTTTAATTGATTAATTTAGTTTCTTTTTAGACTGTGTAAAATTTTGCTTTAGGTTGCTAATTTTGGGTTTACTGGGTTTCCTAGGGGCGCCCCCCCGTCTATGAGATGAGTGCCCCTGTCTAGGAGGTGAGCGCCCTGTCTATGAGATGAGCACCCCTGTCTATGAGGTGAGCGCCCCTGTCTATGAAATGAGCGTCCCCTATTGTCTATGAGGTGAGCGCCCCTGTGTATGAGGTGAGCGTCCCCTATTGTCTATGAGGTGAGCGCCCCTGTCTATGAGGTGGGCATCGCTTCTAGTTTGTATGGGGTTGGTTCTGACGGCCTTAACGTGGAAACTTTCTCCAATTTCTGGAGTATTTTTCTCCAGTTTTTCTTGATTTTTGGGTGGTCGAACGCCGCTGATTCAAACAAACAATCAATACATAAGGTAAGCATATCGGGACGCACCTTGGCAGCTCTAGGCGTTGTGGCAGCATTCGAAGACTCAACTGCTGTAGTTCCTGTCGTCTGAGCGGGCTGATGAGCATTGGCTGGGCCAAACCGACTGCTAACCGACAAAGTTTTAAACTCCAATCTTTGTTGCAGTCTTTGTTGCGGACTAGTTGGCCTGCCGTCGCTTTCGTAGCCAAACAATCCTTGACTGTCGCCGTCAATAAAATCGTCCGACAAAATCGAATCCAAAGCGTCCGTGCTGCGACTCCTCACCAAAGGAGGCTGCTGCTGTTTCTGCTGCTGGCGTTGTTGCAGCTGCTGTTGCAACTGCCGAACTCGATTCTGCTGCCCACTGTTGCTAAGAAACAGTCGCTCACGCGCGGATAATGTTGCACCGCTATCCACCAATTGAGGAGCTGATTCTGGAGCTGGTGCAGGAACTGGTGCAGGAGGTCTTGCTGGAGCTGCTGTAGGAACTGGTGCTGGTACTGGACCAGGTGGAGCAGGTGCTGGAGGTGAAGGTGCCGGAGGCTTTGGCTTCAAAACCGGCGGCTGTGACGGAGGTTGTGGCGCTGGCGGCTTCTTTGATGTCTGAAGCCTAACTACACTGGACTGCGACTGTTCAGAGGCCTGCTCTGCCCGATGATGATCATCGATTGGTTTGCGATAATCTTGAGGGGGAAATGTGAAGACTGATGATGAATCTGAAGACTGAAGACTGTGATCCTTGTTCCGGTCTTTATTGATTTCTTTAGCATGATTTTCCAGTCTCAGTTCTTCGCGTTCTCGCTGATTAGGAGCAGCAAAACTCTGTTTGACTGTAGCTGTGGTCTCAATAACTTGCTCGAAAGTGTTTTCTTCAGTGTCTGCATCGGATTCGATGCCATTGACACTTTTGGCCCTGCAATTCAGGCAGCAGTTGAGTTGTTTTTCATACGAGTATTTCTAAGAAAGTACGAGTATTTTATGCAGATATTTGTTATGTCCGTGAGTCTCAGGAAAAATTGTTAAACTTTATTTTTTACGAGGATTGATATCACGTGATTTGCTTCAGCACCTCATAAAGTATTGAATATTTAGAGTCTATAGAAGATCAAAATGCATAGAGGATTTATTTACGTAGCTGGACACTTCAGGGTCTATTGAAAATAAATTTACAGTTTTTTAATGCCCTTTAATATGTTTAAAGTGCGTTAAGATGCACTGAAAAAACAAGTGACATCTTGAGGAATTTCAGGGACGCTTTCACATTCTGGAAATTTCACTTTCGCCAATTTTCCTCTTATGATGCTTTCGCTTGAATGTGTGGTGCATATCGAAGACGAATACTTCGAAAATAGGTGTGTCTGCATGGTCATTTTGCACAGTGATAGTGGTCATTCCTATATGTTTAGCCACGCCTAAAGAAGTAGAATGAACTAGTTTAGAAAAAAGTGAAACTTCGAGAAAGTGAAACGCCCACCCCCAGAATTTCAACATGTTTTAACAGAAAAAAACTACCTTTGCTGCATTCGCTGTGTTAGCGGACGATTTTTCTCTTTAGTCTCTGTTGTCACGGCCTCAGCTTCGGCCTGCTCGTCGGCCCGTCTTAACTCCTCAACCAGGTTGAGCCGGGGCAGCGAATTGTGCAACGACTTGCGCCGCTTCTCCTTCCAGTTGCTAAGCGACTGCGGATTTGCGAGTTCAGGCAGCAAGATGACTATGGAAAGGAAATCTTAGAAAGCTTCAGAGACAATTGATGATGAAGATTCTCACCTCCAACCATGCGGCATCATCGTCTCCGTCATCGCCGAAGCTGTTTAACGATTGTCTCTGCTGCTGCTGCTGCTGCTTGCTGGTAGCCGCTTGTCTCCTAGCCATTTGGACGGCCTCAGAAAAACTAGAAATCGAACTAACTGGCGGCTCCGATGAACTGACCGTCCTGAGCGACTGTCGTCTGCGACTGCTATTTGCGTCCAGAGGTATAGCGGCGGCGGACTCGCCGAGGACAAGCTGCAAAGCTTCGAGAGACAACTGAGGCAGCGCT